>OY744611.1:22707417-22739917 GCA_963556255.1 Allolobophora icterica | reverse complement strand
ATTGAGTCTCAGGCATAGCCTTGACTGAGCAGTGGAAGTACATGCAGACCGCAGCCCTTAAGCAAGGGACAAGCTGCACAACCTTAATAACTTGCACTGAGGACTTATTTTATGTATTCACTCACTGATTGGGTTCGGACAATAAGTAGGTATTCGCACCCGTTTGCAAGGTACACGTGCCCGTGATTAAGGATCTTTTATGACTAGGAATGTCGGCTGATCTAGAAATAATTGCGTATTCACATTCTTTTATCGGAGCTCGTAGACATTTACAACGCCCGGCGATAAAGAACAGGTTTCATTATGAGGAAGATGGGGCCGTTAGTGCCAACATGCACTAAATTTGATGGTATGGCACCAAAATAAAATGATGGAAAGGAAGGTCATTCCAGCCAAATGGTGCCATGACTGGTGTACCACGTGGTACATACTGCTGGACGTAATAATGTCTGTAAGTAGCAGACACTAAATATTGCGACCCAAAGACATGAAATTTTTGGTAACACAGCCTAGCCACTGTGGTCTAGACGCTGTCAGCAGTATGTCTCGAAACAACAAACATTAGTGTAGCGAAAACGCTCATTAACATCAGTTGTCTAGTAATTAAGCTCACTGCTATGACCTACAATCAGGGCTGTAGTCGAGGGTATACGCGGTTATACAGCTGTACTCACCTCTAGAGACCGTATACTCGCCTCACAAAATATTTATATTTATTTGTGTTAAAATACTGTAGCGTATACTCACAAAATACTGTAGCGTATCCTCACCTCTAATTGGTTTCGGAAAACTAGCCGGTAGCGTGTACTCACCTCTATTTTTACTACTACAGCCCTGCCTACAACGTTAGAAGTAATGCCTGGAATCACCAGAACTGTCTGGCTATTCAAAAGCACATCAAACAAGCGCTATATGAAGTGGACAGATACTTACTTACCTAGCGCACTTGCGGTTCAGTCAGCGCCAAGCCTACTTACACCGGGTGTAGCCTAAATAGCGCCTTGTGTAACTCTAGTTCTCAAGTATTTGAGCAGACAACAGTACTGGTGTATCAGTGAGCGTCGTATACGCAGTAATGTCAACTGCCACCAGACAGTGAGTGATCTGAAGAGGATGCTGCCTGTTCAGGCGTGACCATGGAACCGAAGAATCCATGGTCGATTAAACTCAAGACCCAGAATTTATTTACTTTTGTAATTTCGATGTCCACCATTGAATGCCAAGGCATCAATCGAAGGCACTAAGTGCCTATAGGCAGGAAGGACTTGCTCGTTTCCTACTGATTTATAACAGCTTTTCAGAGACTTCGACAAGAGATAGCCACAACGAAGATGCCAAGATATCATTCTTTAGCTTGCTTATTTAAATCAATTTTATACCAGAGGCGATATTTAACCATTTTTATAATTTGGTGTCGGTTTAAATTGGAAGTCAGATTTGAAGAAAATGTCAACACGGTCTGCAAAATATGACTACAGAAGTTTATATGTATATTCGTTTATTGGAACAGTCTGACAAACCGCAGATAGTTACAGCAAATTACACATTGAAAAAAACAAGATAATTATATCACGCGAAGAGGTTAAAGGCGGTAGCAAGTTATTGTCTCTTACTGTCGTTTATACAGAACTCTAGGGATGTAATTTCGGTCATCTTTAGTCAGTAGGCTGAAAGGATGTATAAGAAGTGACCGAGTGAAGTGATTTAGAACCTGAACGAGTTATCCGGACATCGTAAGTGTGACCCTTATTAGGCGTAGAAAACGTAATGAGCTTTTCCAACATATCAAGAAATGCCAAAGAGCAGTGATTAGCTACATCTTCACGAATATTAAGGTCACCCGTAATAACTATTTTAGAAGGAGAGGAAATCAAATACTCGAGTATTTCACTCAAAAAGGTCAGTCATAGAGAAGGATGGTGGGCGATAAATATTAAAAAGTAATACTTCCTTATTACCGGAACTGAGCGTAACAGCAAAGACCTCAAATAACTTGGATGCTGGAATATGCAAAGTGAACTTATGCAGTGGGAGATATGATTGAAAGAAAAGCAATTCCCCACTGCTACCACTGAACGGTGGTTCATTCAGGAAAGATACATAAATACATGTACATTCATTCATTTGTACATACATACATACACATATAATATACACACATAAATACATACATATGTACATGCACATTTATACATGTATGCATCCATACATTCATATTATACATACACACGTACACACATACATTTACACTTCTGTATTACGGGATAACAACTGACAACAACTGAATATAAAGAGGTTCCTGTAATTCTCCAACACGTATTGCATCTACGAGCATCTAAAACTTCTAAGCACACTGAATCTGTGATCATTTTCAAATGCTGAACATTCTTCCTCCCATGGTCGCCCGGAGGGGGCAAGGGGGCATTTGCCCCCTGGAGTTTGAAAGTTGTCACGTTTTCTGTGTTCGTGATTAGCTATTCTATGCAAAAACGTCATTTTGCCCTCCTGGAAAAATCCCCCTAGAAAATGTTTCCCCCCTAGAAAAATTCCTGCAGACGCCCATTCTTCCTCCTGTGATCTTTCTGAAACTCTTAACAGCTGCGTCCGTGACCAGTTTGAGACTCTTAACATGTTGCTTTCGTGACCAGCTTGAACCACAGAAATGATCACTGGCTTTTGAAACTGGCTTCGACGTGCTGCCATGAAGCGACATTTGTTTTATAAACTGGCGTGAAGTAAATTCTCATCAAGCGCTCCATCCACTGGAACTACTTCATCACGCGGATGATTACGACGGCGGCGGCGGCGTTACTGCCGAGGAGTAGGACAGGACAAGTCGATTACCATATCGAGTCCATCTGGACGATCGCACATCTTTTCAATTAGACCAGGCGAGGGTGGAATGTGGAACAGTTCTCCTCGGAATCTATCAAATGTCCGTGTGTCAATAGACGTGGACATCAAGTGTGCAAATAATTAACGGACACTTTGACTGTCGTTGCGCCTCTAGCAACCAGAAGCGTGTTGGGCCTTTGGGCGTTCTCCGTGGCTGGTGGTCCTAAGCTTTCGATATGGCCGTCCAGTTACACGAAGGTCTACGCTCTGTCAGGTTTTAACATCAATAAATTCTAAACTTGAGACTCATCTGCTGAGGACTTGCTTATCGACCGTAGTCCGACTTCACGTTTCTTTGTCACGCATTAATATTAATATTTTTTATGCCCGAGGTATAGAGGATCCATCAGGAACTTAAATATTGACTAATATAGAAAATAAAAAGTGTCCGGAATGGCATTATTTGTCTGTTTCCTGGCTGGCGAAAGTGCCCCTAAAAGCTACCACGTTAAAACGCTGTATCGTTGGCGATAGGTGTTATTATTATTATTATTATTATTATTATTATTATTATTATTATTATTATTATTATTATTATTATTATTATTTATTATTATTATTATTATTATTACTATTACCACTACTACTACTACTACTACTACTACTACTACTACTACTACTACTACTACTACTACTACTACTACTACTACTACTACTACTACGACTACTACTACTACTACTACTACTACTACTACTACTACTACTACTACTACTACTACTACCACTACTACTACTACTACTACTACTACTACCACTATTACTACTACTACTACTACTACTACTACTACTACTACTACTACTACTACTACTACTACTACTACTACTATTACTACTACTACTACTACTACTACTGTTATTATTATTGTCATTATTGTTATTATTATTATTATTATTATTATTATTATTATTATTATTATTATTATTATTATGAGGTCTTATTATGTGACGTCTACGAGATTCACACGAAAACTAGCTACAAGAAGAAGGGAACTGTAGGGATCAGTAGGCCTATATAAAAGTAATTTATTGGAGGAAATGAATTTCAGATACAGATAATTGAAAATTTAATAATTAAATATAAATGCGAAACCAATTATGAACATACCGCAATGAAGTAAACCTCAAACTGAAATTAAGAGGAAACAGTCACCATGCAGCCACGCAGCGATTCGAGCAAGACGCGCTGTCCTGCCCGAATGTCGCAAATCCCGAGTTCCCAGTTTATATAGACTTTCCCCGCATGGGTATGGTCACGTATTCCATCCAGGCTTCCAGACAATGGAGCAAAAGATGGGACAGCAATTTGGCGGCCATGGTTACGAATAAATGATATCGATGCAAAAATGCATAGGCGCTTAGGATTGCAGTCGGCGTGCAATTATAAAACTGAAACGTGTGCCTGCGTCACGAGCGAAGATAATTAGAGAATTTTTGTATAATACCCGATTTATTGCCAGAATTTATCATCAGTAGACTCGACCAAGCTAAAGCTGAAATCTGGGCAGATATGAATATTAAATATTAGTTAAAATATATGAATAATGCCATAGGCAGATAGGATTAAAGCTTAGAAATTAAAGAGAAGGACACATTGCACAGTCTAACGTATATGCCCAAATTTTTGCCCAATGATACCTATTAAACGCTTCTCTCGGAGTCACCGATCACGTGGATCACTCAGGGTGTCGACAAACCCCGGGCGAGGGAAGCTGAGACGGTGATCTATCAGCCTCCGATCTACCGAGAATGATCATCTATATAACAGCCAGCACCTCAAATAATACAGATAACTCTCTCTCCCTAATGAACTAACAAGTGTTTGTATTAGAGAAAGGGAAACCCCGTTAGGAAAGTCCAAAGCATCAAATTATAATAATAATAATAATAATAATAATAATAATAATAATAATAATAATAATAATAGCGGCTCCATGGTGGCAGCCCAATCTGACTTGGACGAGGAGTAACCGTTCCAGAAAAATTGCACACTTAATCTCTAAGTCCCTGAGGGAATGAAGTACCTCAGGGCATAAAAAAAATTAATAATAATAATAATAATAATAATAAATAATAATAATAACGCCGTAGCCTTCAGAGGTACGTTTGCACAACTGCCCTGGGACGAGGACCACTAACTCCTGCACGATGATAATATCTAAGAGCCTGAGGGATTCTTTTTACCTCGGGCGAAAAAAAAAAAATAAATAAATAAATTTAAAAAAAAAAAATAATAATAATAATAATAATAATAATAATAATAATAATAATAATAATAATATACTCCAAGCTTAACTAATCTACAAGTAGACAGTATCTTAGAGCCTGAGGGATCTTAAATACCTCGGGCAAAAAAATAATAATAAGAATAAAAATAATTATAAATAATAATAATCATAATGATAATAATAATTATTATTACTTTTCTTTACCAGAGGTATCAAGGATCCCTCAGGATTTGGAAACAATTATTGTTATTTAGGAGCAGAGATAGTGTCTGGAGGGTCAGGCCTCGTCTTCGGGGGAAGCGTGTGGGAAAGCCCATCGTCTTTATTAATATTAATAAAGACGATGGGCGTTGCTGAACAAATATCTGGAATCTAGACCTAATAATGTTCTTAGAATGCTCATTTATACAGCGTCCATAAGGCGTTCGTTTCAAGGTCTACGTCAGGTTTCTATAAGGTCTTTTGTATGGTCTTTTTTGGTCCTTTCATGGTCTTTTGTATGGTCTTCTGTATGGTCTTTTGTATTGCTTTAAGATATTATTTTGTTGATGATATCTAGGCAGATCGGTTGTGTTAGTATTTTCGGAATGCCGTAGATCAATTATTGCTGGCGGCGGTATTCATCTCGCAGTTTCTGCTGCAGGGTCGCCTCAATTCAGCTCTGGGTCAGGAAATGTGTTACGGTTCTGGAGCACGCATTATCGTCATCATCATAATGCCCTATATAAACCCTCAGCTACGCGCAGTTTCTTTTGCTTACGACAGGCAACAACCTCATCGCAACGCGAGATGCTAGATGTTGTTGTTGCAAAGTCCCTGTGCATTAATTAACAGCAACGTTGCTGGAGCGCTTGTGTATCGAAGCATCGTCGTATTAAGGGACTCTTTCGCGGTGAACAAGCAACTTCGGTAAATACATGCATACGCCTCGTCGTACATGATGTTTACCGACCAACGTACTGCGTGTTTTTTTTTTTTTATCTCTGTGTGTTTTAGGTTGCACGAATTCTGTCTCACAGGAAATAGTGTTACTACTCTGCAAATAAATACTGTTATCCGTTACGTGTCGCCTCTACTGCTTAGGTGACATGAAGAGAAGGTCCCTTATGCTAGCTCTGGGGCAGCCCTGGTGTGTGAAGTGGTAGCGACTTCATTTTCTTAGCATCGGAATATGAGGGCGCTTGGCCAGTCCTCTCCCTCGTCGTCTCGGCTTCCCACTGACGGTGTACGGCCAGTGTTCACGTTATAGCTGAGTTGGCTAGAGGCGCAGGTGAAATAGAAATCTCGAACCAAATTTCTGCCGTGCAGGGGATTTGAATCCCCGACCTCCCGATTGGCACTCCAGCACGCTAACCACTGCACTATCGAGCACCCTGTAGGTGACATGGATTCAGTAACAAATGGTATCTTTACTCTTTACATTAATGCAGTCATATACGATATGATGTCCCTTTAGATCATGTTACGGACCTTTCTGGATATTTTTGACCTGCTTATGGCTTGGTTTGGTGCGCAATTGGTTGATGCCTTGTGCATTAGACACTGGTGCAATAGAAGTTACTAATTACAATTACAATCATATTTCTGAAACTGCCCAACTGTAGCAAAGCATTGCAATCTGCTGACCGTGTCATTTGCGGTAAGTGACCTAGAACTGACCACTACATATCTAGTAACCATCTATACTGGATGCATGTAACAAATCTGGTAACTTTAACCCAGACGGCATAAATATGCACAAGAGTTATCTAGAGCTATACGTGTTTGAATGTGTGTAGATACGTATGTATGTATGCATGTGCTATGTATGCATGTATGTATGTAGGCACCATGCATGCATATACATATGCATGTATGCATGTACATGTATGTACATATGAATGTATTTATATATGCATAGAGGTGAGTACGCATGTGTGTGTATATGTATGCATTCATATGCTTTAGGTATGTATATATGCATGTGTGTATGTATTTATGTATGTATACATGCACGTATGTGTATCTATCATGTATATTGTACATATGTACATATGTATGTATGTATGTATATGTATATATGTATGTATGTATGTATGTATGTATGTATGTATCTATGTATGTCTGTATGTATGTATGTATGTATATGTATATATGTATGTATGTATGTATGTATGTATGTATGTATGTATGTATGTATGTATGTATGTATGTATGTATGTATGTATGTATAATGTATGTATGCAATACTATTCATGGATGTGTGTGTGTGCACCAGGACATTTTTATGGCGCCTTTTATTGTCTCAAGTAAGCACTTTACACATGAATATCTTATTGATCGAAGCAAATGCATTTTAAGGTAGCGTGACGATTTTTGTTGAATAAAGTTTTCTATGAACTATTGAACCAGTGCGTCAATGCTGAGAGAATGACCAACACAGGAAACAGGAGAAGGCCCATCAAACTAGAAAACAATGGTTGCCTAGCAACGCAACTTACGACGTCAGCGTCTTTGTTCTTTTGAACTGGCGGTTCCAGGTCATTGTCTTTGAATTTGGTCTGTGTTGTTAGCGCCTTTGACGAGTTTTCTCTTGCAGAAGCGCAATATACATGCAGGATTACAACACAGCGTCTGCTGGTAGACAAGGCTAAGATTAAAATCATAATTTTCGTCTTCATAATCATCATCACTATCGCCTGAATCCTATGAGCCGGAATTTTGTTGTTGTAAACAATCGCTGGCCAATTATCGCTTTACTCGCACGACGTTCCGAAATTCCATCGGAGCGATCGAATCGCGCACGGAGCAAGTTTTCGAACACGCCCACGGTCTGTTCACACCCAGGCTGCGGTGGAGAATCGAATCGTCTTGAACTCGGATCGCTTACTGTACATTGACCGGATCTTGACCAAATCGCTCAGTGGTAGGCCTAATTTCCTTTGCACCGACTAAACATCACCGGTCAAACGGCATCGGGTGCGGTACGGTTAAGCTCGTACGGCATAAGATAAGATCAGCTATTACGCGGGACAAGTGCTGATCCTGCAATTTGAAAAGCAAGTGACCACATAACTGAATTCGCTGTTTATAAACTCATAGGGGGGGGGGTGAGAGCATGTCCATGCCATCCGTCATTTGTCAACGGAACCCGTTGGCTGGTTCTACATGTATGCGTGGGCTCGCCACTGGTGACTCCTTTAGTTTACTGCGCATTGTTTTTCTAATTGATATTATAGTCTAGTTGTTAATCAATCCATTAAGCACTCCATTAATTGTAATGTACACGGTAAATCAACGTGAAGCAACTAAGGTCAGGGACAAAGCAACGCTTCATGACTTAGGCTCTAAAGTTTTTTTAGATGATCAAAAGTAAAATCTGTTTATCGTAATCTAGCGATTTCTTCAGCGCCTATCCAAGTAAAGTCCTCTGTAGACAGTGTAGAACCTATCCAAAACACGGTCCTTAATAGAACCTATCCAAACAAAGTGCTCTATAAAAACTATCTAAACAAGGTCTGCTAATGAATCTATCCAGAAAAAACCTTTAGCTCAACGGACCAATGACTGATGATGGTAGGCATTAGGCCTGTACAGAATAGGTGATTATCACTATTCGACCGAATACGAATAATTGGACCAACTATTCGGCCGAATACGAATACGAATAGTGTACAAAATAGGTCTACCGACAACATTCAAAAATACGTTAACGTTCACTCACTGTACACAAAGAATGAGATTACTAACACGGCGATACCGCGGTCCAGGCAGTAGGCAATGCCTGGCTGCAACCACAGCATGTATTATGTTAATGAGAGAGTTACTTCAGTCCACTCGCTATAGCAGCCGCATATGCAGAAACAGATGTCACGTGACCACTATTCGTATTCGGTCCGACCGCTACTATTCGGCCGAATACCGAATAGCTATTTGGCCCACTATTCGGCCCCGAAGCGAATACGAAGCAAATGTTCAGTACAGCACTAGTAGGCATTACTATTAAAGTGCGTATATATATTCAGTCAAGGGTGAGCGGATATACAGTAATCTTTACCATTCCTATTTCAGATGTTCGTCGTGAGGCATCGGCGGTGACTCCTCGCATCTACCACGGAACAATCAAAGAGAACAGCCTCGACGGAACGGAAGTCGACCTGAACATTCCTCTGATGGTCAGCACTTGGGACAAACTCACAGGAGGTGAGAACATGGCCATGCCATCCGTCAGCTGTCAACGGAAACCCGTTGGCTGGCTCCACGTGTATGCGTGGACCCGCCACTGGTGACTCGTCCAGTTTACTGTGCACTGTTTTGCTAACTGATCTAATGGTCTAGGTATTAATTACATTTAAGATCACATAGGCTACCGCGGAGAGCGCCTCTGATTTGTTCTGCACTTTGAGCGGCGCTCAATAAATATTCAATTACAATCATAATTACAATCGCAAAATTACAATGACCTATCACATCAATCGCCAAGTACTTGAATTGCCTGGTAAATCAGTTACCCATCAGTTGCCCGTCAAATGTTAAGAGGGCGCGGGACACGACAGCTATGCCTCGTTTCAGTTGGCACGGCTACGCTCAGCTGAGCTCACCACTGAAATAAACTGTCCGGCATTTCAGATGCACAGCAATAAGCAGCCATTCCTGGCAAATAGAAAATACTCAGAAATCAAAGAACTCGCCTCTACGAAACTCCCCAGAAACATACGGGTAAAGGTGACACGCTTTATAACATGCGCACTTGATCCCATTCCTCTCTCAAAGAATTCGTTGCTGTGTTTTACCCTTACTTGCAGCCTACTTGGCTCTGCAGTGCATCGCTGGCTGACGGATTTCTTTCACAGGACCAGAAATGCGCGATAATAGGCCATTATTCATTCATTTGTTCATACATACATACATGCTTGCATACATATATACATGCTTGCTTACATACATACATACATACAGGGCTGTAGTGGTAAAATTAGAGGTGAGTACACGCTACCGGTTAGTTTGTATTTTGTGAGTATACGTTATCGGATTTTAATATAAATAAATATAAATATTTTGTGAGGTCAGTATACGGTCTCTAGAGGTGAGTACACGCGTATACCATCGACTACAGCCCTGCATACATACATAGATACATACAAACATCAATACATACATACATGCACAGATACATACATACATACTGTCAACCCAATCCTTCCGTTGACAATCCTTCTGATTAAATCCTTGTTCTCTTCGTACTTAACGCCTATTTAACGTTCACCTTTTGAACACTAATTCTACGTATAAGTATAACCTGAATTAATCAGCAACACAGTTTAATATCTTTTCAGTTTAATAAGAAACAAACAGACAGAACTCAATTCGATTACAACTCAACTAGTCAGCCACACTACTACAGCGAACACACTCGAATTCAAACTTCTCTAGTCAGCATAATTCTTCGCGCCGCTTGACACACCTGTCTTCTGTGCGCATAAGCGAACTCTAATAATATACATATAGCGCGCCGCTGCCGATATCGGCCGGCCGCGCGTGTCACTAAGACTAAACGTTATACATCTATCATATATACATATACACGTGAAACTAAAGTAAGCGTACTAAATATATACGCTAAATATCTCGCACTGCAAGACTGTACACAAAACTCAGTTCACATTACCTCCTTCCTTTTTCTGGAATTGAGCAAATTAAATTTCAAAATTTGCGAAATTACCAAAATACATGAAACATATATATATCTAAATAATTAATAAACAGTCTTACGATTACTTATAACCTTGACAAACAATCAGCAATAATATTCAATCTGCCCTTCTTGTACTTCACCTCAACATCAAAAGTTTGTAAGGCTAACGCCCAACGCACAAGTTTAGCAGACTTAGACATTGACTCAGTCAAATATGTAAGAGGATTGTGATCAGTAAAAATGAAAATTTTTGATCCAATTATAATTTCTTTTAACTTGTTTAGAGCCCAAACAATAGCATAGGCCTCCTTTTCCACAGTAGCCCATCTCTTCTGGGTATCAGTTAATTTCTGACTGATAAATGACACAGGGCGTTCTATTCCCTTGTCGTCCATCTGTGTTAAAACAGCACCGACTGCAAAGTCACTACTATCGCAGTACAAATTGAATGGTTTTCCCACTTCAAAAACATATAACACTACCTTGGATCGCACAGCCTCTTTAAGTAAATCAAATGCTTGCTGATGTTCAACAGTCCAATCAATCTTATCAGAAACACGTTTACTAGTTAAATCAGATAAAGGTTTCGCAATCTGTGCAAAGTCCTTAATAAACTGTCTGTAATAATTAAAAAATCCAAGCAGTTGCTTAACTTGCTTCTTAGTTTCTGGGATCTTCAAATTAGTCAAACTTTCAATTCTGTCTGGATTCATCTTTATCTTACCAGACCCAACCACATGACCGATAAACCTTACCTCACTCTTACCAAATATGCATTTTTTCAAATTCAAAGTAACGTTATGCAATCTCATTTGCATCAAAAATGCATCTAGATGTTGCAAGTGAACTTTCCAACTGTCAGAATGCACAGCAATGTCATCAACATATGGTTCTGCAAAGTCACTTATAGGCTGTAAAACTAAATTTATCGCCTTAACAAAAGTTCGGCCTGAATTTATCATTCCAAAAGGAACACGAGTAAATTCATACAGTCCATTATGTGTTACAAAAGCTGTCTTCCATTGATCAGATTGTTTTACAGGACAAGTCCAATAAGCACTTCGACAGTCCAAATAGAAATTACATTAGACTTTCCAACTTTGTTCAAAACGTCTCTGACAATCGGCATCGGATATTTACAATCCACTGTGAATGAGTTAATGTATCTGTAGTCACAGGCAAGTCTTAAAGAACCGTCTTTCTTTTTAACAATAACCAAAGGGCTTGCCATTCTGCTCGATGATGGTTTAATAATGTTTGTTTTTAACATTTCTTTGATCTGACGTTCCACTTCTGCTCGATAAATCAAAGGAATTCGATATGCTGCAAATTCCTTTGTGTCTTGCTCTCTTGTTATACTGATTTGTGTATTGCAACTGCTTTTCTTGAGAGTAAGATTCTGCAAACAATAATGCTTTCTCCGTAGTTTCTTTGAGTTCTTTCAAATGCTTTTCGTGAAAAGGAATTTTCTTGTGCCATTTCCTCGGGTTGTCTATTAGGTCCATTGTCATTCTCCTGAAGGCGACCTCTTCTCTTGAGACCGGAGTGATAGGCACTCTATCCATCACCAGACTCCTTGCCTTTAGTTGACACTTCTCACAAGACTTACAAAATTTCACGATGTCTCTTCTCATCTTTGGCCATACAAAGGACAACTTTATTCGTTCTCTTGTTTTCTCTTCTCCTAGATGTCCTCCAAAACACTGATTCATGCGCCAACTCCATCACTTTAATTCGTCTGTCTTTTGGTAACACTAGTTGATATATCGTCTGGTCTAATATCTGATATTTCTTATGCAATAAACCGTTGATTACACAGAATTCAGATTCTTTCTCTTGTGCTAACTTCCACCACGGCTTCAACGATTCATCCTTTCTCTGTTGCTCTTCAAACTTCTTCGAATCGGCAATCTGCACCTTTTGTTCTTCGTCCATCTCTTCATCTCTATACAAGTCTCCTATCCCCACATCACATTCATTGTCTTCGTCAGTTTCATTTAATGTGCCATTCTCGCATGCAGCCATCTCTTGCTCGTTCATCTCTGATGTTATATCATCTCGCGATAAGCTTCGTTGCTCATTACTGTCGTTTTCCTCATCACTTGAACTTTCAGTTTCACTCTTCTCATCAACATCTACCATTTCCTGTTTCCGACTCTGCGCTCTCGTCATTACATTTGCTCGTACACTCACATCTCCTTGTATCGTTTTAATTTTCATCTGTGGTACGGCTTTTAATTCGGCAATTATCTCTGGATGCAACAAAAATCTTTCTGTACTGCCCATCTTTGCAATACTAGCACACATCAAGGTGACATAAGGTGTAAGTGAACACTGGATTTTACGCGGAAATCCCTCTTCCTCCACGTCACTACCACACAGTCTAACATCGACTTTCACTAACTTCGCAGGAATGGCATCTCCTGCCACACATTGCAAATTCACTTTTCCAATTTGTTCCACCTTCATGCCTTCCAGTAATTCTTCACTAATCACCGGAATTTCTGCACCCGAGTCGCTCAGTGCTTTGACTTTCACTGGCTCTTTACCGTCTACTGCACGAATTTCAACCTCGACATATTGCAAGAACGATTTCTTCAATATTCGACTGTCATCTTTTCCTGCGACTTCTCTCTGAATTCCAGCATCCAATAGAATTTCTTTTTGAATACCACATTTCATTACTGACTTTACTTCAGTCTCTTGGTTTTCTTGACTCGCGGTTTGATTATCTGTATCACTAACCACTTGAATCAAATTCACCCTTGTGTGTTCTTGATTTCTGCTAGAACTAGCTGCTGCCACTGGAACTGGACAAAATTTAACCAAATGTTTGTCTGAACCACAGTTGTGACAACGCTTCACAACCATGCCTCGTTGTTCATTTCCTTCATATCTCTTATACTGCGTAAACGATGTGTTGCCTTCCCTCTTGGCAAACGGCGCTGACGATTTGTTAAATCCCTGACGACCAAACGTCACTTCTCTGGTCTCATTGGGTACAGGGACATTAGCCTTGACTTCTTTACCTTTGAACTGATTCCCTGTTTCTGGATTACTTTTCCACTTTCCACTCTGGCTTTGGTTTACGGAACGTTGAGAAGGATAACTGTTTATATTTGGGACCGCAAACCCAATTCGATTGTTTACATGAATGTCTGCTAAGTCTGCCACTGCACTAGCTTGAAAACAGTCAGTTCCTTCCTTCGACAATACAAACTGTAGTGGACCTGGCGGTAAACATTCTTTTAGCTTATCCGCTACCAGCAAATCAAAGAGCGTATCGTACTCTTTGTTCACGTTTCGACTTCTCACGTAATAGTTTAACAAGTTCTTCAGTCTTGCCGTAAACATCGTATAAGTCTCTTCTGTTGTCTTCTTAGCATCCACAAATCTCGCTCTGTATTCTCTGGAGGTCAATTTAAATTCTTTTATAAGTGCTGCTTGACTCTATCATAATTGTCTAGATCATCGTATGACAATCTATTCAGAACGGTTCGAGCTTTCGGCGTCATCAATGGTAGTAATAATTTAACCCAAAACGGCTTTTCCACAGCAAAACTACGAAACGCGTTCTCGACTGTTTCAAAATATAATGGCACCTCCATCATATCAGTTGGCATTTGAGGCAATACATGCTTCATTGCATCACCTATTTTCTTAATTTTTGACACCAAAGTTTCACTTTCTTGCTGTTTCCTTCTTTCTGCTTCCCGTTCTTCTCTCATTTGCGTTTCTTTCAACGTCAATTTTGATTTCTCCAGTTTCAGACGTTCTTGTCTTTCGGCCTCTGCCTTTTCCAAACTTTCTTTCTGAAATTTGAGTTCTTCCTGTCTGATCTGTTCTGCGCGTTCCAATTCTAACGTTCGCGCCTTTTCTTTTTCTTCTTCACGCATTCTCTTTGCTTCAATCTGTTGCTGACGAACCTCTTCATCACTTTTTCTAGCTTTTTCAAATTCAATCATCTGCTCCAGTCTTCTTCTTTCAGCATCTTCCCTGTCTCTTTTCAACTGTTCTAACTGAATCTCAAACTGATTCTTTTGCAATTGCAGTTCTGCCTTACGCACTTGTTCTGCTTTATCTTCTCTCTCTCTCTGCAAGCGCAATTCCTCTTGTCTTACACGTTCTGCTTCTTGTCTCAGCTCTTTCTCTTCCTGTCTTCGTCTCTCCTCTCTTTCTTTCTCTTCTTGTCTCCGTTTCTCCTCCCTATCTTCTTTCATCATCATCCACTGCATCAACATCTCCATAGACATAGGCGCAGGAGGTTTTTCAATAGTCTTTTCGACAGTACCGCCAACGGCACCTTCTTCTTCGACTTCTTCTTTCACCCACACTTCAGCGAGTTCCTGTATCATGTCACCACGTGACATACCTTCTAATTGTTCTTCTTTAAAACCGGCTTTCAACAAACGCTGTTTTAGCCTTTCCGTAGACATCTTCTTAATATCTGCTTGTCTTTCAGCACTTAGTTTCTCCATCTTACTTGTTTACTTTGGTGATTTCTCTTTTCAAAGAAGTCACGGTTTTTCTTGTTGTGTGAATCGATAAACAAACGGGATTTCTTTTATATTTGTTCGTGGAAAACAACGAAATTTTTATACCGTTTCTCGTGTTCCACCGTCGTTGATATCGAAGACACGTCACACAGCAACAACGCGTAGATTCTTCTAACACCGTCGTAGATTCTTCTAACACCGTTGTAAATTCTTCTATCACCGTCGTAGATTCTTTTATCCGCCGAAAGAGGTGATAACGTGAATTTTAATCCACCGTGAGTTTATATCCACCGTGAGTATTTATTCCACCGTGAGTATTTATTCCACCGTGAGTATTTATCCACCGTGAGTTCTTATCCACCGTGAGTTCTTATCCATCCCACCGCTGCCACCAATAATGTCAACCCAATCCTTCCGTTGACAATCCTTCTGATTAAATCCTTGTTCTCTTCGTACTTAACGCCTATTTAACGTTCACCTTTTGAACACTAATTCTACGTATAAGTATAACCTGAATTAATCAGCAACACAGTTTAATATCTTTTCAGTTTAATAAGAAACAAACAGACAGAACTCAATTCGATTACAACTCAACTAGTCAGCCACACTACTACAGCGAACACACTCGAATTCAAACTTCTCTAGTCAGCATAATTCTTCGCGCCGCTTGACACACCTGTCTTCTGTGCGCATAAGCGAACTCTAATAATATACATATAGCGCGCCGCTGCCGATATCGGCCGGCCGCGCGTGTCACTAAGACTAAACGTTATACATCTATCATATATACATATACACGTGAAACTAAAGTAAGCGTACTAAATATATACGCTAAATATCTCGCACTGCAAGACTGTACACAAAACTCAGTTCACACATACATACATACATACATACATACATACATACATACATACATACATACATACATACATACATACATACATACATACATACACATATACATACATACATACATACAAAACTCACTATTTCTCATCGTCCTTCATGAATTTGGATATCTAACAGCTCTTCACCTGATATCTGACTAACCGCGCCTCCGATTCGCATTTCTGTGTGACCTTGCCCGCATGCATGTTGCAGGTGTCAGGTGATATTACTCGGATGAATAAAACGAAGGATAATCTGTTTCCAAGAACCTAACGACTTCTTAGGAACTTGAATGACTTTCTCATTGCGAGCTGACACTTTTATGGCTACTTCGTCTCTCTTTGACTCTAGTTGCCTTTGACGGGTTCTTTGAGAGGCGCTGCATAAATGCTAAGATACGTATATATATATACATATATATACTGTATATACACATATATACACAGGTACGTTAATGCATGCATACATACGCACAATACTCGCATACATTTACCTTCGTGTGGCAACGCTTACATACATACTAACGTGACCTTGCATAACCTGACCTGGAATAGTTAGCCTGACTGTCCTTGACCTGATCTTCTGTGACCTGGTGCTCTTCCAGGTGAGATCTGTGGCTATACCTTGTACAAGTGGCACTCGGAGCTTCCGTTCCGCGTTGTTCTTGCCGACAGAAAAACTGGGAAAGCGAAGCTGGTTCTGGATTCCGGTCATCATCTGGACTATGAGACGAAACACAGATACAGCTTCGAGATTGCTCCTTTCGACTGTCTTACGGGAGTTCACGGACTCAGGTAACTAAAATACTTGCGTTATATAAGAGGAAGAAGAAGATGACGATGACGACGGCTATGATGATGATAATGATGATGATGATAATGAAGAAGAAGAAGAAAATGAAATAGAAAAAGAAAAGCAAGAATAAGAAGAAGGAGGAGAAGAAGAAGAAGAAGAAGAAGAAGAAGAAGAAGAAGAGCTAGAGCAAGAGCAAGAGCAAGTGCAAGAGCAAGTGCAAGAGCAAGAGCAAGAGGAAGAGCAAGAGGAAGAGGAAGAGGAAGAAGAAGAAGAAGAGGAAGAAGAAAAAAAAGAAAAAGAAAAAGAAGAAGAAGAAGAAGAAGAAAAGCAAGAATAAGAATAAGAATAAGAGGAAGAAGAAGAAGAAGAAGAAGAAGAAGAAGAAGAAGGAGGAGGAGGAGAAGGAGAAGCCGACGACGAAGCAGAAGACGAAGAAAAGACGAATAAGAAGAATAAGAAGAAGAAAACAAGAAGAAGAAGACGAAGACGAAGAAGAAGAAGAAGAAGAAGAAGAGGAAGGGGAAGAGGAGGAGGAATAGGAGGAGGAGGAGGAGGAGGAGGAGGAGGAGGAGAAGAAGAAGAAGGTCAATAGCCTGGCCAATCCCCAAAGGCACTAAATTATTAGTGACTTCACCTGCTTAGCTCTGTACTCTGAGTGCGAGTGACTGTTCCTCTCCATAGCCGCCTGATCTATCCACGAAAATTGTACTAATTGTACATCGGGTTGACATTCCATCATCTCAACTACTAGGTCTGAGTCTGACTCTCGCTCTTCTGAATAAATATTCAGTGATAATTACCTGTTAAGAAAATGCTGATTCTGTCAGAAAAACTTACATCACTTAGCGCCATCAAAAGATACTAAAAACCATGTGTCTTCATGCATGCATACAAACATACACACAAACGTAGATACATAGATTCATACATAAAAATACAGACACACATACATACAGACATACATACAAACATAGACAAATATACAACCATGCATACATATGTAGCGTGGCTACTTGATGACGAGGTTGATGTTTGTAGTAGGAGAGCATGTAGTGTAAGATAGTTGGTGCTCGTGTCTGTAGTAGATCGGTTTGTGTCGTACGTTATCGACGCGTACCTAGGACGACCGAGCGGAGCATCTCCGTGCTCGACGACCAGCTCGGCCACAGGCCGATGGCCCGAAGAAAGACTCACACAACGTTCAGCAGCAGTTCATACGTTTATTCACAAGTTTCAAACGACGATCTCGAACTACTGCATCTACAATGACTCGTGACAACTCTCTCCTCCTTCTCTAAGTTAAGCTCAGTCTCTCTATTTATACTGTCGAGTCCGTCAGTCTGGTTACTCGCTTACTCGCATAGCTGTATCTGTTCCTCCCTCTCTCTGTCTCTGTCCGTATTCGTCTTCGTCCGTCTGTATATTCCTGTACACGTGGCATCTGGTCAGTTGGTCAGTGGGCTCGCACTTCAGACTAATCGGCGCCTTCGTGGTCTGGAATCTGTGCGTGGGTTTGTCAGTCTGTGTGGTACCAATTAGCCGTGTCATTGAGTGCATGTCTTCCAATGATAATTTGGTGCCATAGAAGTTAAGTAGTCAACCACTACATATTCCCGTCCGTTCAAAAAATATGATGCTCCTGCATCAAGCCTTTACAAAAGCAATGTGTAAAAATGCAAAGTTAGAACAACAAATTATCAAACGAAATAACCATGAAAACAAATGCGATGTATCGCTAAGGCAAAGATCCGCAAAAATTCGGCTCGTGATCCGTTTGGACGTTACGTTTCATTACGTGTCAAGACGTCGCTTAGGGAGCGCTACATCAACTTACTCGTACAACATGATTCCAAGGAACTAGCTTATTGGAAGCGTAGATGTTCCTGTGGATGATCTGTTACCTCAATTCAATCCATGGCGCTGGCATTCTGTGGCTTCGTTTACTAATTGGCTATTTACCGCATTTAAGGCACATTCTCGTAATGTACAAGGTATTAGCGAAGGGCGTCATCAAAGGTGGATCTGCATTCCGAAACATACATGGACAGTTGTGCATAAGATAGGCACAGGAGAGGAGATTAAGAATTAGGCCCATTACCGAGTTGCTCTCTATGCATGCGTCTTAGAAGTTGTGTGCAGAGTGCAGACACTATTAGGAAGGAATCCTAATTAGGGTTTGGCATCTGGCGAAAATAATTATGTCCAACCGCACGCTTAGCCTATCTAGACAGCGGACTTCAGCGAGTTGGTCATCGGCCTAATTTATACTGTTCACTTACTGTGCAGACATGCAGTTGCTGAATAAATACGATGATAATGATGGCGGAACATCAACAACTATGAATCAAGAATGTCAAGAACCTAAGACCATTACAAAATTTACATGTGGCTAGGCTTTCATACAGGCGGCTTGAGCTTTAAGTTTAAATACGATTAGCTAAAGTCCCGATGGGTGTTCTGGTAGATGAGATTGTGCACATTAGCCTAGCAAGAACTTCAATTAGGATTTCAGGCGCGCGCAGTATAAAGTCTGGCCACGTTCCGTGGTCATCATTCTAATTAATATGGGTTATCAGCAGTACACACATGATAAAGTCTAGTGATGATGATGCTACAACGACAACTATGAATGCAAGAAATATCAGCAACCTAATATGTGTAAACTAGAAATGCGCCTAAATTACTGTAACTAGTATAGTATGCCTATATAAAACAGCACAAATTTGAAGGTTATCGTACTAAGACTATATTAATAGGCTACTACTTTTCGTCCAGTCAATACAAGCAGAATTCGGTGACTGAATTGTCCACTTGGGTCGATGAGGTGTGGTCCGATAATCAGCTTCGATTGATCCAAAGGTTCCAGTTGAAATGTGCCGATGATGAAAAAAATGAAGTCGTTGGTTGAGACGAGGGAAGATCGTTTCAGGTCCAAATGCTCGCGATTAGTGGCTCCATGAATGGGCATTAGGTCGTCCCGTAGCGCAGTGGATTTTTTAAGAAATTTTCACTGGTGGGGAATTTTGAAAAAGGGCATTTTTCCCGCGTAATTTTAAGTCAAAGGCACTGAATTAGAGAAACCTTTCTGAGCTGTGGCAGACTATTGGTGACCAAAGAAATATAAATAAAGATTTCACGTCTGCTGTGGTTTGCATTTACAGTATATCATTATCATAATTATGCATAATGTCCCACAAATGACAAAGAAATAATTATTTGGGACTAAAAAGGGCAAAATTCACTGGTGGGGAAAAGGGCAAGGACTGGTGGGGAATTCGAGAGGGCTGGTGGGGAATTTCCCCACCAGTCAACATGTTAAAAAATGCCCTGCCGTAGCGGAGAGTAGACGAGCAGTCCTTTAAATGAGAGGCGATACGAAGATGATGGCAATGACCGGTGAATGGTGTGGGCGTTAGAGATGATGGCTACATAACGATGAATGGTTGATGCTAGCCATGAAAAGTGTGGCCACAATGATACGTCAGTCATAAGTGTTACCTTCATCTTTGCGACGGTAAGTTCGAGAGTGGAGGTGTACAACGACGAGAAGAGACTGAGGGGTCGATCGGCGGTGAGCCAGAGATGATGTGTGGTCGAGTTGCGAGAAAGTCGGCGACTCCAAACCTTTGGTAAATGAGGAAGGATTTTCGATGTTGTGTTGAATCCAACTGGATCTCGAGTCGGTTGATTGATGTTGACGTGGGGAACTCGCTGGCTGTAGAGGTACGGAAGAAGCGACTGGTTCTCTACCAACTTGTAGCGTCGGTTGAAGGTTCTCCACCAACTTGTAGCGTGGCTACTTGATGACGAGGTTGATGTTTGTAGTAGGAGAGCATGTAGTGTAAGATAGTTGGTGCTCGTGTCTGTAGTAGATCGGTTTGTGTCGTACGTTATCGACGCGTACCTAGGACGACCGAGCGGAGCATCTCCGTGCTCGACGACCAGCTCGGCCACAGGCCGATGGCCCGAAGAAAGACTCACACAACGTTCAGCAGCAGTTCATACGTTTATTCACAAGTTTCAAACGACGATCTCGAACTACTGCATCTACAATGACTCGTGACAACTCTCTCCTCCTTCTCTAAGTTAAGCTCAGTCTCTCTATTTATACTGTCGAGTCCGTCAGTCTGGTTACTCGCTTACTCGCATAGCTGTATCTGTTCCTCCCTCTCTCTGTCTCTGTCCGTATTCGTCTTCGTCCGTCTGTATATTCCTGTACACGTGGCATCTGGTCAGTTGGTCAGTGGGCTCGCACTTCAGACTAATCGGCGCCTTCGTGGTCTGGAATCTGTGCGTGGGTTTGTCAGTCTGTGTGGTACCAATTAGCCGTGTCATTGAGTGCATGTCTTCCAATGATAATTTGGTGCCATAGAAGTTAAGTAGTCAACCACTACACATACATATGTACCTTAATACATACATACAGACAAGTGTGTGTGTGCAGGCGCGCGTCCTTGCTTGCATAGGTACATTCATGCATGCATACATGTATGTACATACCTACATATATACATACATACATACATACATACATACATACATACATACATACGTACGTACGTACGTACGTACGTACACACGTATATATATATATACATGCATACATACATACATACATACATACATACATACATACGTACATGCGTACATATATACATACATACATGCATACATACATGCTTACATAAATAGATGCATAGATGAGTGCCAACAAATGTATGCACATCCCTCAACCGAAGGCTGGTGATGGCAGAAGGAGGTTGTAACAAATACGTGTTTGTCTATCCTTATCTTAGTTACTTTGTTTCAGCAATTACACTGGAACCCTTCCACTGATACACCGACCATTTATATAGCTCCGTTGCATGTGACCCATTCACAGCCAGCGGTTCTGTATGAATGTTGATTTTGGGATTGCATGTTGCTACTCTTGCTCATCAAAATTAGCATTAAAGCACCTGTTCGTCTGTTGTCATGGCAACCGTTATTACCTGTTGATCTCATTAAAGTTGACCAGGGCAGGTGGACGAAATGGTTATTACCGGATACAGGTGTTGCAATTTCTGCTTTATGCCTTAGTGATGCTCTGTCCCTGGGGCCTCGTTGGAAGGCGGTACACGTCCAAGATGACGCACATAGATTTTTACAAAGGTTTATTCAGGACTTTAGGTACTTGTACATAGACCTGTGTATGTGCTTCTGTATGTATGTTTGTATGGTGTCTGGTACTTCCAGACATCAGTTTTTAAGAGTTAGGGCTGTGTTTCGTTACTAGACAATCGATGTCTATGTGTGTTGTTGCCACACCGATGTCGTCTGCTTTTCAGACATTGTTTTTAAGAGTATGCTGAATTTAGATAGGTGGCGCCACTGGCGTGTTTACATGGTCAGTGAGCCAAGATTCGAGCTGTTGCAGTTCCATTGGGTTGGGCTTGGAGCGTTTCTGGATATATGTCCGCAAGGGCGCTGTATAAATTCTCATCTTTGTTTTTTTACCAACCTATGAGTTTATTTGTGACAACAGAAACCTAATGTAAATGAGGATAATGAAATGCTTCATACTAATATGAAAAAGATGTTTTGACACAAACTGAGGAAAACTACTTTTTAACTGGGGAAACAGAGGAAACAAGTACTTGCGATGTGACTAACTCACAGGAACAAGTATTGCGAATTGGGTAACTCATAGGAACCAAGTACTTGCGAATTGGGTAACTCATAGGAACCAAGTACTTGCGAATTGGGTAACTCCTAGGAAACAAGTACTTGCGAATTAGGTAACTCACAGGAACAAGAGTTTCGCATTGAAATGAATTGGAGCAGATAAGAGAACACATACTTCACATTGGCATGAACTGAGGCAACCTGGAGGAACACGGTGGCCAATTGGTTACAGCGCTTGACCTGTAGCGCAGAGAGTATGGGTTCGAGCCTCGCCCGAGGCAGTTACTGTGTAGGGACCTTGAGCAAGTCCTTCACTCACAATTGGTCTGTGCCATCGATGTTCTATCGTATGGTCGTGTGTGCACTTTGGAAGAAAAGAAGAGCAATATCGAATACAGTTGCATTGTACTGTATGGCGTAACACAGGGTTGAGATTGAAATGAGTTGGAATTGACTGAGGCAGCCTGTAGGAACAAATGGTGAGATTTAAACGAATTGTGGCAAACTAATGGAAACAAGTAGCCTGACTGAGGCAGCCTGTAGGAACAAATGTTTGAGATTTAAACGAATTGTGGCAAACTAATGGAAACAAGTAGCCCACTTCACATTGGCATGAACTGCGACAAATGAAAAGGATAAACTACATCACATTGAAATGAATTTCTGAGAGGACACGCTTTCCTGCACATGCAAAGAGAGTCCAGCGTCTTATCAATCATAGGAATTTGTTTTAGCTCTTCCCTTCTGCCAACAGACAGCGACATCTTGTGTGCGACGAGCGGATGAATCTTTATTCCGCTGTACAAATAGACCCAGTTGAGGATGCGAGTCAGGTCTCGTTCCGTCAGTCAGCGGCCGACTGACGCTGGCGCATTAATTCGACGGCCGAAAGAAGGACCGACTGACCGAATGGCCGAACGACCGAGTGGCCGAGGAAGCAAGTAGACAAACAAGGCAATGCCCGCCAAGTGACTGACCGAAGAAGAAGGGAGAATGATCAGGAAGGACTTGAATGAACGGAAGAATGTATGCATGTATTGTGTATGGGTGTATTGTGTATGGGTGTATTGTGTATGGGTGTATTGTGTATGGATGTATTGTGTATGGGTGTATTATGTATGGATGTATTACGTATGGATGTATTACGTATGGATGTATTACGTATGGATGTATTACGTATGGATGTATTACGTATGGATGTATTATGTATGGATGTATTACGTATGGATGACGTATTACGTACGGATGTATTATGTATGGATGTATTGTTTGCGGATGTATTATGTTAGGATATATTTTACAAGGATGTATTATGTAAGGATGCATTGTGTATCGATGTATGCATGTGTGTAATGTATATATTCTTGAGCGAATGAATGAATGAAAGTCAATGTACAATTAATGGAATAATTGCTAATTAGTTAATAGATGATTGCATAGATGAGAGAATAAAAAAGGAATAATCTTCAACTAAGTAATTATGAAGAAAATGGTATTGTAATTGTAATTGTAATCTGATATTTATAAAGCGCCGCTTCCAGAAAAACTTATCAGTGACGCTCCCGACCAGAACCAGTGAAATTTCTGTCGAATGATACAGACTTCAGGCGCTTGCGAAACTGTGGAAGGGCCAAACTGAGGAACTGAAGCAACAGCTCTTGAGACAGGCGATTCCAGATGGTGGGACCAACATAGGCAAAGCTTCTGGATTGAACTGTAGCAGTATGCATGCGAGCGACAACCAAGAGTCTATGGGTCACTGACCCGGGACCTAGAAGGCTGAAATTCAGAAGTTCAACAAGACAATTGCGCTTAAGGGTCAGGATCTTAAACTGAATAAGCTGCCGTATGGGAGCCAGTGCAAAGTATCCCTCATATGGGAAACAATATGGCCAAACCTGGGGACACTTCCAATAAGATGGACAACAGCATTAAGAACAGACTGAAGCTTCGAAATATTAGCTAATGAAAGTCGAGCAAAGATAGCGTTACCAAAGTCCACCCTGGTGCAGATAATGGTGTGAATTAAAGTAGTGACAGCATGAAATGAGAGGCAGCGGCGGATGATACGGAGCTGACGTTGGTGGTATTATTGAGGATGTAAGGGAATTGGCCAAGAAGTATATAATGGATTTTCCGAATGGAGTCAGACATACTGCTGCTGCTGATGATGATGATGAGGAGGAGGAGGAGGAGGAGGATGCTGATGAAGATGCTAATGAGGATGCTGAGGATGCTAATGAGGATGCTGCTGCTGCTGCTGCTGCTGCTGTTCCATTGGTTCTAATTCCATGATAAACCCGAAGTCTTAATGTCTGACACTCGCGTTGGCATGGAGTGTCTCTCTCAACGCAGAAATTTTCTGTCGCCGAAACTTCTACTCGTTGTTTTATCGTTAACTTCTGGATATTTCCGCTTCTCATAGAATATATACATTACACACATGCATACATCGATACACAATGCATCCTTACATAATACATCCTTGTAAAATATATCCTAACATAATACATCCGCAAACAATACATCCATACATAATACATCCGTACGTAATACGTCATCCATACGTAATACATCCATACATAATACATCCATACGTAATACATCCATACGTAATTCAGTGTGGCCTGCTGCGTAAATATTTTCTGCTTTTCATTTATTTTTACATTTATTGCATTTATTACAAGCTCTTTTTCAGTAAATCGTAATGTGATGCCTGTGAGATTATGGTATGTACCAGCGACTTGTCCAGGGCCGGTAAACGGAGTCAGCTTAGCAGGCTCGAAGCTGTAATCGTTGGTTTACAGAACATCACGTTACCCATAGACTACCGTGCAGCACATTTCGTTGCCAGAGAATTGATGTTGTAAGCGTTCTGACCACATTCAACGCATTTGCTTTACCTTGCATTTCTTGCATTACCTTGCCCTGTCCTGATCTGCCTTATCTTCTTTGCCTTTTCCCTTGCCATTCTGCTGCTTGCCTTGCTTTCGCATGCCTTGTCTTGACTTTGCTTGCCTTACCTTGCCATACCTTGCTTTGTCTTTGCTTGCCTTGCCATACCTTGCCTTGCCTTTGCTTGCCTTGCCATACCTTGCCTTGCCTTGCGTTGTCATACATTGCCTTGTCTGTGCTTGCCTTGCCATACCTTGTCATACATTGCCTTGTCTTCGCTTGCCTTGTCATACTTTGTCTTGCCAGTACTTGCCTTGCCATACCCTGTGCCATTACATTGGCTTGTCTTTGCTTGCCTTGCCACACCTTGCCATACCTTGCCTTGCCATACCTTGCCTTGCGTTGTCGTACATTGCCTTGTATTTGCTTGCCTTGTCATACCTAGTCTTGCGAGTACTTGCCTTGCCATACCCTGTGCCATTACATTGCCTTGTCTTTGCTTGCCTTGTCTTTGCTTGCCTTGCTTGCCTTGCCATACCTTGCCTTGCCTTGCTTTACCAAGCATTGCCTTGCCTTTGCTTGCCTTACCATACTTTGCCTTGCCTTGCCTTGTCATACCTTGCCTTGTCTTTGTTTGCCTTGCCATACTTTGCCTTGCCTTGTTTTGCCATACATTGCCTTATCTTTGCTTGCCTTTCCATACTTTGCCTTGCCTTTGCTTGCCTTGCCATACATTGCCTTGCCTTGCTTTACCAAGCATTGCCTTTGCTTGCCTTACCATACTTTGCCTTACCTTGCCTTGTCATACCTTGCCTTGTCTTTGTTTGCCTTGCCATAATTTGCCTTGCCTTGTTTTGCCATACATTGCCTTATCTTTGCTTGCCTTTCCATACTTTGCCTTGCCTTTGCTTGCCTTGTCATACCTTGCTTGCCTTTGCTTGCCTTTCCTTCCCTTGCCTTGACTTGCCTTGTCTTCGTTTTCATGTATGCGACGCTTAGAAATGTCTGCTGTTATCAGACATTGTCTTTGCGAGGTTTCATTGTCTGATAAGCGGTCCTCGGACACCATTTGGTTCGCAGAAGCGTCCGTTTCGTTCGGATCTTCGATCATTCATACGCGGGTCACGTTTCCTGACAGCCAACTGGCGCACCGGGAATCGAACCAGTGACGCAGAGATGAAAGCCAGGGCACATTAGCAGTCTGCCACCGGAAGGAAAAGTCAACCGACGTCCTACGTGACGTTGTCTCTGGTCATCGAGAAGTCGCGTTCACTTTTTAAAGTAAATGTCTGATGTAGCAGATCCCAGTGTTGCTGGACCGCTCATATAGATGATCAATAATTGTCTGGTACTGAAAGCAACCATTCATCGTTGACTTCAGCCGGACTGTAGCGTATCTTCTCAGGGTAATGGTAATCGTAATGGCGAATTTATATAGCGCCTCTAATGGGAAACTCCTCGTTGGTGCTCCCGACCACACAACACAAGGACACGATGAATAGAATGGTCGTCATGAACACGTTGATGCAACGGTCCAGCATCCGAACTAGAAGCTCATGTCGTCGGTTTCATATTAGCCTCTTCTTTCGCAATGACATTTTAAGTATCCAATCTAATCTAATCTAATCTAATCTAAAGATTTCTATAGCGCCTTTGTCATGATACACAAGTCGTCAGTCGATGGACGCTTCAAGTGATATCGTAGTTGACAGTCGTAATTCGATCATCTCGGTCAAAACGATTACCGCAGTAATGTCAGAGATGATAATGTCGACTCTGTGGAAACGTATTGATCTCAATGGTTTGATGAGCGTCTTTTATCTGATGTCGAGACCCAGTGTCAGTTTTTACGACTGCCTCAGAGGAAATTCAACGAATGTTAAAACCCAGTCAGCCTTCTTGCGAAGTACACCCTGCTCAGTTAGCTACATTGGTTAGAGCGTATTCCCATGCCCTGCTCAGTTAGCTACATTGGTTAGAGCGTAGTCCCATACCCTGCTCAGTTAGCTACATTGGTTAGAGCGTAGTCCCATACCCTGCTCAGTTAGCTACATTGGTTAGAGCGTAGTCCCATACCCTGCTCAGTTAGCTACATTGGTTAGAGCGTAGTCCCATACTCATCGGTTTTAGTGAGCGTACGGCTCGCGGTTCGCCTCCCCATGCTGGCTTATTTCAGAGATTCTCGAGCTAGCACGGTCTGTTACACGGGGACCATAAATGCCGTGGCGCTTATTCGAATGGGCAGCGTTGGTAGAAGATCTCACTCGATCAATTCATCGAAAAATACACAGTCCCAAGGCCACACGTTCGCCTTAGAAAAAGAGCACATTTACATGTACAATGTACATGACGGCAGACAAATGAATTCGCTGTTTTTGTTGTGATAATGAGAGACTGTGAGCAGTTATAAAAACTTAGGCTTTATAGAAATTGACACTCAGTTGCCAACATAAGCAGGCGAGAGAACTATGCATAGCCTATCAGAACAGTTTTGCTGTCGCTTCCAAAGAGTCAGCCATTTGACAGTAGCTGTGTGTCGAATGTGCCTTGTCAACAGACAGGTGATCTCGATAAGCACTGTACTAGCTACACTAGTAATTGCTGTTATCAGACATTACTTTCGTTAGTAATGTGTTCTATAGGGTGTCATTACAGGTCATCTTGAAGACTGTAGTTTGACATTAGAGTTGGCTAATGTGTTGTGGACGAGCCACGAGAGGCAGCCACGAGTTGTAAGTGCAGACATCAAGTTTAAGAGCATAAAATTATACTTCTTGCCACACTAGTGTCTGCTCTGATGAGACATTACTTTCAGAAACGTCGCCTGGTTGAAACAGAAGGGAACGACGGCTGATCGTTGTGGATGTTCGGAGGGGGGTCTTTGACGGTCGGTTGCCTAGCAACGGTGCCACTGGCATCTCGTTCCACTTCTGTTGGCATTTGGTTAGGAAGGATGTCACAGATGAATGGCCCGAAGCTCCTCCTCACCATCTCCGACAACATCACGTGCAATGTCTTTACCAGGATAAAGGACCCAGCTGTTTTACCCTCTCCGCCAGGGCAGATGCCACAGGGTGGTCAGAGGTATACCCACCGATCCACCCGTCCGCTTACTCTTCCGTCCCTCCTTTCATCCATCCACCCTTCCATCCATCCACTCCAATCAATCCATCCATCCAAGCACCCTTACATTTATCACTGCATTCATTCATCCATTAATAACATAACATTTTGTTGATCCCAAATGCAAACGTCTGCATAAAACAACATCAATTTAACAAAAGATCGGGATGCAAAGGGAGGACCAAAAGGGACCGAGGTCCCGCTAAGATAGGATCCCCCGTGCACCATGAAGTGTATGATGGAGGCTAAATAACACATTCATCCATCCATCCATCCATCACTCCATCCATCCATCCATCCATCCATCCGTCCATCGATCCATCACTTCATCCATCCATCCATCCATCCATCCATCCATCCATCCATCCATCCATCCATCCATCCATCCATCCATCCATCCATCCATCCATCCATCCATCTATCCCCATCACTCCATTCATTCATTCATCCATCCATCATTCCATTCATCCATCAATCACTCCGTCCATCCACTTACCGATCCATCCACACGCTCAGCCATCCTAAAGCCATCGCTCTGACCCTAACAAGACCGAGTTAAGCAAAGTGCTTCTGGCGTTTTACTCTCTTTCCGTCATTTCGATTTTCCTCCCATAATGCGACTGAAAATATGACAAACGCTAATGTTGTTGCTTCACCCGTCCATCCGTCCGTCCATACTTCCCTCTTCTCTTCCCTCCTTCCATCCATTCGACCCTCCGTCAGTCCTTCCTTCCGTCCATCCGTCCGTCTGTGATGACGCTGACCAATTGTTTACCAGGTCATAAAGTAAATAAAATATTCGGGGCTTTTATCGAAGTCAAACACAATCGTGGCCTCGACGCAGATAACAATGATAACCATAACAAAGCCACATTGTCCACTTCCTAGAACAGCTAATACCATCCACGAATCCCACGACGGTGCAGATCCCATCTAAGGGACAATAGAGTTACCTCATTGGCTGGTGATCGAACAATCAATTGATCGATCGATCATTCAATCAATCAGTCAATCAATCAATCAACCAATCCTTTCTTAAATAAACTAGTAAACAAGGAATTAAATACAAAATGCCAATAATTTATAATTTAATCCACTGGCCAGAGAATCGTTAGCTAAGCATCAATGCATGAATTCAGCCGATCAAATCTACTGGTTGACAAGTCGATTCATCAATCGATAATGAATGTGAATGAATGAGGCATTCAGTGTCGATCTGTTTCATCAATTACCAGTCATTGATTGATTGATTGACTGACTGATTGACTGAATGACTGACTGATTGACTGACTGATTGACTGAATGATTGACTGATTGACTGATTGATTGACTGACAGACTGAATGACTGACTGATTGACTGACTGACTGATTGACTGACTGAATGGTCATCAATCGACCAGTCAAAGTCATGCCTCGTTTAATCAGATCAGTCAGTCATTCAGTCAACCAGTCAGTCAATCAGTCAGTCATTCAGTCTGTCAGTCAGTCAATCAATCAATGAGTCAGTCATTAAGTCAACCAGTCAGTCAATTAGTCAGTCATTCAGTCTGTCAGTCAATCAATCAGCCAATCAATCAGTCAGTCAATCAGTCAATCAATCAGTCATTCAATCAGTCAGTCATTCAGTCAATCATTCAGTCATTCAGTCAATCAATCAGTCAATCAATCAATCAATCGATTGATCATCAATCCTTTGGTCGACTGAGCGAATCGAGTCGGTCATAGCTTATAGCATACAGTTTAAATTACATCCACACAACACAATGGAACTGGATTTAATAATGCCCCCATGCGACCGTTTTTTCTGAGGTTTACCGTGCAGCTGTGCTGAAAGAAACCTTACAAACCAAACGCAGAGTGGACTTTCTTAATATGACCGATGGTTGAGCAGTCATTGCAACGTGGATTGCAAGGGCTTAGGCTTCCTTGACCAAGTACTTCAGACAGAAGCATATATAGCACCATCGATGGTTGCTTGTCGAAGGATATTGGCGCCAAGCGAGCATACGAGTAATTCGATTAAATGATGTCGATATTATGGGAAGTGATCCTCTGCGTCGGCAGCAGACTGTGTAAACTAATGCAGGGCCACGTCTGATTTAGCGCCCCAGACGTTCAGACTGCCGCCGCGGCTAGGCTGCGTTGTTTGTGCTCTTCTGGATAAGGAAGGTAACCCTTATGAAATCAGAAGAGACCTCTTCTGAGATCAGGAAGACTCTTTCGAGTTTCAGAAGAGTCGTCTTGGATCTTGGAGGAGGATGTGAGCACTTCTAACGAAAAGACGGAGATGAGCTGCTTGAATTTTCTTATTATTATTTCTATATTGATGTAACGCTCCTATGAATGTGGCGTCTATCAATAGGGGTCGGGTGGGTTGGGAGAACAATCTTCCACGGTTGCCAGAAATGGGGGTTTACCATGCATGATGGCCAGAAGTGGGGGAGGGGTAACCATGCATGATGCTGATGTAGGCCTATCAGTGTGATTCTCGTTGACGTTAACGATAACGAAAGTGTCCGTTAACGAACAAAAAATGATTTCGTTAACGATAACTATAACTGTAACTAAAAATATCATTAACTATAACTATAACTAAAACGAAAATAACACTAACGAAAATTCATCGCTATTTTCGTTAATGAAATAAAAAAAAGTGCAATATCGATAAACATGAGCATGCAGAAATGCGCGGCTACAACAGCCTATGTTCGCCCCGAATTTTGGATTTGTGAATTAACCCAGTAGTAGTATCTCATTCATCAATATAGTTATATAGATATCGATGGGCTCATTTTATTAAAATATGTAATTATTGTGTAAACTTTTCTATAACGATTGCGACACAAGTTGACTAGCGCAAATTCGCAAAATTAGTAGTCATATTAGAGAGTGAGAAACTTGTTTTGATTTTAATTTTCTATGTTAAAAAGAATACTATAAAAAGTTATCATCTTCATGTTCAAAATAGAAATGTTCATAATAAAAATCAAATTGAATACACATTTAAAAGAAAACGAGAATGTATTTTTGAATGGAAAAATCCATTGAATATCTGTGACAGACAGTGATTCCACAGGTAGCCACAGGTAGCCTAGCTACCGTAGCGCCCTGCTGTCTCCTCGGTTTGACCTCCACGGACCCTGACCTGGCACCGGAACGGAAAAGGCGGACATGGCTATTGCGGACTTGATTTGATATAGCGCCGGTGAATAAGCTGGTCTCCCTGACGTGGCTTTTGTGTGGCGCTGAGAAATTTCGGAGATTTACATTTACATTTACATATACTCAGTCTTGTTGTCAAGACTTTAAACCTCAAGACCAAGACCAAGGCCAAGACTTTGAACCTCAAGAACAAGACCAAGAACAAGACTTTGAACCTCAAGACCAAGACCGAGACCAAGACCCCAAAATCACATTCAGCCCAAGACTTCTTTTCCTTTAAAAAATTGTCAAGTCGGACTACTCGTTATTTTAATGAAAGCATGAGTATTTTATTTTATTCAATCAAAACAACTCTAAATGCAGACTGCAGAGAATTCCGTATTCGTATTTACAAAAGTCCTTCATGCAAAATGTTATTCCAAATGCCTTTTGTATTTTATAAAAATCAATTCACTCAGAATTTTCTAACCAAGATGTGACCTGTGGGGCCTCATAAAAATTCTGCCATGTGAAAAGATACGTTCTACGGGTGCTGAAGTCGCTGGGGTCCTTGAATGTTTGACAGTTGTTGACATGGTGGAGGAGATCAAAAACTGCCGACAATTTGTTGATATTTAATCGATGACCCCATAGGGACCAGGCGCAGCGCCATCGGGGCCAGTTGTAGGCTAACTATAAC
>OY744611.1:22689917-22702417 GCA_963556255.1 Allolobophora icterica | reverse complement strand
TGACTGTGTCTATGTGATTACTCGTTTGCGAGGCACCAACAGAATAGTTTTAGAGGAGACTCCTGAGTGGATAGCGGCGTAAGACAGAGAGCTAAGGCGCTGGAGATTCGAGTCTCAGTTGACCACGTAGACTGAAAGTAAGACGACGATGATGATGATGTGGTGGTGATGGTGTTGATGATGATGATGATGTTGGTGATAGAGGTGATTTTGATGACGATGATGTTGACGGCAGTTCCAGTGATGATGATGATGATGATGATGATGATGATGATGATGATGATGATGATGATGATGATGATGATGATGATGATGATGATGATGATGATGATGATGATGTTGCAATGTCGTTGTCAGGAGTGGACGATGAGGTGGAGGCGTCTGGGATGATGAAGCGACCGTTGGCTCCGGGTGCAGCGCTGGAGCTGTGTGACAGCACGTGTACCCCCACTCTCATCTCCGTCACCGTGGAACTGGAGACAACCCACATCAGCAAGGGATGCGACCGCGACACCCATCCCATCCGCATCCAACGAAAACTCTGCGGTATGAGCATATGAGCATTGAGCAGCCAGTAAATAACTGACTCAGTCAGTCAGCAAGCCAGTCAGTTTAGCAGTCAGACGTTGTAATCTTCTTACTGGTTCAATACAAACCTTCGTTTAAAACTGTTACGTTCATACTGCAATTGAAACCTAAGTCATACTACAAATAGGCTAAGTATGCAAAAAAGTAAGTAAGTAAATAAGCACGTTGGTAGATAGGTAGGTAAGTAAGTAAGAAAGTAAGTAGTAGGGTGTTGGTAAGTGGGTAAGTTAATAAGTTAGCAAGTAAGTAGGTAAGTAAGCAGTTAAGTAAGTTGGTAGTAGGTAGGTAAGTAGGTAAGTAAGTAGGAAAATATGTAGATAAGTAGGTAGGTAGGTAAGTAAGCGAGTGATTGAGTGAATGAATGAGTGAGTGAGTGAGTGAGTGAGTGAGTGAGTGAGTGAGTGAGTGAGTGAGTGAGTGAGTGAGTGAGTGAGTGAGTGAGTGAGTGAGTGAGTGAGTGAGTGAGTAATCCTTAATCAGTAATCTACTGCCTCCAAAATCGATTGCAAAGCACAACCGTTTTGAAGCCCAATACGTGCTTAATTGGGCTTTTTGCTGTAGCTCCTGGGTCGATAATTCTGCCGGATGCATATTTTTGGGCTACTTTGAACCGACCAGTTGTGTTTGGAACTGGTATTGATAGCAGTTTCAGTTCGGCTTTGTGTTGGACTTTGAATTGAAGTTTTGATATAAAGCTTTTAAATTAAGTTTTATATTGAATTTGATCTTATAAGTGGCAGATATTTCTCGAATTACTCAAACAATGCTGTACTTAACTTCTCATACCTTACCCTAACTTGTCTTTTACCATACTTGACCGTATATCTTATATGCGTGTATCTGGACTTTTATCAAACGCATTTGGGGAACCCCTTAAAAGCAATGTCTTATCTTTCTTTACATTACTTCATTTGCCTTTCTATTACTGTACTTCATCTTGTAATACCCTACCAGGCTTACCTTACGTTATCTGACCTTGTCTTGACTTCCAATGCACTGCCTCACTTAACCGTTTCTAATTAAACGTTACCTTTAACGTTTACCTTTTTATATGACCTAAACACTTGCTAGATACAAATGTCGGATTTGTGGTAAAAAAATCGTTGGCAACAGATTCATTCTTCCCTGATTCATTCGGTCACTGATTAATTAGGTTAATGATCCATACGGTCAATGATTTATTCGGTCACTTCGGTCACTGATTTATTCGGTCACTTCGGTTATTGATTCATTCGGTCACTTCGGTCACTGTTTCATTAGGACACTGATTGATTCGTTCAATAATTAATAGGTAACTGATCCATACGGTCACTGATTTATTCGGTCACTGATGCATTCAGTCACTTTGGTCACTGATTCATTCGTTCAATAATTAATTAGGTAGACCTAACTGATTAAGTAGTTAAATGATTCATATGATCACTGGTTCCTTCGTCACCTATTCATTGAGTCAGCCATAGAATAATTCGGTCGTTTATTGATTCGGTCAGTGATTCATTCGTCCATTCATTCATTCATTCATTCATTCGATCACCTATTCACTTATAAAATGTTTACCCGGTCTGCCCAATCTTGCTGATTGAACCAGGCGACGCTAGCGGCACCTAGCGTTCACTTAACGAAACTCAGCACTTTATTTAATAACCCTCGTAAACTGTCATATCTAACGATGGCGATGATGAAAACCGATCCAGACTCTTTTCTCCGACCATCACTCCGCCTTTGATTTCGATATCCTTCCGCCTGTGGATGCGTCCATCCATCCATCCCTCTCTTCCTCCGTTCGTCCATCCATCAGTGCCTTGTCGGACGTTGTCGTCGTCATCGTCGTCCTCTCGGTTTCCTCTTCCGGTTTTCCGTCGCGGATTGCATTTGGCGATCGGGTGTCGCTTGCCGCGACGAATTGAGCTGTGAAGGCGAAACCGCACTGGTTCGGATACGTTCGGAAAACGGCAGCGAGTGCGAGCGGTTTCTAAGTCTGTGGTCTCATCGGTAGAACGTTTTTGGCCTGTAATTCAACTATTGTGGCTTAGAGCCTGATGAGCGGACTCCGTGTTTTTCAGGCATATTTCGCCTTGTCGCCAAACCGTATAGTTGGTGGTTTGTAAACTACTGCGGGATTGGACATTTTATATAGCGCCATGATAATACTCCACAAAAGCACTACTAAGCAAGCTTAATGTTGTGCGAAGAGTTCGTCAGCAAGCAAACAGATTCCAGATAGCTAGAAAAGTCACCGCTGGCGATCTCCTGCACGCACCTAGAACCCGAACGACTGGTTCCCATCTAGAGATGGAAGTTGATACTGTGTTAAGAATTCTTGGGCCGCGTCGAGAGTGAAGAAGACTGCAGCAGATAAAGTACACAGCAAAAAGTCACCCCACCGTACAGCACTCCCTTATAGATGGTAGAAAAAGATGCAGCAGCGTCAGGACACTATGTCTCTGCAGGAGAGGAATTCTTTCGTGCTTGGGCCGGGAGCGCCTCTGGGTAGGTTTCTTGAAGAGGCGCTGTATCAAGTTTTGATTGATTGATTGATTGATTGATTGATTGATTGATTGATTGATTGATTGATTGATTGATTGATTGATTGACTGACTGAGTGACTGATTGATTGATTGATCAGCACCCGAACCCTTGGTCGTTAAAAGCTCCGTGACTGACGAAAGACCCTAGTCCAAAGACTGTCCTGGCCTTTCTACTTGTGGCCTGACACTGCTCAGCTGGCAAATTGTCCAATGTCCATCCTCTGACTAAGTTTACATGGAATGATACAAGTCTGACTAATCCAACGTAGCACCAGAAACCTTACCATACGATTTCATGTTATTTAAACGGGGTTTAGGGTTTTCTGACGGACAAAAAATGACGGTTAGGATTTGAATACAGTTTCCCGACACCACTGGCGGCGATCTTGTTTGACAGGTGGGGGGGGGGCTGACACTTTTGAACGGATCTGGTCAAAAAAGAGTTCTGAACTGATTTGGTCAAAAAAGAGGTAAAATGTTTTTACCTTTTTTGGTGTTTCTTCACAGTTTGGAGGGACAAATGTATTGTGTCCCCCCACTGTTGAAGGTGGGGTCTTGTCCCCCTCGACCCCCGGGATCGCCGCCCATGCCTGACACATTTTCTGCCCGTAGGTCTACATCCACAATGGTTCAGACCACCTCCCACTAAAGATACATTGCCCCCATTCACTTTGCCCTTCTCAAGTGCCCCAATCACAAACCTTGGTGATTAGTATATGACAGAAGAAAAAAGCAGTCCATTAACCTAGTCTGAGAGGCAGCCATGGGGATGAAATGTTAGCCACTTCATTTTCTTAATCTCGGCATATGAGGGTGGATGACCAGTCCTCTCCCTCACTGTCACAAATATATAAAACAGCAGCCTTATATCCGATTATACGCTTCAGGGTAGAACCCGTATGTTGTTGGCAATTTCCCGTTCCCTCCATCAGCGTCTAGAGGGAGTCGGAGAAGAACAGGCACAATTTTTAATGACCTCTGTAAAGGGAGAGCAATTTTTCTTCGCACAGACGTATCGTTCTGATCAAGCTATTAATTCGTCGACCCGACCTTACACCTGATCTTCCACGTTTTCTAGATGGGGTTTGTTGCGCATCATCTGCTCTGCGCTGCGGAAGGTTTAAAATATTCATGGTCACAACGGCAGATGGTAGCAGCTCCAGAGCAATGGTTTAGATGATACAGCTCTTGGAAGTCATATCTGGAAACAGCAGCCAATACTGATTTGGCCAGAGGAAGCTCACATACATCAATTGTAATGTAGGCCTAATTCATCAAGGGGATAATCGCCGTGGCCTGTGCTCTTAAAACTGTACAATGTCTGGTAACCGCGGACACTCTTGTGACCAGGCACACACACACCCACACACACACCCACACACACAACCACACACACACACACACACACACACACGCGCGCGCGCGCACACACACACACACATATATATATATATACACATACATACAGGGAGCCATATAATTATATACATATATATATATATATATATATATATATATATATATATATATATGTATATATGGCTCCCTGTGGAGCTTTGCTTGGTCCCAAGTGCCTATACCATCACATTTTACTCAAATCTCAAGACTGTACTTTTAAGCCGGGGTTGGATCGGAAGTGCTTCTGAGTAGATAACCTTGAAGAGGCGTTATATAAATTCCCCATATGAATGAATATATATATATATATTATAGTTCCTGTTTCAAAGCATATCCGACTGGCTATACAGACCTAGGCCATATCGTTACAGTACTATTGTCACTCCCTACGTTACGAAGACCACTACACTGCAATGCGCTTAGGCCATAACTCTACCATATTGGTATCATTTCCTTACAATACTGCTGTAACTCCATTATATTACGCAGGCCAATTCCAAACAAAGCTGAGGCCATTTTCTCCCGATACTGCGGCGTAATTCGCTTAGATTGCGGCCGGGGCCAGAGCCCAACTCGACGCGGTTGACTGGGTCTTCCGTTCGTAGATCACAGCTTTCCCCTCTAGGTACAATTATTTTCGGATCCTGGCCTATTTTTGTTTTACAAGCGAAACAAGCCGGAACCCTGCGCTTCGTTCAGCTTCCGTAGCGTTATGAAAGACTAATTGTTTCCTCTGGCTACGCGTTGCCACGGCAACCGATGCGTCTCTATGGCTTCAGAGCGTGTTTACTGTTGCTGAGTTATAGTCATTTGTCGAAGTGGTTTGATGGTCCATCGTGCGTGTGGCTGTTATTCGTTCATTAGGATCTTCGCCAGCTCTGTTTGTTATTTTGTGGTTCCAAGTCTAAAACCGCGCGGTCATTATGTCAGGTTAACGTAGGTTTTAGTCTGGTAATGCATGGTAAGGCGTGATGTGGTATGATTTAGAAGGTATGGTATGGCAATGGAAGGCATGAAATGGTATGTTGAGTTAAGGTACGATAAGGCGTGGTAAGGCAAAGTATGGTGAGGTATGATAAGGTAAGGTATGGACATTTCAGATAAGCTGAGGCACGCTTGTAACTGAAGTAAATTGGCATGGTAAAGAATTGCAGGGTAATATATGGAAAGATAAGGTAAAGTATAGCACCAAGTGGTAAGGTATGGTAAGGCAGGATCATAAGACAATGTATGGTATGATATTATACGGTAAATTAAAGAACTGAGGTAACAAGGTATGGTATAGAATAAATAAACCTTAGCCTTAGTTAGCACCGATGACTTTTTCGACCACGCACTTTAGCTGATATGCTGGTTAGAGAACATCCAGATGTTTCTGATAATTTTGGTGACCCAAGTGCAGCAACTGAATTCAACTGATTTTTTTTGTTTTCGACAGACTTGTTGCTACTTATACCACTTTTTTTTATTGCTCGCCTATCTCTTGCACTAAGTTCATCGACTAGCTTCAACTTCCCAGTCGAATTTCTATCTTCACGAGTTTTTTCTCTCTTTCCGAATGAGCATGATGGAGCTCATGGATGTCTTTCATTTTTGCTCTCCAAATTGCTGCTTTTTCTTTAGAAGTAAGTGGCATGATTGCAGTTATGTGATCAAAGAAACTGATAAAACACAGCAATAGTTCGGTCAAAACTTGGCAAGTAATATTCTCCATGTCTAATTTTGTCACTGAAATTTACTGTAAAGGGAACGGCTACAGATATGGATATATCTGGTCCCGAGCATTGCCCTTTGTTGATCCGATTGAATGTTCATTTCCCTTTCTTTTCTGAACTTTTTTTGTTCGTGGTTGCGGTATGACAACCAGTTTACTCAATAAACGAATATACAGAGTTAGAGTTAACTGGCAGGCAGACTCTACTGGTGAAACAGTCTCAAAACATAATGGTTATTTATGTTCAAAGATACTGAAACCCTAACAACTAAGTATGTGTCAGAGCCGCGACCATGAAGTGAGCACCGCGACTGCTTGCATGAGGCAGTTGATACAATGTACCAAAGCGCATTGCGCAATCAATATACACATAGTTCACTAAAGGTTTGCGCCGGTTGCGGTTGCGGTGCTGGCAGAAACAATTGTAAGTAAGTTACAAACCTTTAAAAAATATTTTGAACTGAAAACCAATCCCTGGTGCGTATTTTTGTAAACATTTTAATGAAAAATTATAGTTTCTCTAAAAACTGTTAAAATTTTATGTAATTATTGTAATGCATCAGCTACTACTTGGAATGAAAAATAATGAACCTATATTGGATACCGGTTGCGGTCCAGACATTTAAATGATTTCTTTCAATAAATCAAAGTAATTTATTAATATAATTCAAAATTGGTGTTTTAAGAAATAAATCTAGCAGTTAATACTTATTTAAACATGATTTGCTTTTTAAAACATGATTACCGGATTTTTACCTACAATGCAGTAACTGAAAATTTACCAGACTCAAAATACCTACCCATAAATAAATAAATAAATAAAATAACATAAATAAATAAAATAAATAAAATAAATAAAATAAATAAAATAAATAAAATAAATAAAATAAATAAAATAAATAGGCCTAAAATAAATAAAATAAATAAAATAAATAAAATAAATATATGTCCTTGCGTCCGTAGGATCCTCGACTCGGGTGTTCAGTCTGCTTCCGAGTCCCACTGGATCGGATTCGTGGACGGTGGATCTGCCGTTGGACGGAACTGGAGACGAGGATCAGGCGACTGAACCGGCGTTCGTCTTCGATGGCGAGACGACGGCAATCGAGGTTCCACTGTACGCTCTGGATCCTGTCCTTGGACCTCGCTTCTCCGTTTCCGTTTGGATGAAGCACGAGAACAGCGATCTCAGTTCCGGTTCCGCCGGAAATAAGGAACACATCCTGTGCAGCAGTGACGGAGAAGGTATTAGGAGATGCTAACTTACGAATCATTGGGTATGGTAACGTATCGTATGGTCATTGAAGTACCTTCTCCAGTTTTGTGTGTGCTTATGTAGCGTATGGCTATCGAAGTACCTTCTGAAGTATTCGATCTGGTTACATAGGGTATGATAATTGGGGTACCTTCTGGAGTAACTTAGGTATTTTCTAAATTATTAGACATAGTAACATAGGTAAGCTAACTGAAATGCCTTTTAAAGTATTTCATATACTTCCTAAAGCAAATTGTCTTACCTTAGAAATTATAAAGTATGGTAAGATATGATAAAATAATCAAAATTCTACCACTACTACTACTACTACTACTACTACTACTACTACTACTACTACTACTACTACTACTACTACTACTACTACTACTACTACTACTACTACTACTACTACTACTACCACTACCACTACTTCTATTAAAGAAATTGAAGATAGAAATGATCCCTCAGAGAAAAATTATTAGTATTAATGATCGTTCGGATTTTTTAAAAAGTAGGTGGGAGTACGTGGAAAACGTTCAAAAATCAAATCCTACTTGACATTTACAATCATTATAATAGGCTTCTCCTAATGACCGTCCTCGGTCGTGTCCTTCTGCATAATCACATCGTATAATCACCTGCACAGGCACGGCATAGATGAACGCAACGATGAGTAATAGCCCGTGGCAGCTAGTTTTTTTGTCGTATTGAGCCGCGTATCCAATTAACAATGAAACAGCATCGAGGCATTTTGTAGTGCCTTTTATCATGGACAGACCACTGGCACCAGCGTTGCATGCGCCACGGCCTCTCCAAACGACCATTATTCATACTTTCTCTCCGAAGGCTAATCTCTGGTAACAAGAGACCCCAATGTAGCAGGAATCCTCGCAGCGGGAAGACCAAAGACTATAATAAATAGATTTCTGCGCCTAGCTGACCTGTGTCGTGGAAACCACGCCCTAAACGAGAAACGGCAACCCAGCAGATCAATGCGTGAAAAATCGTTCGGGATTTGCAATCAACTACAGTGAATTTCTTTTTAAGTCTCTTCTAATGTCGCAGTTTAATGTAACTGTTGAAAACCGATACGTTCCTATAATTCCTGCATCTTTCTGCGTTCAAGATGGCCGCCATATTGATTGGATTTAACAAAAACCACGTGACACTCCTGGCTTAAGACAGACATGATTTTGTGGCCACAGTGGCTGTGCTGTGTTTCCTGATGAAAAGATATTAAAAAATTATACAGCAGACATTACTTTCATGACCTGTAGCCAAATCAATCATTGAATTAGATTCTTTGATAGCAACTTATGTTAAGTTTGACCCTCGGACAATTAATGTGGGCTTTATAGTATTCACACAGAATTTTCTGCCAGTGAGCGACATGAGAAAATGTGTTTTGATTCCAGGTAGATTCCATGTACTTTTTCTATATTGTGGACCCATACATATGCACGTACATAATACTCACATCCGAACATATATACACATATAAATGCATACATACATGCATACGTACAATGTACATACATGCATACATACATACTGACATACTGATATACATATACATGCGTACATACATACATACATACTCGCATACATATACAATTATACATACATACGTATACTCACATAAATATACATACTTATATACATACATAAATACATACATACATACATACATACATACATACATACATACATACATACATACATACATACATACATACATACATACATACATACATACATACATACATACATACATACATACTTAAAAAATAAATACATACATTCATACATACATACATACACACATGCATGCATACATATATGCACAATTACATATATTCCTACATACATACATGCATACACGTGGGGCGTGGTGGCTCAGTGGTAAGTTCGGCGCCTTGTGACCGGAGGGTTACTGGTTCGAATCCCACTCTAGCCGCTGCGTACGGACCTTGGGCAAGTCCTTCACTCGCAATTGCTCGTGGCGCTTCGGCGTGAAAATTCCGGCACAGTATCAAATGCTGTAGTCGGGAGCGCCTCTGAGTAGTAGTTGACTTCAAGAGGCGCTATAGAAATATCCGGAATAAATATAAAAAAATACAGGACTTTCTGCCGTGATGGACATGACGTCAGCTTGCCTCGGTGGTTTTACTGTGTCCGTTTTACCTGTTCCTGTCGCCGGATATCAAAGCCCTCCCTCCGCTCAGCATACGCTCAGGCGCCGGTCTTTTACCTGCGGCAAGCTGCTGCTGCTGCTGCTGCTGCTGAAAGCGGAAGTTGGCGACCTGCTACAAAGAGACACCTGAAGCTTTATGTAGCGCCTATTTCTCCTGAAAGCATTATGTTGCGTCGATGTTTATTGTCTTATATATATATATATATATATATATATATATATATATATATATATATATATATATATATATATATATATATATATATATATATATATACGTGTATGTGTTTTGTGTCTGTCTTTGTGTGTACGTGCGTGCGTGCGTGCGTGCGTGCGTGCGTGCGTGCGTGCGTGCGTGCGTGCGTGCGTGCGTGCGTGCGTGCGTGCGTGCGTGTGTGTGTGTGTGTGTGTGTGTGTGTGTGTGTGTGTGTGTGTGTGTGTAAGAAAGGACATTGAAAGTAGCGTCTGTCGCTAGCAATGGGGCGGGAGGGGGAGGCACTTGGCGTTATTGCCATTCATCAAAAAGACAAGTGTAACTGTCGGTAGAACGATGAGTGGTGATTATGATATATGATTGTGATCGTGGTGACGGTGATGACGATGGTAACGGTTACAATATCGATGGTGATGATATGGTGATGATATGGTGATGAGATGGTAATGATGGTGACTGCGTCTTTAAAAAGCGCTACATAATATTCTGATGCAGAGGTACATGAATGGTGATGCCAGCTGGTGATAATAATAACGGTGTCCATCGAGTCTACCCAACTGGAATCTACCATCCCTCATCCACCCTCTACATCCCACCTTTCCTATCTACCCTCAGTACCCTCCACACCGTCCCATTACCACCCTCGCCATCCCGTCGTTTTCTTCCTTCCCTTCCTCCCTCTCTTCCTCCATTTCGTCCTCCCTCCCTCCCTCTCCTCCGAATGATAGGTTTTGTTATTGAGCATACTGGCCTTACTTTATCAAACACAGCTTTGCCTTAAGCACTTAAACTACCTTATGTTACCCTGTTTTACCATTATCTGAAAAATACATTGCCTTACGGTATTATACATAATCTTACTAGTACCTTGTCTGCTTCCCTCCCGCGCTCCCTCCTCTATCCATCCATCCATCCATCCTTCCTTCCTTCCTCCCCCTTCCTTCCTTCCGTCTTTCTGTTCATCCTGCGGCCTTTCCACCTGGAACTTGATCCCAGCCATGCTTGCTTTCGTCTCCAGAGGATTCTGATTTGATTAAAAGAATCTGATGCCAAATTCTCGTCTCTTGATCACGTCAGTCGCCGCCTGCCAGGCTCCGCAACCGCCGATAATTCGCCCATCGAACAGTGCCTCCCCCATAATCCACCCACTAACCCCTCCACCCATTCCCCGCTCACTCACTCAGACGTCTATTATAAAACAATGGTCACGCGTCCTGTCTTGCCAGACACCGCCACTGCCCGTATTGGCGCTATTGCCAGCTAGCGCCAGTCCCAAGCCTGAAAAAAGGAGGAGGGCGACGTCTACGACCTTGGCAGCCAGAAGACATGTTTAAACACTGGAAACTCCTCTTTCCACTTCCTTACTTACCTCAAATTCAATGTGAAAACCACGCAGCTAGCTCGTGGCGAGTCTAGTCGCGTTTTTATTGGAAATGGTTGGCCTGTTAAAATTAGCTAGTAATTTTTTGGCTAAAATATTGTTTTGCAAGGCGAGAGTACACAAGTGAACGAGAAAATACAAGTATATATGTATATCTGTTTTTGTGTTTGTAAGAAGGTATTGCATTGAAAGTAAGTAAGTAAAGTATATAAGAAGTAGGCAGGTAAGAACTGAGTGCTTAGGCTTTTTTTTTACTTAATTCTTTTGTATTGCAAGAAAGTAAGGAAAGAAGTCCACAGCGTTGGATATGGCACTGCATTGCTTTTATTGAATCGTACTGCATTGAATTTGAATTGCATTATTAAACCTTATATATCGTATCGCATTTTACTTTAGTCTACTGTATTCTATAGCATAGCACTGCATGCATATCTTTAACCGACTCTCGTGTTGCGGTGCAGTGAGATTTGCATTCAGTTGCTGTTGCTTAGTAGTCCGTGCGTTCGCTGTCGGCTGGTTGCCAGGAGCCGGGGAGGTGGACGCAGGTAGGGCGACTGTGGCCGACGCTATTGATCCGGGATTGCCTCCTTCGTCAGCGCTCTTAATCGCCGACGGAGAACACCTGAGAGCTCAGCCGTCTTTCACCGTCTTAGTCCGACCGCAGGCGACAGGACCTGAGACTGTGAGGCGAATGGTGGCCAGGGTAATGGTTAGGTAAGAGTGGTAAGGAAAGGTATAAGGTAAGATAAGAAAAGGTAATAAAAAGTAAGAGAAGGTAAGATAAGGTAAGAAAAGGTAAGAGAGGAAAGAAAATGCAAGGTAAGGTGAGTTGGGGTAAGGAAGGTGAGTAGGGTAAGACAAGGTGAGTAAGGGTAAGGTAATGTGAGGTAGGGTAAGGTGAGGTAGGGTAAGGTAAGGTGAGTAGGGTAAGACAAGGTGAGTAAGGGTAAGGTAAGGTGAGGTAGGGTAAGGTAAGGTGAGGTAGGGTAAGGTAAGGTAGGGTAAGGTAAGGTGAGGTAGGGTAAGGTAAGGTGAGGTAGGGTAAGGTAAGGTGAGGTAGGTAAAGAAGGTGAGGTATGGTAAGGTGAGGTAGGGTAAGGCAAGGTGAGGTAGGCTATAAGGTAAGGTGAGATAGGGTATGGTAATCTTAGGTACGTAAGGGAATGCAGAGTCAGGTAAGGTAAAGTATGGTTAGGTATGCTATGGTAAGGTAAGATATTTTTCTGAT
>OY744611.1:22642417-22687417 GCA_963556255.1 Allolobophora icterica | reverse complement strand
GCGAAACATAATAGATAGACAGAGAGACAGAGAGACAGACAGATATATAGATATAGATAGATATAGATAGATGAATAGATTGATAAATATAGATAGGTAGATAGATATAGATGGATAGATAGATAGATAGATAGATAGATAGATAGATAGATAGATAGATAGATAGATAGATAGATAGATAGATAGATAAATAGATAGATAGATAGATAGATAGATAGATAGATAGATAGATAGATAGATAGATAGATAGATAGATAGATAGATAGATAGATAGATAGATAGATAGATAGATAGATAGAATGATAGAATGATAGATAGATAGATAGATAGATAGATAGATAGATAGATAGATAGATAGATAGATAGATAGATAGATAGATAGATAGATAGATAGATAGATAGATAGATAGATAGATAGATAGATAGATAGATAGATAGATAGACACACAGACAGACAGACAGACAGACAGACGGACAGATGGATAGATAGATAGACACGTAAACAGATAGATAGAAAGAGATAGAAGGACAGAGAGAGAAACGGCGAGAGAGAGAGAGCAAGAAAGAGAGAGAGAGAGCAAGAAAGAGAGAGAGTAGCAGAAGGACATTGAGAGAGAAAAAAATAGAGATGAAAAAAATGTAAGAGACAGAAAGGTTGTGACAGAAAGAGAGAGAGGGAGAGACAGACAGAGACTGATGGATGGGCGATGAGAGCAAAAGAGACAGGTATGAAGTAACAGAAAGAGGGAGAGATAAAGAAACACAGAAACGGACAGACAAACATACACAGATGAAGGAGGGTCATTTCAGAGAGGAATGGCCATACATCATCAAAGCTGGATGAGCAGATGAAAGCTGACACTGTGCAGCTTTTGAAACGAGGAAAAGCATCGAAAGCGACAGAGGCAGAGAGATAAACGAAAAAAACAGGAGATATATAAGCGAATTCCAAAGGAAACTCAATGAATTATACATGAAGCCGAAGTGATGCCTCACGTCCCAGCGGCACCAGCTGCAACTTTCGAGTAGTTATCTAAAAGTCGCTATATAAATGCTCTGAATAGACGAGCGAATGAATGATTAAAAAGAATGAATGAATGAATGAATGAACGAACGAAACGACGAATGAATTAACGTAATAGCGGAATGAATGGAATGACTCTATGACTGACTGAATGATTCAATGACTGAGTGAATGACTCAATGACTGAGTTAATGACTAAATGACTGACTGAATGATTCAATGACTGACTGAATGACTCAATGACTGAGTGAATGACTAAATGACTGACTCAATGACTCAATGACTGAGTGAATGACTAAATGACTGAGTGAATGACTAAATGACTGACTGAATGACTCAATGACTGAGTGAATGACTAAATGACTGACTGAAAGACTCAATGAGTGACTGAATGACTCAATGACTGACTGAATGACTTAATGACTGACTGAATGACTCAATGACTGACTTAATGACTTAATGACTGACTGAATGACTGAATGACTGACTTAATGACTTAATGACTGACTGAATAACTCAATGACTGAACGAATGAACAAACGCACAAACGGTCGAATGACAATGATTCGCTTGGTCACTGCTTTATGTTGCTGGTTCTATAACATATCGTTCGTTTTTGTTTATTGGCGCTACATAAATTCTTATTTCGATTAAACGACTAACCTTACGCGCAAGGCCGTATACCTTCTCTCGACAAAGTGGTGGTGACCAATAAACCTTCCCATCCATTCCCTCTTCTTTCCCTTCTCCCTCCTCTCTCCTTTCTGACACTTTAAACAAACTAAATACGATACTGTCAACTACAGCAAGATGGATGACGTCACCAATTTGTGCAACATAAAAGTAAGTAAGCTAATGTGAAGGCATCTATCAGCGTTGCGATAGTTAAATATGCTACAAATACACCGCTGTTAATTGTCGTTGCATGAACTTACTTCAAACCAAAATAGCTCTGTCATATCGCACAAGATTTTCAGCACGGGGCCAAAACAGTGGTGATTGACAGACGTGCGGTGGTGATCGAACAACACCGTAACAATACAAGTTGCGCCTATGTTTACGCGTAAGGGACTCCGTTGTACGTCAAAGGGCCTGAAAGAAGGGAAACCAGCTCTGACAAGCCAGATTAGGTCATTTAGGACTGCATGTCTAGCGGCTCTTATAGGACCAAAACGGCAGGCCACACCATGGGACCCATTGGCCTGGACCTTGAACCGCAAGGGCACCTGTGGATAGCGCAAACTTCGATTCCGAGATGCAGGCCCACAGCTATTCGTATTACCTCGTCAAGCCTTAAACCACAGGCGCTGATGAGGAGAGCAAGAAGCCAATCACCAGCATGGATTGAGGCTGCTGCCTTAACTTGTGTCCGAGTGTAGTCCCGATGTAATGGACTCCTGCAAAGCGGCAAGGATCCTTAGCGACTAGAGGACGGTCCCAAACTAATTGCTTAAGAGCCTCAAGTTCATCAGGTTGATGCTTTCGATAGAAGACTCTATTGGGCCTTAACTGAAAGAAGTGTTTTGTCCTCGGCAACCCCGGAACTGGCTAAGATGGAAGTCTGGAGGGACGTGTTACTTACTGCGCAGGCCAATAAGGCAGCAAGAGCCAGCGAGGATGCACGTCGGATGCCTAGACCTCCATCCCTAACCGGGGTGTGAGATTTCAGGCTATTCCATGTCCAATAGAGGCAAGTTCAGGGTGTCTGTTAGGCCTTTACGGCCTTGCATGGACCACTCTGGGTCCATGCAAGGGGCCCATATGTAGTTGTGGAGCAGAGTGGGAAAACTCAGGGAGGTGCTGTTTTACTGAGAAACGATTCGACGGATCTGGTATACAGGAATATGTGGATCTTGTGAAATGATTTCGCAATGTTGAAAGCCATGCCCAATGAGCTAGTATCTTCTGTCATAATGACCTCAGCATCGCTTGCTACGAAAGGAGCTTTCCCGGCCAACGTGAGGTCATCTAGATATCCCAAAACCAAGGCTTAGGACATGCGAGAAGGCAGCGGCTTGTACATTTATAAAGCGCCACTATCTAACGAACAGGCATCAATCGATGGTGCTAAGCAATTTTCGTGAAGTACTTCCTCAAGGTCCCAGCACAGTAACCGTCACAGGGAGGCGCGAACCTGTACAGTAACTCTCCGCATTTCCAGCCTATCTCTCCAACCAATCGACTACCATGTCCAAGAAGAGAAGCCAAGCGAAGAAAGACATTGAAGCATTCACTCAGCGGTTACAGACATCGGCTGCTAGAGAGGCAGCTGAGAGTAGCAGACGAAGCTGACTGAGAGATCGTTCAAGTGTATTGTTTACGAATATAGTGAGGAAGTTCGTGCAAATTTGCGCAAAAGATTTTGTCGAGGAGTAATGGCGGTCAGCCAGTAACCTCGACTGGTAAGAGGCCGGGACGATGATGGCCGTTGCTTTCCATCGGGACTTAACTCGATTTGCCGCCTCTCCGGATGGAAAATACAGTTAGGGAAAAACGCCAGGGATGGATAGAAGGACAGATAGACACCAGAAAGATACACAGAGGGACAGACAGACAGACAGACATACTGTCAGCAATCTCAATCGTTTGCTTATAAAAGAAAGTCACCTGATGTCTACTTATCCTTCTGTGTGTCTGTCTACCTACGTGTGTGTATATATATGTATCTTTGTGTATGTATGTATATACATGCATACATATATATAGGCTGGAATGCATACATATATATATTACGTTATTATATATATGAATGTATATATGCATGTATGTGTAAATTTATTTATGTATGTATGTATGCATGTATATGTGTGTTATATGTGTGTGTATATATAATGTATGTCTGCCCTGTGTGTGCATGTAGGCCTATATGTAGAATATGTTGTATGTTTGCAATGTGTGCATGTTCATGAATATGCATTTAGGCATTATTTATTTGTGTATATGTGTATATGTGCATGTATGAGTGTGTAAGTTTGCATATGTGCAAGTATGTATGTATGTATGTATGTATGTATGTATGTATGTATGTATGTATGTATGTATGTATGTATGTATATTGTTTCTTGTTGTCTAGAGGTATGGAGTATAATAAGGGCTTTAGGTGCAAATGTTATTTCCAAAGCTAACGGCATGTGAAAGTGTGACATGACTCACTAATGCGACCAAGAAGACACGATGCTCTCAAGCGACGAAGGAAGCAGACGAAGAGAAGGACAACAAACACAAGCAACTGGTGACGAAAACGGTCGAAGACAAAGACAGGAACATCATCTACACAGAGAAAACGACTATGAGAGAGAGAGAGAGAGAGAGAGAGAGAGAGAGAGAGAGAAAGAGAGAGAGAGAGAGAGAGAGAGAGAGAGAGAGAGAGAGAGAGAGAGAGACAGAGAGAGAGAGAGAGAGAGAGAGAGACAGAGAGAGAGAGAGAGAGAGAGAGAGAGAGAGAGAGAGAGAGAGAGAGAGAGAGAGAGAGACAGAGACAGAGACAGAGACAGAGACAGAGACAGAGAGAGAGACAGAGAGAGACAGAGAGAGACAGAGAGAGAGAGAGAGAGAGAGAGAGAGAGAGAGAGAGAGAGAGAGAGAGAGAGAGAGAGAGAGAGAGAGAGAGAGTGAGAGAGTGAGAGAGTGAGAGAGAGAGTGTGAGAGAGAGAGAGAAAAAAAGAGAGAGAGAGAGACGGGCAACAACACATACGCACAGGACCAGCAACCAAATCCAGTCTCGATGCCCCTTTCCGCAAGCGTTTAAAAACCATTCTTTTCGATCGAGGTTTGGCGTTGTAAACCCTTCATCAAGTAGTAGGCTACTCCCAAACAGGGCTGTAGTCGAGGGTATACGCGGGTATACAGCGTGTACTCACCTCTAGAGACCGTATACTCACCTAACAAAATATTTATATTTATTTATATTAAAATACTGTAGCGTATACTCACAAAATACTGTAGCGTATACTCACCTCCAATATGTTTCGGAAAACTAACTGGTAGCGTGTACTCACCTCGAAATTTACCACTACAGCCCTGGTTGTCAGGTCGGGAGCGCCTCTGAGAAGTTTCTGTGGGAGTGGCGCTATACAAATTTACCATTACGTTTACGATAACGATATTAGTAGTTTGCTGCTTTTCTATTGAAATTTATGTCGCGGTTTTCCTGGACCGGAACAGGAAGCAAAGGACGGTTCTGCACGTGGTTATTGCCTATGGATAATAGATATGCAGATAAATAGATAAATATATAGATAAACAGACAGACAATAAACATTCAGATATAGAAACAAACAAACAGACATAGATGGAGAAGGAAAGAGCCATAAACAGCCAAAATATGTATTGCCGAATATGTCTATGTTGGATGCTAAAAAAATTGCTTCGATTATCCAATGAAACCGGTTAGTGCCGCCTCCGTCTACGCTCCGTGTATTGCGAGTGTAGGCAGTCGTCAATTTCTCATTTCCTTTTCCACACAGTGGCGTTGCAGCTCATCCCTATAACCCAATTCATTTTCGCCGGCTTCTCTGTTTAGCCCGGTCGGCTGCAGCCTTCTTACGGCCAGTTGGTCCTAGGATTAAACCTTTCAGATCGCCGGTCTTTCGGTCGTATACGCAGCCAAATTTCCTGCCAAATCTCCGCAGAAATCCAGGAAATCCTCGATGAAATTCTGAGAAGCACGCGGGGCATGCTACTGCTGATAAAAGAGTCAGCGACGTTGAAAGAAGGAAGCTCAAGGACGGTGGTCTTATTTGCATGGACGCACCGGGAAGTCTCGATCTGCCCTTCCTTTGCCTGGCTGGAAGCTTTCACTTCCTAAACTGGCTTAAAATGGAGTCATCAAGAACTGTTATATTTTAAAAATATTTTTAAGGTAAATAAATATTTAATTATAGTGAACGTTTTAAAACATTTGAGATAGGCTATAATTTCATTGTTTGAGAACTGGTTCTACTTAATTCCATAAAGCCGAAGGTTAAACATGTTGACCTTCAGTAGGCCAATACACTTTCATATAGGCTATTTGCGTTTTACACTACCTTATTTACTCAGTTATTAATTAATTATTACTTAATTAATTGCATAAAGCCGAAGGTTAAACATATTGACCTTTAGTAGGCTTATACACATTCATATATTTGTATTTTACACGACCTTAATTACTTAATTATTAATTAATTATTTATTGCACTGATCATGTGCGTACGGTCAATAAATCTAATCTTAGGCGCGAGATCAGTGTGCTGTAATGACTAAAAAACTAAAAACGAGTCCGCCTAGCAAGCTGGAACCGGTCACCGTCGGATTACAAACTAGGCGTGCTACTGAATATGCCACCGTGTTACACAGTTTTTGTGCGGCGCTGATGAATGTTATTAACGTTACATCACATCACATTACTGCTTCATCACATTACGATACATCAAATCGCATTGCATTAGATTACATTTCATAGTTTGTGTCCTCGGGTTATTACTCGAGGCCCTGCAAATCACCGACGCGCAGAGAGAGAGAGAGAGACAGAGAGTGAAAAGAGAGTGAGAGAGTGAGTGAGACAGACAGAGAGACAGACAGAGAGACAGACAGAGACAGGCAGACAGACACAGAGACAGACAGAGACAGAGAAAGAGAGGAGAAAGAGAGAAAGAGAGAGCGTCATCCTTAGAAGGTATCTTCTGCACTCGATGCTTTCCTATAGAAACGTGGATCCGGTTATCAATCATCCACCTGGAGTCATTAAAACCTCTTCCATCAAAGGCGTTCCGTCCGGAGGCAGGAGGGTCAGCTGAGACTCCATTGGGTGGCACGCACCCTGGATTAACCGACTCACGGTCCATCAAACAGCCTAAGAACCATCAAACGTATAATTGAAACGTAGTCACCGGAGCCATTCCATCATATATCGATAAACCTACCTCCGCATATATCTACTTCTCTGTCTTTCTGTCCGTGTGCATACCTGCGTGTGTCTGTCTGTCCTTTCTGTCTCTTTCTGTCTTTATTTGTCTGTCTGGGCATTTGCTGCGTCTGTCTGTATATCTTACTGTTTATCTGACTTCTTGTTTGTCTGTGTGTCTGTCTATCTATCAAACTCTAGGTACGTGTACGTGTTTCTCTGTCTGCATATCTTACGAACGTCTGTATGCTCTTCTGTATGTCTGTCTGTCTGTCTGTCTGTCTGTCTGTCTGTCTTCCTATTCATTTGCTAGACTGTTTCTCCTTTGTCCATACGTCATTTCGTCACAGCTCTCTAACGCCCTACCTGGCTGACTGTCTCTCTAGCCATACAACAGACTATCCGTCATTCTATCCATTACAAAGGGGATTTGAAACGAAACTCACCGGAATCCCACATTTTCAATCTCTACCTATCAAATCAGCGTCAAGACTCAAGAACAGGCAACGCCGTCTACCAAGAAATCAAGTTAAGGAAGTCATTGCGATAGAGCGGGCTATGGCTGCTAATAGTCAACCAGGTTGATGAAGCCATTGCTAAATTACCAGTTATGGCTGTTAGCAAAGAGCCAATCAGGATGGAGAAGCCATTGCTACATGGCGTTCTGTGAGACTGTGACTGTTAACATCGAGCAAACCAGGTTTAAGAAGCCACTGCTACGTAGCACGCGATGGCTGTTGATGTCAAACCAATCAGGATGGAGAAGCCATTGCTACGTGTACATAGCATGCAATGTCTGTTGACACTAATCAGGACGGAGAACGGTCAATGCTATGTGGCACAATGGTTGCTGTCTACAACTAGCTAATCATGATGGAGAATACTTACTGTCAAAATCCAGCCAGCCAGGAAGTTAAACAATCAGTGTAACGTGACTTAACTTCCAAAATCCAGCTAATCAGGCAATGAACTACGTACGTGTGCGGGTGCTAAATGTATGGGAGAACACGTGGGATCAATGGATAGAGTCTAAACCACTGAAAAAGACTCATGTGTCGGTGTGAACTGTATGAGGAAGAGATCTTCGGTAGAGTATGATTTTATTCTGAACCACAGGACAATAGACCTTTGAGCAGAAACTAAATGTTTTTGGTAAAAGTATTCTAATTGCGAGATTGTATAAACTATAAACCATTGGAGAATTAGATCTATGGACTACTGGCGCAAAGTATGGAGAAATTGTGTCTTCATTGGGAGACCGTTTGAACCAGTGGAGCAAGTTTCCTGTCTTCCCCTCTACCGTAAAATATGAGAACTGTGTCTACCGTAAAATATGAGAACTGTGTCTACCGTAAAATATGAGAACTGTGTCTACCGTAAAATATGAGAACTGTGTCTACCGTAAAATATGAGAACTGTGTCTTCATTGGGAGACAGCTTGAACCAGCGGTGGAAGTTTCCTACCTCCCCCTCTACCGTAAAGTTTGCGGAAATTGTGTCTTCATTGGGAGACAGCTTGATCCTGTGGAGCAAGTTTCCTACCTTTCCCTCTACCGTAAAGTATTCGAAAACAGTGTCTTCACTGAGAGATCGTTTAAACCAGTGGGGGCAAGTATCCTGCCTTACCCTCTACATATAGCACGGCGCTTTTAAGATGTCGGGAGAAGGGTTGGGTGAGCGTCTCTGAATGGAATTGGATAGACGTTGCAGCTGTCAATAGCTCGATAAGCTAAGCCCAGCCGATGGCATTTGACGAGGGCTTAAGTCGACGGATTTTCCTTCCATCAGCTCCCATATTCCCATGACGGTTTAGGCTTAGGCTTCGCTCAACCATTACCGCTCTTGCAGACGTTCCTATCGTCAACTTATACAGCGCATTCGGTGGTCAGGTGCTATATAATTGTTCATATACGTGCACACTGCACACAAGTTAAGGAAACGTGACGGTGTGGTTTACGATAGCTTGCAATGTTGATAATTGACTGAGTGATAACTTCGTAACGTAGTTTTTATGTTTCACTGAGAACGTTACCTTATTTCTATTGTAATTTATTCGCTTTTGTAACGCTGCTATCGTAACCCGCAAGGTATCAGTCAATGGACGCTTCTAAGTATCCATCTGCGGATAATAAGTAGGGCATAATATAAGCTTTCTTGGTTGGAATCCCCGCCAGTGCAGAATTTTTTTTCTAGATTTCTGCTCCAACTACACTCCCTAGCCAACTCAGCTATAATGAGTACACTGACTGTACACTGTTGGTGGGAAGATGAGACGGCGAGGGAGAGAACTGGCCACCTGCCCTCATATGCCGAGGCTTAGAAAATGAAGTCGCTAACACGTCATAGGCATGGCTGCCTCGGGACTAACTTAAGAGACTGCTCTTCTCTTCTTCTGGATGGGATGGAGAGGGAGAGCTATATCCACTCGCCTTCGTGTGCTGAGGCTAAGAAAGTGAAGTCGCTATACAGTTTGGATTGAGCCCATCTTTTATATACCTTACCTTACCGTTTGCTTCCTGTGTTGAAGGAATGAGCCGGCATCACTACGCGCTCTTTGTTCGCAATTGCCACCTGACCCTGTTGCTGCGTCAGGAACCGTCATCGTCATCTTCCGCATCAGTCGACAGGGATGAGGATGCAGAGGATGGTGGTCTCAGACCGGCCGAATGGCGATGGACGATGGCTGAAGTCTGTGACGGCAGATGGCACCACTATGCCATCAACGTCGACTTCCCTCAGGTACATGTATAGGCTTCGCTTATAAAGTTAATCGTAGCAAATTTGTATAGCTCCTTTACCAGAGAATATTTTCAAAGGTGCTAGATAGCTAAGATAACGTTAAATACAGGTATCATGTATGGTAAGTGTAAGGTAAGGTAGGACCCAAGGTAAGTATAAGGTATACTACGCAGTGTAAGGTAAGTATAAAGATATTCTAAGGTAAGTGAAGGTAAATGTAAGGGGAGGGCAAATGTAAAGCAAGGTACATTGACGAAGTATATTATGGTAAGTGTAAGGTAAGGTAGGGCCCAAGGTAAGTATAAGGTATACTATGCAAGGTACTTCTCTCGGGGTCTCTCGCACTGGGAGCGCTTCTGAATTGCCCCCCGCTAGAAGCGCTTTATAAATATCCGAATACAATACAATACAATATTATACGGGAAATGTAAGGTATATGGATAACTTATAATGTGGGAGGTTAGCAGATATTTTGTTGCCTCCAAGTCAACCCGACCAAGTGGTAAAATACGAATCTGTATATACAGAGAACAACCGTTTTATAATATTATCGTCAACATCATCGTCATCATCAATATCACCAACCCCAACCGTTTGGCGGCATTGGTTGGCAATTAACCTTTCCCCATTGTTTTCGGTCATTTGTCAAATCTACTGCGAATTTCTCATATGTATAATCCACGTCTTGTTGTGCCTATCTGTCGTAGATTTATATATGCTCTATATGCATTATAAATATGCAAAAATATGAAGATTTATATGTGACATATAAATGGCTGCATAGGGCAATATAAATCTACGACGATAGTCAATGTAAACGAAGACATAAAAAGACGTGTATTATACATGAGAAATTCACAATAGATTTGACAAATGACCGAAAACAATGGGGAAAGGTTAAGTAGCAACCAGCGCCGCCAAACGACTAAGGCTGATGATATTGATGATGTTGATGATGTTGATGATAGATATGCATTATATATGCAATCGTAATCACGAAATTTCTACACCGCAGGAAAAAGCGAAGTGGCGGGAACCAGCTTATCCACAGTCAATAGGGCCAACGTTGAATTGTTTACGTGAGGATCGCATTCATATTGGAGATGATGTTGTTGTTGGATCAGGTTCGTCTGTACGTCGATGGCGTTCCTTTCACCGATTCGGAAAACAATCCAGAGATTCTGGACGATTGGCCGCTGAGACAAACAGCTGACGTCCACTCCATGAAGTTGGTCGTCGGCGCTTGCTGGCAGGGTAAGAACATAGAACAAGAACGAATGAACGGAGGAATGAATGAATTAATCAATGGAATCAATGAATGAACAATGGTGTCTGTGTCGCAATGAGAAATCCAATTAGGAAAACATCAGTCACTCGAGTTTAGATTTTAATTGATTGAGGACACACCAAAGCCAAACCGCAATCAGGATATTGACCAGATTACGGTTTGGTTTTGGTGCGCCATGGGTAGTTGCCTTGTGCACTAGAGACCGGCGCGATAGAAATTGCTAGTTACAATTGAGGGGCGTACGTTCATTTACCCCACCCCCTTGAAGTCTTCCTCTCGATAAATGTAACAAGGTCGTTTCACAGGTGGTCAAACAAGTCATTTCGGGGACCTTAAAACGACGAATTCTAACAGAAATTCTCCGAAAACTACCCATCCCCAGCGATCGTTAACAGAAACTGTGTCGTTTGCCACAACGACGTAATAGAAGAGCGGTTTGCCATGGCCACGCTCGCCACGTCATCGATGACTATAGATCACCGGCGTGGCTAGAGGAGCAGGAGAAATTACGCCATAATGATGGCAGTCGCCATTCGTCAAGTTGCCCTCCGGTCGCTAGATGGCCCGGCGTTTGCAATATTCATCTTTGCGACGGCGGTTTATCTTGACCGGCGTCTGATTTATGGCTCTCGGATATGTCGTTCGTCGGTTGTCCGATCCGTCAGCTTTTCTGGCGGCCGCTTGGTGGCGCTGCACTCACTGGAACAAGAAGTTGCGTTCTCATTCGTTGGTCCTTAAGCTCGGGTTGCTAATCCGTCTGTCTTTCAACTTTGCGTTCTGGTTCTAGTTCATGGCGAGGATCCAAGTGCCACTCCATCCATCATAATCATAAGCGTATACCTACTTAAAAATTTCTAAAACTCAACTTAAAGCTACAGTCGCATGGCACTATTCGCGTGCGCTGCGTCAAGTCAGAAGAGCTATCGTAAAAAAGGTCATCAACTTTTTTGGAGATGAATTACTAGAAAAGTCCTCAACTTTTGTGGACATGAATTAATAAAAAACGTAAAAGAAATTTTTTGGGGACATGGAATTCTTGAAAAAGGTCATCGACCAGACCGTGGCCGACTTTGTTCCCCCTCCCCCCCCCACCTCTCAGACAAGATCGCCGCCACTAGGCCAAGTCATTGAGTTGCCTCAAACCGGCAGAGGTTGTCCCAGTTGACCCAGAAATTTAAAGTGAAAAAGATTCAGATAAAACCATGTGAAGGTGGGTAAACAAGAGTTAAACTAGTCGCGAAAAGAACAAATTGGTGATTTGAAAAATTGAAATGCACGTCAAAGGTCGCCATACCACGACTCAAGAAACTGTTTAATTGGTCACACCAGTAACCTAATTACGGGCACGCAGCGCCCGCAACTGCGGAGGAGCCCTGGCCCGAACCTTAAAAGAGGGATAGAAGTACGAACAGGCCGCTGTGGGAGACCCAATATGTGAAGTAACCTTACGTTCCCGTCCCTTCTTTGTTTCAAGTTCGGTATCCGCAGTTGTTCTAATCCCGGTGCTGCTGTGTCAGTCGGGGACTCAGACGGGAACCACCCTTGACATGGTCACTCCCATCGGAGATTAGAGGTAGTTAGAGTAGTGGTCTCCTATCCACCCTTGTTCTTTGTTCTGCGCGCCATGGCTTTCTAAACTCTTGTGGAGGTGACACGGCTACAGTGGCTCTCTTTGATACACCATCTCTTTGCTCTTTGTACTGGCTTTCTAAACTCAAATGGAGGGAGGCATGGCCGTGTTAGTCGCCCTCTCGATCCTATCTGGTCGTCTTTAGCTTTTAAAAGTGCAGGATGTTGTTATATCTTGACTTTCTTCCTGTTTTTCTGTTTATCATAGTACATTAACGGGGTAAATATTTTCCATTCTGTTTGCTTCAACCAACAAGTAAATGGCATCGATTCCATAAGGCTCAACGCTTGCTGTGCCATCCTGTTGTTTGTTCTGCTAATGACAGCGAGACAGACATACGTCTGATCCTCTTACGTTCCGAGTATACTCCGAACGAACATAGCGCGTGTTCGGTTTAATAAGAGTAAAAGTAGCAAAGGAAACAAAGGCGGCAATCTTGTTTGACATATGGGGGTCCGACGGGACACTTTTGAACTGGGTCGATCACCGGATTAAACAAATTTTGACCTCTGTTTTTTTGCGCTCGAAAAATGCGTAAAAAAAGCACGGGGCAAGCACTTCGTAACGGCATGTAGATCCATATTTTCATCAAATTGTTTGATCACATGTAAATTAATTCAAATCTAAATTTAATTGATTTCTATTAGTTAGTAATAAATATAAACAGAATAATATTAAACGAAACTCATTAGGTTTTGTAAGTTGTTGGTGGCAGCGTGTTGACGTGTCAGCTTCATGGTCTCAGTGGTCAAGTTTCAACTTGGCAATTATTTAACAAAAATAGCAATCAAAAACTTATTTAAAAATCGGGTGCGGAGGACAACTGTATACTGTGTCCCCTCACTGTTAAACGTGGAGGGGACTTGTCCCACTCGTCCCCCGGGATCGCCGTCCCTAAAAGGGAACACATTTGTTTAGGCCTTCACGCTTGTATAGAAACCCATTGATGGAGTTGAGGTAAATGTAAGATTATTGCTTACACACCTGTAGAGAAATTATATTCGGAAGCATGAAGGTAACGGTAACGTTTGCTTACATTCAGAGGCTGAGAGATCATTGGGTTGAAGCGCTTAGGCGACCGCAGCGCTTCTTAACCTATGCTTGTATGTATATATGTATGTATGTATGTATGTATGTATGTATGTATGTATGTATGTATGTATGTATGTATGTATGTATGTATGTATGTATGTATGTATGTATGTATGTATGTATGTATGTATGTATGTATGTATGTATGTATGTATGTATGTATCTGTGTATGTATGCAACATGCATGTATGTATGCATTTAGGTATGCTTGCATGCATGTATGTGTGTATGTATGTATGCATGTAGGTATGTATGCATGCTTGTATGTATGTATATATGCTTTGCTATTCGTTTCCCGTCCAGTGAAGGATGGAACCCGAGTGGGCACCATGCGATATTTCACCGACGGTCACCCATCCAAGTACTAACCTGGCTCGGTGTGTCTTAACTACACTGCACCTTTCAGGGTCACATCAACAAAACGACGATAGTGCGAGCGTAGAGAAGTCACTCCGTGTATACTCGGGCACGTACGTGGCCAAACCCAGGGTGTTGCTATCATAGTGACGGGTATATATGTTCCTCTGCTGTTACGACTTCAATGTGTTCGTGTTCCAGGAGGAAAGAATCGAATGAGTCAGCACTTTCGTGGCACCCTCTCTGGACTGACCATTCTGAGGAATGAAACGGACAGTGACGGGGTCCTGCACTGTCTTAACAACTGCCAAGAGAAACTCGACATCAATGGACTGGACAATATCGTCTCGGAAACAGTAAGCGTGGAACACAACGCCTAACTCCTACATCTAACCCATTTAACCCTGAAACAATTAGCTCAAACAATTAGCTGGTTTAACTCTTTGACTCTTGGACCTTTTGAACTCTAGTAAGCAGCTTATTTAACCCTTGGAACCCAATAAGCATCTTTGAACTCCAGCAGATAAGCAGCTGATTTCAAACTCCAGGAAACAGCAGATTTTACCATTTGAACCCCTGTAGGCATCTTTGAACCCAGGCAAACAGGCAGCTGACTTGAGAACTGCAGGAAACGGCTGATTTAACCCTTTGAACCCAATTGGCATCTTTGAACACCAGCAAACAGGCAGTTGATTAGACCTTTAGAACTCCAGAGAGCGATTACCGTAACCCTTTGAATATCAGAACGCAACTGGCTTAACCCTCTGAATTCTGTAAAGCCACTACTGGTGTAACCATCAGGAGGTAAGGTAAGACATTTCGGGGGATTTCCATTACATTACATACAGTGTAATTACTCATCCATTACATTCCTCTATTGACATTAGACCAGAGACCTGAGGGATCTTTCGATTGAATGTGCCAGAATACCCAACTGAAAAACTTTCCTTGACTGATTACATTACATGAGTCCACAGTGTGTCAATTTCAGTTGGCTCAGCGAGATTCGAACCGCGGACCCTGCCAGCTTGTCCATGAGCATCAGATAAGGCCCATTTGGGTTCTATACAGGCCCCCCACATAGAAACATGGGTCCGATATGGGCTCCATGTGGGCATGGGTAACGGCATTGCAAATCTGCTACTATGTCAGCTGACATCAACTGTTGGTTCTCCTCTGGAGAGACGAACTCCATTTTGATATCATGACTTCTATTCGCAGAGTGCGATAAAACAGTGACATAATGACTTGAATTATTTATTTCGAAAGGCATTGTCTATGTTTTACATGCCTGTTTTATTTCGTACTGGTCATCCATGATTCAGCAGATGACTTGCCACTTGCCCAGATGGCAAGCCAAGGTTACGGGAATAAGGAACGAAATGTGATTAGCCATCGAATCAGCCGTCGACTTTTATAGCGCCTTTCAAATGGAAAGTCCTCAACGACAATTCGCCGATGTAAAACCAGACGCTGTGTGGGATATGTTTCGCTTATAATAAGGTCTAATGTTGGTCTAAGTGTCTGACATCCCATTGCAGGTGAATTGGAGGTCATTTGATGTGGTGACCAAAATTTGTGTTAGGGCCTACTCCTGTAAAAGCATCAAATAAATTTGAGTTTACTACTCAGCAATTTTGTAACCGAAAAGCAACTATCGTTTGGTTCAGTAGTTTGAAAAGCTTTGCAACAATATTACCCAAATCTCCTTTTACAATAGAAAAAATGCGGTATTACAATTGCATTCTACACTGTGTTCCGATGAAAGTGGACCCCAAGAAAAAGTGTCATAACTCGGTCAAAACATTTAGCATTTGCCTGAAATTTTAAAAGCAACAACAATAGGCCTAGCCATAATACAACCAAATCCTAACGCCGTTTGGAAATGTTGCCGAGTTTGTCAAGTTTGTGAATGTTTGAGACGCAGCCCTGAAAATGGGAAGTTTCCAACATACAAGAGCCATAAGGAAGTGAAGTTCAGCTACAGCTGGTGTTCAAAATGTCCTTTTTGTTCACGGACACACGACCGTAGACGTGGACGCCACTGTTTGATGGCCCGATCGATGATCACGTGATCAAACAGCTGCCACTCTTCAATCCCACTTATTGCCGTTGTTTTCTACTTATTACATTTACGTTCGAAATTTAGGCTACCATTTAAAGTTTACAGTTGCGAAGTATATAATGAAAGTACAATTCTAACCAGTCAACAATAGAATTATCTTTGCAAGGTACCTGAAAGGAACTATTAAATGCTTACGTTACGTTACCACTGCGCATTACAGTATAATTTTGAATTGCATTACGTACTTTGACCTCGGTTGCCTAAAAGTCGCATAATGGATATCTAGCTACAGTAGGTCTACATCACGTCAATGACTTTGTACTGGTACTTTGGTTTTAGTCGGTGTCAATGAATGCGCGAATGAATGTGATGACGATCAATGGACTGGAACTGGATTCGGTTGAGCAACTTCTGCACCAGATCTCATACGTCAACGGTCGAGTGATTCCGACGCCCGGTGAACGACCGATCACCATTCGGACAGAAGTCAAGTGCGTCTCAGTCTGACTGTCATCCATACATCCATTGTCATCCATCGTCATCTATGTGTGGAACTGTGGATGTACATCTACATCTCTCAATCGATAATCAGTCATCATGAATGTTGTGTAGTGAGCATGTATGTGTATATGTATGTATCTGTGTATAACATAACATAACATAATTCTTTATTGTATCTCATCATAAATTGAACAAGACAGAGAATAGCAAATATACACAAAACACAAATGATGATTGAATTTAACCAAGAAAAATTATAAAAAAGGAACAAATGCGTGTGGCAACTAGATGGGATACAATAGGGAGCTCCAGAAGGGACTATTGTCCCGCTTAGGAGGAACCCCCAGGTAATAGCATCAGTGTCAATACATGACGATCCAGGCAGGTTAGCAACATCATTAAAGAGCCTTAGCATAAGTGGTCACAAGACCATTACAAACATCATTAACGTAATATAAACGAAAGTATGCAGACTTAACTAGAGTTGACAAAAATATAACAAGAGAATAACAAAAAATGCAAGAGGAAAACAGCAAGAGAAACAAAGCTAGGAGAGCCCGGTGCATTATCATTAGTGATTCATTATATGCATTCTTAGTGATCTTTTGAAGGAATTACTAGTTGACAAATTACGAATTTCCCATGGCAAGTTGTTCCATATAATAGGACCCATGTACTTTATAGACTGCTTCCTATAGTTAGTACGAAAGCTTATCGGACGGAGGGTGTCCTTAGACCTAGTATTATGACTGTGAATATCCTTAGTGACAGTAAAGTATCTAGCAAAGCAAGATGGAAGGGAATTATGGGTGAATTGAAACATAAATACCCCTATCTGTAATTGTTTTATCTGATCAATTGTCAGTATTTTCGTTAGTCTGAAAAGATGGAAAGTATGGTCATTAAACTTGCTTTTAGTAATTATGCGTATCGCCCTCTTTTGTAACTTCCTCAGTCTGTCCAGTCTAGTTGGATAGGTTGAGGCCCAAGTCAAATTGCAATATTCCAGATATGGATGAATTAAAGTGTGATACAGGTTGGTTAGTACATGAGATGGGAGTAAATAAGAAATTTTAGATATGATCCCCACGTTTTTAGCAACTTTTGCTCCAATTTGGTTAATGTGGACATTCCAGGACAGGTGTTCGTCAATAAAAACACCCAAAAATTTCGCCGATTTCACTTGCAGTATGATCGAATTATCAATATTCAGTGAATAATTCGAGTGAGGTAATAACTTCCTGGAAGATCTAAATAGTACATAGTTTGTTTTAAGTAAATTCAAGGAGAGTCGATTAGCCTTGAACCAATCAGCTATGTATATTAGTTCATGATTGGCAACTTTAAATAGTTCCTCAAGTGACCTGTCAGAAAGGAAGATGTTAGTATCGTCAGCAAATAGTATGAGACTCAATCTTGATGAGGCTTTAGGGAGGTCATTAATATAAATTAAAAAGAGCAGAGGCCCTAGGTTTGAGCCCTGTGGAACACCAAATTTTATCGTTTTAAATTTTGAGGTGGCACCATTACAGCTTACGCACTGGAGTCTTTTATCAAGGTAGTCCTTGAACCATGCCAGTTGCATACCTCTTACCCCATAATTTTCTAATTTATTGAGAAGTATAGTATGGTCCACCGTATCAAAAGCCTTTGCCAAATCGATAAAGATTCCTAGTGAGAATTCGTTATTATCAATGGCCGTTGAAATTTTGTCCTGCAGATTAATCAGTGACATGGCAGTAGAGTGACCAGATTGGAAGCCGTGTTGGAAGGGATAAAGAAAGTTGTTTTGATTAATGTAATTATAGAGCCTGGTATACATTAGTTTTTCCATGAGTTTGGCAAAGTATGGTAGAATAGATATGGGGCGATAATTAGAGGCTTCAGCACGATTACCCTGCTTGAAAATTGGTATGATCTTAGCCATTTTTAGTGCTGAGGGTACTATTCCAGTTGCAAAAGATGTATTAAAAATTTCTGCTAGAGGTAAGGCCAACAGATTAAGATATGGGTTGACAATACAGGGGTCAATATCATCCGGCCCTGAACTATGAGTAATACGCATAACTGCCCCAAGTTGAGTAATTTCCTCAGGCGTAGTGGGAATGAGTGCAAATGAATTACCAGAGCCCCTATCCAAGTAGTGACCAAATGTCTTAGAGCTTGGAGGAATTTTATCAGCTAATGATTGTCCTACATTCACAAAAAAGTCATTAAATTTGTTGGCAATTGAAACAGGGTCAGTGACCATTACTTCATTAATAAGCAGTCCATCAATCCTCCTTTCCTCCATACCAGATTTGATTATTGACCTTATTATGCTCCATGTCTTTTTTAGGTTGTGACTATGTTTGGCAAACTCGTTTTCATAGTAGAGTTTTTCAGCTTTTATTCTTATTGTTTTAAATTTATTGCGATATTTTATAAATTTGGTTTTATTATCCTTAGAAGGCTTTTTTATGTAATTACGATACAGTTTAGTTTTCTTTTTACAGGATCTGAGTAAGCCAGCCGTCATCCATGGTTGCCTGAAGTTAGAGCCCTTCCTTCCACTCTGCCTAGTCATTGGAAATGCCTTTTCATAAGACAACTTAAATTGATCAAAGAACTCGGCATAGGCAGCATTAGGATCACCTAATTTACAAGCATCAGATGCTCTGGACCAGTTCGTTTGTTTTAACATTTGTTGAAATAAGTTACTGTTTGCCTCGTTAATTTTACGTGACATGATAACAGGTTTATTTAAGACCTGAGTTTCTGAATTGATCCAGGCTATAACTGGCAAGTGATCAGATATATCACTTATAACTATTGATGAGTCTAGAGTCCTTTGCCAGCTATTCGTGAAAATGTTGTCTATAAGAGTTGCAGTATCAGCTGTGATCCTGGTAGGACGATATATGAGTGGTAAGTAATGGTGAGAAAGCAGTAAATTAATGAACTCATTAGTCAATACATGATCATCAAATTTAAGTAGGTCAATGTTGAAGTCACCAGCTAAGTAGACTTGTTTGAAATGACTAGATAAGTAAGTTAACAGTTGGCCATATTCATCGTTAAAGTCCCTCATAGATAGACCCGGAGATCTATACACCGCCCCAACCGTAGCATTAGAGTCATGAGTCAGGGAAATATTCACAAATAGACTCTCATATGTTAGATGCTGAATTGAATTCAAGTGGGTGTCAATTAGTTGGAAACTTATATCATTTTTTATAAACATACCAACCCCACCTCCCCTCCCCAGTCGTGGTTTACTCAGAAAACAATATCCTGGGATATTCACCAGATCACGCACGTCATCCGTTAACCAGGTTTCTGTGACTATTAATATTTCAACAGGTGATTGGAAGAGTAGTAGTTTTATATCTCCTAATTTGGGTAGCAGACTCCGGCAATTAAGATGCATAACTGTAAGAGTATTTTTTAGTTTACGGGTTGTTAGGCCAGCTTCTATTGGAGTAATATATTTAGAAGTGCAGTTTCTATTGATAAAATAGTTACCATCGGGGTCAAGATCATCGTTATTGAGTAGGAATCTATTATCACCCTCATCAGGAAATAGGTCAAGCGTGGGATAATCCCTTTCACTATCAAAACATGAAGTAAAGATTTCATCGTGCGGTTTGGATCCAAGTTCCTCTAAATCATATGTGCCATTAAACGGAAGCAATTCAATCATGCACAATGAACAATACCATGGTTCATTCTGGTTGTGGGTTATAGACCATAAGTGAGCATCCTCACTACAATCCATATGGTAGGATCTATTACATTGATAGCAATTAAGGTATATTTTCAGATCACTAAGAACCAGCTTACATAATGCACAGGTAGGCTCCCCCAGCGATGGCTGATCCAACTCCATACATCCTGTAGGTCAGCCATACATTGAGCCGCCAGATAGCAGTGCAATTGTGGGAACAGGTGAAGCGTAAGTAAGTTCGAGCAATTCATCCATCAACAAATCAAATCTGAATGTTAATTGAGACACAGAATCGTACATAAACAAAGGAAAAAGAGATGCTTGAGGCCATTAAGCTTGAGTAATCCAAACATCGATCACCTCATCACTAATTCGAACACATTCGACATCATCGCAGAAAGAAGAAACTAAGTGAAAAACTCATTGCCAAAACCAGTAAGTAACATTAAGTTACAAACATCAGACCTCAGATCTAGTTAGTTAAATCAAAACATCATATGACAGACAGCGATCAACAAGTCTAGTTTGTGTGTTAATCGACACGCAAAATTGTATAAAGGCACAAAACAGATACACTAGTCGATTAGACTTCAGTAAGCCAATTATCAGTTGCCTCAACAATAAATCAAGATCCTTTTAACAATTATCGTGGCTGTAGGCCATGATATACAATTATAAGAACATATTCAGCACCAGCATAGCCAGTAATAAAAAATAAAATAAAAAATAAAATAAATGTATGTGAAAATCCTAGAACCAGACCCAGTAAGTTACATTTTAACCAGCACATAGAATCATATAAGGTCAAGAGTCATATGATGCAAAATAAACTATAGTGAGTCTATCGTCAGTCACCTCATCAGCAATTAGAGTTCCTTTTATTGCCATAGTCATGATCACCATCCATTACTTACAATACAGAAAAGTAAGCTAACTTCACAGCAGTTAACTTTGGTGCAGTTAACAAAAAGAAGAAAAATTAAAAAACTTAAAGCCAGAGACTGGCAGCAGAGAGCATCCGCTCAGAGTCAGCACTATGTCAGTGAAGTACCGGATGGTTCATAAGTGAGGAGGAGGAAAGTTATGAAATAAATGCAAATTACATTGAGTGAAGCCATTTCATACACAAAACCGAGCAACAGCTCCAGTAAACCTATCATGATCACAACCTCAACCGTACCTCATAATGCTACAACCCAGTACAAGCACAGTATTTGGAGCCAGATCCTGGCACTAGTGAGCAACCGCTCAGGGTAAGCACTGTATCACCAGATTACTATTCCTGTGTTAACCAAAAATAAGTTCACACGAGTAACATCGTAGCCACCAAGCAAGGTACTCGAGTATGTATGTATCTGTGTATGTATGCATGTATGTCTGTATGCATGTCCATTGTTGTCCGATGTTTAAATATGTTTTACTTCATACTTGTCATCCATGATTCAGTAGATGACTTGCCTCTTGTCGAGTTTATTTCTTGATTTGGGATTCAATAAATGATGATGAGATGAGATGAGGTGTATTTGTGTATGTTTGTATGTATGTATGTATATATTATGCATGTATATTGTGTATGCGTGTAGGTATCTATGTATTTATGTAGGGCCTATGTATATACCTATGCATTTATGTGCACTGATCATTTTCAGATCATTCATTGGTATGCATTGATCATTTGTAGATCATTATAGAAACATTTTCTATTACACTTTCCTGAGTGCTTCTGAGGCGTTCCTATACAGAGGGATGTAAACAATTGTGTTTTGATAGATGTTCAAATGAACAGCAGTTGGAAGTGGAGACATTGAACATGACTCTTCTCGTTCGTGAGTCTGAACCGATTGAAGTCGTACTGAACGGATCGAACTCCGTCATGGCTGATGAAGCACGACTGTCAACCGGAGAACCCATCTGTCCGAATCTGACGATCACGGCTCGTGTCAAGTCCTACCAGAACAACGAAGTCGGACAGCAGCAGGTAGCAACAAATGATGATGACACTGTTGATCAGGATGATGATGATGATGATAATGGTGATGATGATTATAACGACGACGATGATGACGATAGCGATAACGACGACGACAATGATGATGATGATAATGATTATATTAATGATGGTGATGAGATGACGACGATGACGATAACGACGACGACGACGACGATGATGATGATGATGATGATGATGATGGCGTTGACGATGGTGATGCTGATAGGGATGATGTGACGAGGACGATGGTGATGATGATATAGATTATATTTATGATGATGATAATGATGATGATGATGATGATGATGATAATGATGATGATGATGATGATGATGATGATAAAACTAACCCCAGTGGTTCAGACGATGAACCTTGATACATCTCCCTGACACTTCTGCCTTGACAAGTCTGGAGTTGCAACGTGGGGCTAATACCGACCCAAACACTCGGCTCTTGAGGAATACCTGACCCAACAACAGTAAATAAGGTCATCTCTAATGGAATTCAGCAATTTATATTTACGTAACACGCCTTCCCCGCAGCTTCGATCAGACTATATGTCACGGAAGAGTCACATTTTCTTATTCCCATTTCGTTCCTTTTTTACGTCGTCTTTACACTGTACACTCACCCAATGACATCTATCTTCCTAACATAAATGGCATCGTGAAGATGGCCTAATTGGCTACATTGTTTTGAGCGTATACGTACCATGCACCTACGTGTTAATCCAGGTTCGCCTCCCGATGGTAGCTTGTATCAACGGTTTGAAACTCGGGCTAGCACGATCCATAAACGGGAACCTTAAAGTACATGGCGCCCATTCAAGCGGGCAGCGGTGGTGAAGGATCTCACCCGACCAATTCATTGAAAAAATAAGCAGGGTTGAGGCCATGAGTCGCCATATAAAAACATGTAGACCTATTTTTACATTTACATTAAAACGCTGTAGGCCTACAAATGGCTATTTATATGTTGTTTGATAAAAAAAACAGGGCAAAGTAATAGGAGGAAAGTAATATTTATTCTTAGCATACTTCCTCTATCAACCCATCCGTAATAAGGTACGTTTATTTTGGTTCGTGTTTTGCTGTCGATAGAGGAGCTTTGATAGAACGGACAGTCTCTTGCTCGATTCTTGCGCCGTTAGGATTGAACCAAAACTTGATCCAGGAACTGAAAAGATCTCGTTCCTGAACGGATTGGCTGATCTCTCGGACCTTGATCTGACGCAAAACGAAAATGGAATTGTCGTTTCCGGTTTGTTCTTTGCATCGACTCTTCGGCTATTTGTTTTTAGGCTTTCTTTCTTTTTCAATTTTGTTCTTTAGTCATTTGTTTTATTAGCTTTTTGTTGTATTTTAGTTTTATTCTTTAGACATTTCTTTTATTAGAATTTTGTTTTATTTTACTTTTATTCTTTAGCTATTGCTTATGAGCTTTTTGTTCTTTTTCGGTTTGTTCTTTAGCCATTTGTTTTATTAGCATTTTGTTCTTTTTCACTTTTGTTCTTTAGCCTTTTGTTTTTTGAGCTTTTTGTTCTTTTTCAATTTTGTTCTTTAGCTATATGTTTAATGAGCTTTTCGTTCTTTTAAGTGTTGTTCTTCAGGTGTCTTTTTAGCGTTCTTGCTTTATTCACTTTTGTTCTTTAGCTGTTTGTTATTTGTTGTTTGTTCTTTAGCTTTTTAGTTCTTTAGATAGTTCTTCCTTAGCTTTGTCATTGAAGGACATTGCTTACCACCGTCATCCTTAATGGTTCGTCGGAACAGGTCTAAGATTAGATCAGATAAGAGTAATTTAGATTATATTACATTAGACTTGATTGGATTAGATTAGATTAGATTATCCTAGCAACGTGTTCTGCAAACGATAACTCTCCAGTCAGGGTATAGATGATGGTGATGGTATAGATGATGGTGATGGTATAGATGATGGTGATGGTATAGATGATGGTGATGGCATAGAAGATGGCAATGAAAGGCCTTACGTTTGGGCATGGTAGCCGATTGGTTAAAGTACTCGGCTTGTAATGTGGAGAATGTGGGTTCGATTCTGCACTTCGATGAGATTATTGTGTGTGGACCTTGAGTAATTCCTTCACTTGCAGTTGCTAGATGTTCCATCGCATTGGTCGCGGGAGATCTTTTGAACTTTGGGAGGAGGGCAATACCAATGCAGTCGTATTGTATGTCGCAACAGTTTGCTTTCTGACATAAGGTGTGCAGTGGACATTGTCTAGTGTGCAGTTAACATTGTCGAGTGTGCAGTTGACATTGTCGGGTGTGCAGTTGACATTGTCGGGTGTGCAGTTGGCATTGTCGGGTGTGCAGTTGACATTGTCGGGTGTGCAGTTGACATTGTCTGGTGTGCAGTTGGCATTGTCGGGTGTGCAGTTGACATTGTCGGGTGTGCAGTTGACATTGTCGGGTGTGCAGTTGACATTGTCGGGTGTGCAGTTGACATTGTCGGGTGTGCAGTTGACATTGTCGGGGGTGCAGTTGGCATTGTCGGGTGTGCAGTTGGCATTGTCGGGTGTGCAGTTGACATTGTCGGGTGTGCAGTTGGCATTGTCGGGTGTGCAGTTGACATTGTCGAATGTACTGTTGGTTTGTTTGGAGTTTGCAGTGTGTGGTATGCATTTTTTACAGATTAGTTCAAGTCAGCTACACACGATTAAAATTCTAATGCTTGAAACTTTCCTTGCCAGTTACAGTACAGATTGATAGTTTTTGGGAGGAGTTGATATTTCTGAGTTTTTTAGGCACCGGTATAGCATATTGTAATAATTAACCAGCTACCCGCATGCATATGAACATGTTTTGCTGCGAATCAGGTGTTGATAAGCTGCAGACTTACGAGACTCTGCTGCGGCAAGTCAGATACTCAAACAGTCGACCAGAACACGTGAACTCCCGATCGTTCCTCATCAGTTGCTCGGTTGAACTGAACCAGCGCTTCGTCAGCGACCAGTTTCAAGTTCAGGTACAGCGGCAGATTCATCCATTCACCCACACATCCATCTGCCCACTCATCCATCTCTATATTTACCGATCCATCTACTCCATCAATGCATCAACCCATCTATCCATCCACCTATCTATCCATCCACCTATCCATCCACCCACCCATCCATCCACGTATCATCCATCCATCTATCTACTCACCGATCCATCTATTCCATTCATACATCCACCCATCTCTCCATCCACCTATCCATCCACCCACTCATCCACCCAACCATCCTTCCATCTATCTATTTACTCATCCATCTATTCCATCCATACATCCACCCATCCCACATCACTCCACCCACCCATCCATCCGTCCGTCCATTCTTCAACTCATGCATTTACTCTCCAATCCAGCCGAGTAATTCTCAGGTACTTAGGCAACTTTAAGTTCTCTTGAATAATAAGCTTACCTTGTTCACCTGAGCTTACCTTGTAATTTACCCAAAAGACAATTGATGTCGAAGGTGGAGGTGGTGCACGTGGCTCGCGTGAAGTCACCATCATCATCTGGTTCAGCAGCAGCAGCAGCAGCATCCAACGCAGGACACGGAGCAGCAGCGATGACCGTCAACCGTGCGTCACATCCGGTCATGTCAGACAATCTGCGAATGATCGTCAAGTCATTTCCTAACAGCCTCAAATACGACTCACAGGAGACAGGTGAGCCACTACCATACCTCAAACACCCTGCTGTTATACTAACCTTTCATTCAATCACCCTGCTATTCTGTCACCCTGCTATTCTATCATCCTGCTATTCAATCACCCTGCTATTCTATCATCCTGCTACTCAATTACCCTGCTATTCAATCACCCTGCAATCTAATCACCCTACTTTTCAATCACCCTACTATTCAACAATCATCCTGCTACCTAATCACCCTGCTATTCAATCGCCCTGTTATTCAATCACCCTGCTATTCAATCACCCTGCTATTCAATCACCGTGCTTTTCAATCACCCTGCTATCTATTCACAACGCTATTCAATCATCCTACTATTCAATCACCCTGCCATCTAATCACAGGCAGCTAAATAGCGTTATTATTCAGGCAATCGATTATTTATACATTCTGTTTTTCATCATTCTGTTATTTAATAACTCTTCTATTCAATCTCTGTGTTATTCAATCACTGTATTATTCAAACACTATCTTGTTATTCAATCAGAAAGTTATTCAATCGCGGGTTTAGTTTCTCTGTCCCCCAACAAATTAGCTTTTCGGTCATTCAGTTTAAAGACCACGACGTTACTCAGTCAGGATGTTATTTAATGTCCCTCCCTCCCTCCCTCCCTCCCTCCCTCCCTCCCTCCCTCCCTCCCTCCCTCCCTCCCTCCCTCCCTCCCTCACCTTTTGTCTCCCTAGCTCATTCACTCGCTCATTCACTCGCTCACTCACTCATTAACGTTTTCATTTGCTAATTGTCACTGGTCTCTATGACCTTCAGTTGTTCTGTCGAATTCGGTACTTTGAGGCGGTCATTGATTGATGTCTTGTGTGTCATGATAACGGTGCTATAGAAGTTAAGACTCGGTCTCTCACTGAAGTCTGTCACTTTGCTCAGGTTGCTCTTCTCTTTGTCACTGAGCAGTAGAAATAGAGACACTGGCTTTACTGGGAAGTAAAAGATAAATGGTGCAATCCATTAGCGCTGTAGTGTTGAGACTCTTAGGATTTGTCCAACGCGTGCTCAAGGCGCTATCAGTGACCAATAAGCACCTTGCGTGTTCATGTTCTGTTCCTTTGATGTTTTTATCTATGAATAAGAGGACCATTGTTAGCAATAATTATAATAGTAGTAATAATAATAGTAATAGTTATAATAGTAATAATAGTAATAATAATAATATCAACAACAACAACAACAACAACAACAACAACAATAACAATAACAATAATAATAATAATAATAATAATAATAATAATAATAATAATAATAATAATAATAATAATAATAATAATTCAGCGCTTCAATGAGGTCGCCTTCCGGGGCACTATGTCGATGTTGCCCGGAGCCGAAGAGAGACCATCTCAACATTAATAAACTTTTCCAAACAACATAGAGTCCGAAAATAATAATAATAATAATAATAATAATAATAATAATAATAATAATGATAATAATAATAATAATAATAAGAAGAAGAAGAAGAAGAAGAAGAAGAACAACAACAACAACAACAGCAGCAGCAGCAGAACAGCAACAACAATACAATACAATACAATAACAGCTGATTATAATCAGCGACATTATTTCTTTTGAATTGCTTCCAGGAGCCTGCGGGATCCTCCATACCTCATACAAAAATAAGAATAATAATTATTATAAATGGACGATTTATATTGCGCCGTAGATCAGCCGATTGCGAAGAAAAGGACACTGTACATCAGTTTAAAAAATTAATTACAGTCATATGGCGCTTTAAAATTATTGTTGACGCTTAGATCTTAGATATATCGGGCTGGGAGGCCCTCCGAAAAGCCTCCTTGAAGGGCGCTATATAAATGTTTGATTGATTGATTGATTGATTGATTGATTGATTGATTGATTGGTTGGTTGGTTGATTGATTGATTGATTGATTGATTGATTGATTGATTGATTGATTGATTGATTGATTGATTGATTGATTGATTGATTGATTGATTGATTGATTGATTGATTGATTGATTGATATCATGTAGCCGTCACCAATGTTTCTTACAGGTAAAATACCTGTTACTAATCTAAACTGGTCTATCTTAACATAACCTAACTAACCCTATTGGTCAGATATTTAGTTGTTGCTAATGTAGCCTACGATTACATGACTGCTACTGTTGTCTGTACTGCGGCCTACAAAATGAGTGGCAGTTGCTAATAGCTGTTGTTTAGAAACTAAGTGGATCTGACTAAGTTGCTCAGAGATAAAATGTACGCCACTAATGTTCTTTAGGGGATTAAACTGCTATGCCGTATACTAATAACTATAGCTAATGTTTCCCAGAATATAATATATGACTGCTGTAATTTTATCAGACAGGTCATCTGCCTCTATTGGTGCGTGGCCTAGATTTTAAAACTGGGTGTTACTAATTACTGGGGGTTAATATTGACATGGATATATTGCTGCTTATAGAGTACTGACGTTGCTCAGAGAATGCTTCATGGCCGTTGTAAATGTTGTCTAGGGATTGGCGTTGCTGTTGTTATGGTTGTCTGCATTGGGTTCGTCATCATGTTGATTATTCTCGGAGTGATGCGCGTCCGGAGCGGACAGAACCTCGGCAGTGATGATGATCCGGACGATCCGAAGACGAATCCGGAGTGGGACAACTCCACTCTCACCATCACCGTTAATCCCATGGACCCTGACGTTAGTTTCCATAAAAAAAACCATGCATTCGTCCATCTACGCATCCAGTCCATATATATACATCCATCAATCCGCTCATCAATCCACCCATCAATTCACCCAATCAATCTGTGAACTGAGTTTTGTGTACAGTCTTGCAGTGTGAGATATTAGCGTATATATTTAGTGCGCTTACTTTAGTTTCACGTGTATATGTATATATGATAGATGTATAACGTATAGTTTTAGTGACACGCGCGGCCGGCCAATCTCGGCAGCGGCGCGCTATATGTATATTATTAGAGTTCGCTTAGGCGCACAGAAGACAGGTGTGTCAAGAGGCGCGAAGAATTATGCTGACTAGAGAAGTTTGAATTCGAGTGTGTTCGCTGTAGTAGTGTGGCTGACTAGTTGAGTTGTAATCGAATTGAGTTCTGTCTGTTTGTTTCTTATTAAACTGAAAAGATATTAAGCTGTGTTGCTGATTAATTCAGGTTATACTTATACGTAGAATTAGTGTTCAAAAGGTGAACGTTAAATAGGCGTTAAGTAGAGAGAGAACAAGGATTTAATCAGAAGGATTGTCAACGGAAGGATTGGGTTGACATTATTGGTGGCAGCGGTGGGATAAATACTCACGGTGGAATAAATACTCACGGTGGAATAAATACTCACGGTGGATAAATACTCACGGTGGAATAAATACTCACGGTGGATATAAACTCACAGTGGATAAAAATTCACGTTATCACCTCTTCGAAGGCGATAGAAGAATCTACGACGGTGATAAAAGAATTTACAACGGTGTTAGAAGAATCTACGACGGTGATAAAAGAATTTACGCGTTTTTGCTGTGTGACGTGTCTACGATATCAACGACGGTGCAACACGAGAAACGGTATAAAAATTTCGTTGTTTTTCACGAACAAATACAAAAGAAAAACCGTGACTTCTTTGAAAAGAGAAATCACTAAAGTAAACAAGTAAGATGGAGAAACTAAGTGCTGAAAGACAAGCAGATATTAAGAAGATGTCTACGGAGAGGCTAAAACAGCGTTTGTTGAAAGCCGGTTTTAAGGAAGAACAATTAGAAGGTATGTCACGTGGTGACATGATACATGAACTCGCTGAAGTGTGGGTTAAAGAAGAAGTCGAAGAAGAAGGTGCCGTTGGCGGTGCCGTAGAAAAGGCTATTGAAAAACCTCCTGTGCCTATGTCTATGGAGATGTTGATGCAGTGGATGATGATGAAAGAAGATAGGGAGGAGAAACGGAGACAAGAAGAGAAAGAAAAAGAGGAGAGACGAAGACAAGAAGAGAAAGAGATAAGACAGGAAGAATTGCGTCGTCAGAGAGAGAAAGAAGAGAAAGCGGAACTTGCAAGGCAAGAAGAATTGCGCTTGCAGAGAGAGAAAGAAGAGAAAGCAGAGCGTCTGCAGAGAGAGAAAGAAGAGAAAACGGAACTTTCAAGGCAAGAAGAATTGCGCTTGCAGAGAGAGAGAGAAGATAAAGCAGAACAAGTGCGTAAGGCGGAACTTGAATTGCAAAAGAATCAGTTTGAGATTCAGTTAGAACAGTTGAAAAGAGATAGGGAAGATGCTGAAAGAAGAAGATTGGAGCAGATGATTGAATTTGAAAAAGCTAGAAAAAGTGATGAAGAGGTACGTCAGCAACAGATTGAAGCAAAGAGAATGCGTGAAGAAGAAAAAGAAAAAGCGCGAACGTTAGAGTTGGAACGTGCAGAACAGATCAGACAAGAAGAACTCAAATTTCAGAAAGAAAGTTTGGAAAAGGCAGAGACAGAAAGACAGGAACGTCTGAAACTGGAGAAATCAAAATTGACATTGAAAGAAACGCAAATGAGAGAAGAACGGGAAGCAGAAAGAAGGAAGCAGCAAGAAAGTGAAACTTTGGTGTCAAAAATTAAGAAAATAGGTGATGCAATGAAGCATGTATTGCCTCAAATGCCAACTGATATGATGGAGGTGCCATTATATTTTGAAACAGTCGAGAACGCGTTTCGCAGTTTTGCTGTGGAAAAGCCGTTTTGGGTGAAATTATTACTACCATTGATGACGCCGAAAGCTCGAACCGTTCTGAATAGATTGTCATACGATGATCTAGACAATTATGATAGAGTCAAGCAGCACTTATTAAAAGAATTTAAGTTGACTTCGAGAGAATACAGAGCCAGATTTGTGGATGCTAAGAAGACAACAGAAGAGACTTATACGATGTTTACGGCAAGACTGAAGAACTTGCTAAACTATTACGTGAGAAGTCGAAACGTGAACAGAGAGTATGATACGCTCTTTGATTTGCTGGTAGCGGATAAGCTAAAAGAATGTTTACCGCCAGGTCCACTACAGTTTGTATTGTCGAAGGAAGGAACTGACTGTCTCCAAGCTAGTGCAGTGGCAGACCTAGCAGACATTCATGTAAACAATCGAATTGGGTTTGCGATCCCAAATATAAACAGTTATCCTTCTCAACGTTCCGTAAACCAAAGCCAGAGTGGAAAGTGGAAAAGTAATCCAGAAACAGGGAGTCAGTTCAAAGGTAAAGAAGTCAAGGCTAGTGTCCCTGTACCCAATGAGACCAGAGAAGTGACGTTTGGTCGTCAGGGATTTAACAAATCGTCAGCGCCGTTTGCCAAGAGGGAAGGCAACACATCGTTTGTACAGTATAAGAGAAATGAAGGAAATGAACAACGAGGCATGGTTGTGAAGCGTTGTCACAACTGTGGTTCAGACAAACATTTGGTTAAATTTTGTCCAGTTCCAGTGGCAGCAGCTAGTTCTAGCAGAAATCAAGAACACACAAGGGTGAATTTGATTCAAGTGGTTAGTGATACAGACAATCAAACCACGGGTCAAGAAAACCAAGAGACTGAAGTAAAGTCAGTAATGAAATGTGGTATTCAAAAAGAAATTCTATTGGATGCTGAAATTCAGAGAGAAGTCATAGGAAAAGATGACAGTCGAATATTGAAGAAATCGTTCTTGCAATATGTCGAGGTTGAAATTCGTGCAGTAGACGGTAAAGAGCCAGTGAAAGTCAAAGCACTGAGCGACTCGGGAGCAGAAATTCCGGTGATTAGTGAAGAATTACTGGAAGGCATGAAGGTGGAACAAATTGGAAAAGTGAATTTGCAATGTGTGGCAGGAGATGCCATTCCTGCGAAGTTAGTGAAAGTCGATGTTAGACTGTGTGGTAGTGACGTGGAAGAAGAGGGATTTCCGCGTAAAATCCAGTGTTCACTTACACCTTATGTCACCTTGATGTGTGCTAGTATTGCAAAGATGGGCAGTACAGAAAGATTCTTGTTGCATCCAGAGATAATTGCCGAATTAAAAGCCGTACCACAGATGAAAATTAAAACGATACAAGGAAATGTGAGTGTACAAGCAAATGTAATGACGAGAGCGCAGAGTCGGAAACAGGAAATGGTAGATGTTGATGAGAAGAGTGAAACTGAAAGTTCAAGTGATGAGGAAAACGAAAGTAATGAGCAACGAAGCTTATCGCGAGATGGTGTAATAGCAGAGATGAATGAGCAAGAGATGGCTGCATGCGAGAATGGCACATTAAATGAAACTGAAGAAGACAATGAATGTGATGTGGGGATAGGAGACTTGTATAGAGATGAAGAGATGGACGAAGAACAAAAGGTGCAGATTGCCGATTCGAAGAAGTTCGAAGAGCAACAGAGAAAGGATGAATCGTTGAAGCCGTGGTGGAAGTTAGCACAAGAGAAAGAATCTGAATTCTGTGTGATCAACGGTTTATTACATAAGAAATATCAGATATTAGACCAGACGATATATCAACTAGTGTTACCAAAAGAGAGACGAATAAAAGTGATGGAATTGGCGCATGAATCGGTATTTGGAGGACATTTAGGAGAAGAGAAAACAAGAGAACGAATAAAATTATCTTTTGTATGGCCAAAGATGAGAAGAGACATTGTGAAATTTTGTAAGTCTTGCGAGAAGTGTCAACTAAAGGCAAGGAGTCTGGTGATGGATAGAGTGCCTATCACTCCGGTCTCAAGAGAAGAGGTCGCCTTCAGGAGAATGACAATGGACCTAATAGACAACCCGAGGAAATGGCACAAGAAAATTCCTTTTCACGAAAAGCATTTGAAAGAACTCAAAGAAACTACGGAGAAAGCATTATTGTTTGCAGAATCTTACTCTCAAGAAAAGCAGTTACAATACCCAAATCAGTATAACAAGAGAGCAAGGCACAAAGGAATTTGCAGCATACCGAATTCCTTTGATTTATCGATCAGAAGTGGAACGTCAGATCAAAGAAATGTTAAAAACAAACATTATTAAACCATCATCGAGCAGAATGGCAAGCCCTTTGGTTATTGTTAAAAAGAAAGACGGATCTTTGAGACTTGCCTGTGACTACAGATACATTAACTCATTCACAGTGGATTGTAAATATCCGATGCCGATTGTCAGAGACGTTTTAAACAAAGTTGGAAAGTCTAATGTGATTTCTATTTTGGACTGTCGAAGTGCTTATTGGACTTGTCCTGTAAAACAATCTGATCAATGGAAGACAGCTTTTGTAACACATAATGGACTGTATGAATTTACTCGTGTTCCTTTTGGAATGATAAATTCAGGCCGAACTTTTGTTAAGGCGATAAATTTAGTTTTACAGCCTATAAGTGACTTTGCAGAACCGTATGTTGATGACATTGCTGTGCATTCTGACAATTGGAAAATTCATTTACAGCAGTTAGATGCATTTTTGATGCAAATGAGATTGCATAACGTTACCTTAAATTTGAAAAAATGCATATTTGGTAAGTCTGAAGTAAGGTTTATCGGTCATGTGGTTGGGTCTGGTAAGATAAAGATGAATCCAGACAGAATTGAAAGTTTGACTAATTTGAAGATCCCAGAAACTAAGAAGCAAGTTAAGCAACTGCTTGGATTTTTTAATTATTACAGACAGTTTATTAAGGATTTTGCACAGATTGCGAAACCTTTATCTGATTTAACTAGTAAACGTGTTTCTGATAAGATTGATTGGACTGTTGAACATCAGCAAGCATTTGATTTACTTAAAGAGGCTGTGCGATCCAAAGTAGTGTTATATGTTTTTGAAGTGGGAAAACCATTCAATTTGTACTGCGATAGTAGTGACTTTGCAGTCGGTGCTGTTTTAACACAGATGGACGACAAGGGAATAGAACGCCCTGTGTCATTTATCAGTCAGAAATTAACTGATACCCAGAAGAGATGGGCTACTGTGGAAAAGGAAGCCTATGCTATTGTTTGGGCTTTAAACAAGTTAAAAGAAATTATAATTGGATCAAAAATTTTCATTTTTACTGATCACAATCCTCTTACATACTTGACTGAGTCAATGTCTAAGTCTGCTAAACTTGTGCGTTGGGCGTTAGCCTTACAAACTTTTGATGTTGAGGTGAAGTACAAGAAGGGCAGATTGAATGTTATTGCTGATTGTTTGTCAAGGTTATAAGTAATCGTAAGACTGTTTATTAATTAGTTAGATATATATATGTTTCATGTATTTTGGTAATTTCGCAAATTTTGAAATTTAATTTGCTCAATTCCAGAAAAAGGAAGGAGGTAATGTGAACTGAGTTTTGTGTACAGTCTTGCAGTGTGAGATATTAGCGTATATATTTAGTGCGCTTACTTTAGTTTCACGTGTATATGTATATATGATAGATGTATAACGTATAGTTTTAGTGACACGCGCGGCCGGCCAATCTCGGCAGCGGCGCGCTATATGTATATTATTAGAGTTCGCTTAGGCGCACAGAAGACAGGTGTGTCAAGAGGCGCGAAGAATTATGCTGACTAGAGAAGTTTGAATTCGAGTGTGTTCGCTGTAGTAGTGTGGCTGACTAGTTGAGTTGTAATCGAATTGAGTTCTGTCTGTTTGTTTCTTATTAAACTGAAAAGATATTAAACTGTGTTGCTGATTAATTCAGGTTATACTTATACGTAGAATTAGTGTTCAAAAGGTGAACGTTAAATAGGCGTTAAGTAGAGAGAGAACAAGGATTTAATCAGAAGGATTGTCAACGGAAGGATTGGGTTGACACAATCCATCCATCAATTCACGTTGTCCTGACAATCAATCCACCCATCAATTCACCCAAACAATCCACCCATCAATCCACCCGTCAATCCATTCATCTATTATTTCATTAATGCATTCGGCCGTCTTCTTTCGTCCTTCGATCTATCCATCCGTCCATCTTTCCATGTGTCTAATCTAACTGTACATGAATCCATGCTTGCATGCATTCATTTATACATCCATCTATCTATGCCATCCATACATCTATTCTGAACCGTTGAGTGGCGCTTTTATAAAGCCTCGATTGAGGAGCTCAGATTCTCTGTTCGGTCTGAGTCTGCATGATGGGAGTTAGTCCTGGAGTAGAATTTTCTCGTGTTGGTGACATTGCAGAACGCCAACGAAGAGGAGGTAACAAACAACGTCGTCGAAACGGACAGTGACGGGGAAGAGATCGTCTACCGTTCGAAGAAGACGGTCCCTCCTCCTCCTCGGGCAGACAAAGCACCGTCGGGCGTCGACGACTCAAGAGTAAACGATCAGCGCCACGTCGTTCCCGCGTATAAGTCGACCCTCGTTCTCTGAATCGGGGGACGGCCAGTCACGTGACGATCGCTGTGTGCAGGAGGAGTGTTTCGACGTTGTCCTGACACCCGAGGAGCGATTTCAGGCTGTGCTTTAAGGAGTTTTTGAACACGGATTCATTGTTTGTTTTATCGGTTCAGTTTTTGGCAGACGGCGGCGAGGTCATAAAAGGTCACACTGACGCAAAATTCATTTTTCGGATTCAGCCTAACAGTCTTCGCTTTTATGGGCGCTATAGAAATTTCGAGATTACGACTGGCGGTGTCGGGTTTTCTGACTTGGGGGCCAACGACGGGCTAGGAATTTCTAGGAGGCCAGTAAAATTTTAAGTTCAGGACAAATTCCATTTTCACGTTAACATATACAGATGTAAGCTATTACTTGGGGCTGAGTGTTTGTTTGGCGATGTGGCCAGCTGGCCTCTCTGTGAAGCCGACACTAGAGATTATTAATTTTCGATCATCGGCATTGAGAATGCATATTTTTTAGTCCATCGTTCTAATCAATATACCCGTGAACAGGATGGTATTCCGTTGGCACGGTTTCAGGATTCATCAATTATTCACACACATGCGGTAACAGCGGCGATCACAGGTACGACTTGCAATACTATAAGCCTGAAAGACAGCTGTAATTTGATTTTGCAGATGGATGGACCAGCAACTGCGAATGAGTGAAGGACCAAGACAAGACCTGTAACAAGAACATCATGCTTTCCAGAGAATTGTGAACTTAAGCCAACTTTATCTCATTTATTAGTGGGCGCCCAGGATATTATAAAGCTTTATAAAGCGCCAATGGAGAATTTATGAGAAAGTTAGCTCGTTCATGGAAATAAAGATGGCGCAATAGAAATCTGAGTCATAAGAACTATTTTCGTTGTACATTGGCTGACTTAAAGTGAGCTAATTCGTTTATTGGTTGGTTTATAACTGGGTCATAAAACTATACTTGTTGTAATTGGTTGGCTTAAAATTAACTAATTCGTGATTGGTTGGTTTATTATAAGATCTACGCTTTGATTGGTTTGCCTATAAATTAGAAACGCTTCCTGGCTAACTACTCATATAGCGCCTTTCTCGTAGTGTCCAAGATATCAGTCGATGGTCATTGAGTGAAACCTTAATCAAAATCATAATCCACTGTAACAGCTGACGATTTCTATAGCGCCATGATCGCAATGTTCAAGACATCATCGAGTGAGATCTTAATCAAAATCATAATCTACTGCAAAAATCAGATTGAAATCCGATGGAACAGAGAGATATGAGAAGCCAGAGTACGGTAGATATGCAAGTTGAAAGAGATGATAGTTAAGTTTAGACATTAAAGTACTGACAGGATGAACTGAATTGGGCATCGAAATCCAAAGCTTCGGACCATCGACCCAGAAATCCCGATACCCCAACACTGTTTAGTTCAGGGATTATATGACACATAAAATTAATGACATATGAATCATGCGTCTTATAGTAATCTTAAGTTTCAATACACGAGTATAGTTTTGATGAGCTGAAAATTGTATTGTATTGCATTTATTGTATTTCTAAAGCGCCTCTCTCAGTACGACCTAATCAGAGGCGCTCCCAATGCGAGGAGCCCCGAAACAAAAGAAAGATTGAAGAGAACGGCTAGAAGCAGCAAGACCCCTGTAAGGAGCATGGAAAATACCCCAAGTTATAGCACTTGGCCTCGCCGCTGTGTGTCGACGATTTCTTTTGTGAGAGGATGTTGTGTTCTGCTTTGCCGATGTACAATTAGAATTCGTTTTCAGTGTGTAAGTGATTGTTTTTTCAGCAGTACGATACGAAGCTGTAAATCTTCGAGTTTGCATAAAGGCTGATTAACGCCACAAAACGATCAAAGGCATAAACTGTCTCGTTTCAGACAACACTCACTGTAACCTACTCAGTTAGATTACTGATATTAGATAATAGATGCTGTCTAATTAGATAACAAATTATCTTGTTTAGTAACACTTGTCTTTTCAGTTGCGAGCTGTGAATATAATCCAGCGATTGTGGCTTCGTGCCTGCCGAGGAGACTCTTCATAACGACCCTGAACAGGTTACTGTTCGCGCACACTTGCCTCGAACCTTAGATTCAGATTTACTTTTATTCTGTACACAAAAGCAGTGTACTTAATGAATATGAATATGAAGGACTACTTTGGCTTTTACACGACTCCGTCTCGTCTCTTAGGGGACGTATATACATCCGCATTCAAATACAGATTTACTGACCTTGCGTGCTTCAACGCGTGCTCTACTTAAATGAAAAATAATCAGTGAATAAATAAAGAATGACTTGTTTTAGGTTGTCTAGTGAGTGAGTTCTTAAGTGAGTCAGACGGTTTGTGTCTTTGGGATTTGCGGTGACTTTATCTAGTGTGTTGTGATGTATAGGCGAGGATTTACATCTTTGATTATTGTTTTAGTATCTTCATCGTTTACATTTGCTGTTTCGTTCGGTTTAGTGTCGGAATGAAATACGAAAAGGACGTTTGTAGGATACGATGGATTTGAACAATGAACTGAGAAACAAAGGGTTGCCTGTACTGACGCTACCTAAATTTACCATTAATTTTCTCTGCAATGCACGTTTTATGTACACACATAATTTTATACGCACACGTCTATACACACGAACATACCAGGTAAAAAGACCTTCCGCTGGGTGTGGATTTGAATTGTTTTAAAGAGGGACTGTATCATAACATAACATAACATAACAAGGGTTTTAAGTGGTTCAGAAGACGTGTAGTCTGTGTTAGAACCACTGCAAATTTACCTCGAACTCTTAATAGCCCAATTTTCCTAGCTTCTTCTTAAAAGCTGTTATAGTGTCCACTGAGACAGTACTATCGTCCAAACCATTCCACAGGTCTACAACTCTTGCACTAAAGAATTTCTGCCCTAATGTTCCCTTCGGCCTCTGAAATAATTTATACCTGTGTCCCCGAGTTGCCCTGTTCGGTGCTAATTCAAAGAACCTCTCCCACTGCAGTGCTTCCTTTCCAGTGATAATCTTATAAGCTTCAATCAGATCTCCTCTGCTCCTCCTTTTCTCCAATGTTGTTAGTCCACACCTTTTCAACCTTTCTTCATAGCTCAGATCCTTGTAGCCCCAAATCATTTTCGTAGCTCTTCTTTGTACTTTCTCCAGTTTTTCCATGTCCTGTTTCAGGTATGGATTCCATACCTGGATGCAGTATTCCAACTGTGGCCTAACCAGTGATTTGTACAACCTTATTATTATATCTTTGTCTCTGGTGACTATTGTCCTTTTTATCATACCTAAAGTTGAATTAGCCTTTTTTGCTGCTTCAGCACATTGCCTTGAAGGTTTTGCACTCTTGTGCATAATCACTCCCAAGTCCCTTTCTTCATCACTCACTTTCAACACCGTGCCCCCCATTTCATATGAAAACTCGTTGTTTCTCCTCCCCATATGCATCACTGAGCACTTTTCCAAATTGAAGAGCATTTGCCAGTCTTGTGACCATCTGAACATTCTTCTTAGATCTTCCCGCAGTATCTCTGCTTCTTCTTCATCATCCACTGTTCTACATAGTTTTGTATCATCCGCAAACTTAGAAATTTTAGATAAAATCCCATCGTCTATGTCATTAATAAAAAGTACGAAAAGCAGATTTCAGATATGTCTTGTGTAGGGTTTCCTTTCTTGGCCTTCAGAGACATTATCTCATTCACAGAGACAGAGAGGAGAGTGTAAGATTGAGTATGTCTGCTAACTTAACGAAAGACCTAGTATCAAGAACAGTCTGATATTCGTTAGTGTTGTTTAATGTTTATATAGTAATTGCTAACACGTAGGCCTTTTAACCGTGTTGAAATATAAATTAGCGATTTTTTACTTCTAAGACGCATTCCCATACGAACCATATATATATTCCATTTGTTTAAAGTATCTTACTTGCACAATTGCTGATTTCTAATGCACTTGCCATTCGCTTTTGCGTTTAGGGTTCTACTCTCAGTAGAAGGTATACGCGGTTGACAGTTTGTTCTGCGTCAGTCGACGATTGTGTTACTCACAATAATTGGTGAAAATTACTGTTCCGTTGTCATTAAAACAATAGCGCTGTTAAGTAAACCACTGCTATCATCATTTATTATAACGAGTAGTGTTGCACCTGTATTGATGTAATCCTATTTTAGAGAAAAAAAATGTAGAACTTTTCCTAAATTTGTTCAATTTTGTTTCTCCCGAAACGTGAAAATGGCTTCTCAAAGAGAGACTAGACTCCTACAACAGAAATCTCTTCGGACGACACAATAGAAACTCTGATTTAGTGGAAACTTCCATTTGTCATTGCAGCGATATTCAGAATGCACAGAAACAAACCTCAACTCTTGTTATCTTTCCACGTGTCTTTCACTCACAACTGGGAACACTGCTGTTTCACAAATTCTACTTTGATTCCGCCGCTGACCCTTGCCTGTCTCACCACTTCAATTCTAAACACCATCCAACTGAGCCTTGCTTCCTGCCTGATCCTTTGAATCTTGATCATAAACCGATGTTGATTCTAGATGCCTATCGAATTTGTCTTGGCTGAGCGCCTTTGAATGAGCTGATTCCCGAAACTTGACTTCGCGACTCTGTAGAAATCTCGAGATTACGATTGCGAATAAAACCTGCATTCTATACGGTATGATGCATCATGCATGGGAAAACTTCTTTCCAAACTCTCAATTACGCATAGCATCACATAAGGGGCCATCCATTTAGTACGTAAGCAGAAACCCGAACAAATTGACCCCCTCCCTGTACGCACGTGTACTTTTTTACCCCCCCCCCACCTGGGTACGTCCGCTTGACGCAACCCCCTCCTCCCGTAGAACGATCTCTATTTCATCCATGGGGCAAGCCGCCAGGCTATCTGACTCCCTGCTGAGCTGTGTGATAGTTTAATAATAGCAGTCAGAGGTAGGGTGGCATACAAGTGACACCCACAGTTCTACTTCTCCCAGTAGTACTTGTCTGATAGCAGAAAAACTGAACTGTGGCTCATTTGAAGGCAAATCGATTTGAAGGCCAATATAGACAAATTATAGGTTTTGCCACCCGCCGTTTCCTATGCGTACTTACGTTATACGACAAATTTTGAACCAGATTTCTTGTTCTGTTGGAAGCCGCTGGAATGAATACACCTACAGCATAGGATGTTGTGTTGGAATTTGGATGTTTCGTTATTGATGTGACCAATCTCGCGCAAATACTTTCTATTCTGTGGACATTCGTTTTACGACGCCGTTCAAAAAGTAAATTAAAGTAATCAATTTACAGAGCATGGAAGGGTCAATTTATAGTAATCAAAAGGATTAGACACTAGAACGTTATCTCTAGTGGAACGAAACGTTCCGACCACATCAGGTCTTATTCTGCGAAGTCTTCGTTCTCATAAGTCGTGGCTGAAATTTATTGCATTGCAATGTTGATGCATGAAAAGGTGACATCTGTTGAAGAAATGTTGATCTATCAGTAAGAGCAAACAAACACACGCTACTACAGTTTAACAATGCATCACATATTTTCTGACTTCTTCTCATTTCTACTTCAATGGAATTAATTCATTTACACAAGAACTTTGCTGTGACCGTTCAAAATGATGTAATTCTCTATTTTGCACTCAAGGTTCCAATACATATTTCTTAAATGCATTCCTTAATTGTTATGAAGCAGTGCATTCAAATTATCACACTATTCTTCCAAATCAGCAATCATAAAAGAAACCTTCCATGGAGGAACTTCCTTTTAGATCCCTGAAGGCCACTCGAACGCCGCACCCACCAGTGATAAGCTTATTTCAGTTCTAAGAATAATTCCCAATTTTACTTCTAAATCAGTTCAGAAGACTCAATTTCAATTCTAATTCTATTCTCGTTCTGAAAATAATTCCTATTTCAGTTCTAATTCAAGTTCTGAAATAATTTCAGTTCTAATTTCAGTTCTGAAATAATTTCAGTTCTAATTCCAGTTCTGAAATAATTTCAGTTATAATCCCAGTTATGAAGTAGTAGTAAGGCCCATTATGTATAATTGAGCTCTCAAATAACAACGGTGCTGACAGAAGGTCTTCAGTTACAGAAGCAATCTTGCTCTAGGATTCATGTCTGATTACAGATTATATTATGCATCCCAAAGAAATCACAGCCGAAGATTACCGATCTTAATGGCTCACGGTCGCATGACGGATCCCACTTGTACAAATCGTATACCACAAAAATTATTATGTAATAATTTCCGTTCGGAAAATAATTCCTATTTCTATTCCTATTTCCGTTCTCTGTAGCGTATTTCAGTTCTCGTTCTATTCTCGTTCTCAAAATAATTCCCAATTTTCGTTCTTATTCTCGTTAACGGAAATTGATAATTTTACTTCTAATTCCTATTTCCGTTAACGAAAATATCACTGGCACCCACCATTTGTTTTTGCAAAATTCTAGGCTGACTTAACTTTTAACTGCTTTCTAAGTTCATGTAATTTCTTCACCACCAATAAAACTAATTTCTTCACCAAAATCAGAAGGAGTATGCCAACTGCGAGACACATGGCTAATGCGTCCAACATATAGAATTGACAAAAATTTAAATCCTTTCCAGCGGATTGGAGATGATCGGAACCGAATTTGATGACGTGCTCAGTCCAGTACGCTGCTCTCTCCGCCGGTCGCTGTGGGGCGCTGCGAAAGATTTCTGACGCCAGAGAAATGCGACGTTTGTAGCTCGGGTCGTTGAGGATTTTCATGATATTAGTGTAAAATTCATCTGAAGTAAATTTATAAATATTCATCGCAATCCCAAATCCTTTGTTTTCCATCCGAATTGCATTGTAGGGCTGATCGCTAGCGAACGGAAATCCGATCATGGGTACCTAAAAAACAACATGCACTGTAGTCTCTGTCCGCTTGTTTGCAGATAATGCAAAATGTTAGTTAAAAATTGTCGTTGCAGTACCACTCGAGCAAATACTTACAGTGTAGAGTCATCAACAATATCTGAGCACAAAATACATTGGGATATTATCTGAACAAAAAGTGGAATTCAGGGTGCTATCCCGTTTAAAACCGGTGACAAGCATTTCTGAAGAAAGGTAAACAGTTTATTTTATTGCGTGCAGGTCGCCTTAACGACGAAAGTGTAGTAAAAGTAAGGTTGCCAGACACATGGGTAGCCAAAAGAGGACACAGAAAAGCGGAAAGGAGGACAAAGGAGAATGCATTGAATGTTTCACTCCTAGGTAACCAAGAAACCGGAAATATAATTAGCACTTTGACCATAGCTACATTGTAACATTACTCAGGTCATGGACTAGAAATGTTTGGAAAACAAAGATGAAAAAAATAAATAGGTAAGTAGATTAATTAGGGGAACTTAGGGGACAATGTGCGTGGGTGAAATTGGTTAAAACGGCGACAAAATAACAGCCAATAGCCCAATTCAACAAACATACAAAAACCCAGACATTTTCCAGGTTGTTAGCTTTGCCTGCCGGACAGAGGACATGAGGCCAATAAGGAGGACATGTCCTCCTTTTGCCGGACGTCTGGCAACCCTAAGTAAAAGTGACTTGGAAATAGACGCAAATCGCCGTTAAAGTGATATTATATCCGAAGTGTAGATATCTTATCGTTATGCAATTCAACGCAGCTGCTTCCATGTCCAAAGCAATTACAACAACAACAACAACAACAACAGCAACAACAACAGCAACAACAACAACAACAACAACAACAACAACAACAACAACAACAACAGCAACAACAACAGCAACAACAACAACAACAACAACAACAACAAAAGCACCCGAAACGACAAAATTGTTATTTTGGATTCTCAGACAGCTGGCACTTGATATGAGATACAATAGAAAGCCTTACTCATCTAATGTCAGACAATATCTGATTTCCGACGACGACAAATGAAACTCTGTACAGCAAACAATGAAAGAAAACTTAATTTATTTTGATAGCTTATATGCAGTTTGTATAACACTAGGATGATCAAACAAGTCCTGTTTGGAGTGACAGACGGCATGGGGTATAGGCCTACTTAGAATAAGCGCATGGGCATACCTTTTGAAACTATCCATTTATTCTATAATGTAATGACATAAGTCAACATCGTTATTACTGTATGAATCATAAAAAATATTCACCCCGTGATAGAGAGCTTCGAACTGTCCGTTGTTACCGCAGTGGTTGATGAACAACTTTACTTTCGGATGCGCCAAGATGTCATTCTGCGGCAACCAACGTTCTGTCCTTATGAAGTCTGGAATCTGGAACTCGGAGCTTACATTGGTCAGTCTCCAGATGATCCTATGTCGCTCGATTCGACTGAAGGCCTCAAGGAACTTCCTAAGCAGGACATATGGAAACGAGGACACTAATGTTCCGAAAGTCATCAGGATCACTCCATCCTCAGCTTCGTCTAAAAAGCTTTGAATGTCTTCTGGAAGTTTCTTTGCTAGTTGCGTTGTCAATCCTCCCACTTCTGTCATGTCGGACATCATAGGCTTTGGGGAGTCAATAATCACATCACTCGTTAAAATCCAGAACTTGGATCTCTCCATCAATTCATCTACAGATTCGAATGCCCCGTATTGCTGGTACTGTATTATGATATTATCAAGTACCTTCGAAACACTCTGTTCTTTTAGCCTTGCTAAAGTCGACCGCCAAGTATTTGAAATCCGACCCAGGAAACTCATTTTCTCAGACTGGAAAGAAAACTTTCCTGGAACAATTGACGGAAGCCATGGAGCTCTCATGATCCATGGGTCTGGAAAGTCTGTGTATGTCACCCAGGGTATTCCAAGACGGTGAGCCAACAGGTAGAAATGTTTGGTACAATAGAATCCGTCAATCACAGCTAAGTCGTAATGAGCGGATTTGAGCTTCTCTATGAGAGGTTCGTTCTCGAAGAGAAGTAACTTGGCATGAGCTTCTTCCCACCGAGAAGTAATTTCTAGCAAATCTGCAATCGGTATTACATTGCTGACCATACGATGTACTATTTGCCCAAGCAATTTATTTGTCTCACCTACCGCGTTATCTCTTTTCTGACTCAGTCGTATAAACGTGACGTTTAACTTCTTCGCGTCAGCTTCCTTGTCTGTGTCGACTTTGTATCCCTCGTCAAGCAGAATGTGGGTCTCATGTTGACGTCTTCCGAGTTCTCGCGCAATGGCCATGATGCATGAGACGTGGCTGCCCTGGGCGATTGGCACGATAAGGATCTTATAAGACACCGAGGAAGCGACGAATAGACACAGTACCCAGACAATCATCAACCACCTGAAGAGATACATCGATGCTGCTTGGATGCAAGTTATTAGGATTAGACGACGTAAGGTATTTGCTCAATTGTAGAAACCCTCTAACTCGAACGCCGACTTACATAATAATTCAACCTTGATGTCGCTGTGCAATTTATATTTGGCCTATGTACCTTGGCGAAGTCCGTTGGGGAAAGTCTTTGATCACGGTATTGTTAAACAGAACAAAAGCAAAGAAGACCGTTAGCAAGGTTAAAGTTCTAGATAACCCATTATATGTTGATTTAACTGGACCCCTGTTTTAAATCACCAACAATAGTTTACTTTTAGTGTCATTCTTACAAATCAAGAGGTCTCTGAACTCCCTTATGCTATATATATATATATATATAGTAATTTCTCTATATATATA
>OY744611.1:22617417-22639917 GCA_963556255.1 Allolobophora icterica | reverse complement strand
TTTTAAGGCTCACTTGACTTCACTTAAAGTTTGCACGATATTTAATCGTAGTCAGAGGCTAGACCCGCCCCTGTTACGTGGCCCCGACAATGTTAACTTTCGGATCGTTCCAACCAAGCCTAGTCTTTGTCCCTTTCTTTGGTAAGTTTACACTAAATGGACGGTCGTTCAGGGAGTCAGCCCCACCTCCGCCTAATGCTACAGGGAAAGCGAAGGGCACTGACAGCATCTGGAAGTCACTACATTTCTGCATAACAAAGATGGAAAGGTCCATCTGCACGAGCCACGTAACAATCTATGCCCTGGTCTCACAAAAACCCTTGTGTAAACTATGATATAGGGGCCTAGTTATCCTACAGGCACCAGATGAAACAACTGTTCAAGATTCAGATTCCGCAAAACCATGAGCACTTCAACCTATCAAACCTTACGGATGCTGCAGATGGCCTCTGGTCGGGAGAGAATCCCACACCCAGTGCTGAATTGCTACCTACTTAAACATGTTCCAAACGCCGCTAGGCCGGCAGTAGGGAGATGACTATCATTGGTCATCAATAAGATTCTTTCAAACCCTCTCAGTCCCTCTCTCTTGAAAGTTCTGATCGCTTTTGGAGCTCTTACTTTGGAGCAACCGGTTAGAGGTGGAAAACGACTCTTCCTTACTATTTCTTGGCTGAAATTTATTACATTTGTAATTGCACTGAATTGATTTAAGATGGATTTCATCCGTTGAGTTATAACAACCGATGACAAACTAATAAATCCATATTATTCGTATCGTATTGTATCGTATTTGGAGATTTGTATAGCGCCGCTCATAGTTGAGGCCACTCAGCAGCGTTCCCAGTGCGAAAGCTCCGAGAGAAGAAAATGGTTTTAATCATGGATATGGATGTAGGAAGAGATCCAGAAAGCAAGGTTACCCGTAGAGCGGAAGGAAGGTCCTTCCACAGGAAAGGCCCTATATTGGCAAAAGATCTACACTGTGTCCACGATAAAGTAGAACACTAGACTTTGTTAAATATCTTGGTCAATTGTTCTATTATAGGTACTAAATTTGGTGCACATGAACTTCAGTCTAGTCTATCCATACCCTGCAAATTTTATGACAATTGATGCAACGGTTACGAGGATATACCCTTTTGAAATTGGGTGGTTCAGAAACCAAGTTACCGAACAGTAAAACGCATTTTCATTGGAAATTCTGTAATGAGTCTCCTTGCGCCATACCCCTTCGTCTCTCTCAAGTCCTTGATTAAAATCTTGTCCTCTGCGCTGAAAACCATTTCTTTACAACCAACTACTGTTACGTAAAACAGGTCTCGTAGTGTAACTGTTTCCGAAAATGACGCTTATAAACAACAGCCTATGTATCCCCTGCGCTAGCCAGAAAAATGACGTAATTCTATGCGTTTTACTGTTCGGTAACTTGGTTCTGAACCACCCAATTTCAAAAGGGCATATCCTCGTAACCATTGCATCAATTGTCATAAAATTTGCAGGGTATGGATAGAATAGACTGAAGTTCATGTGCACGAAATTTAGTATCTATAATACTACAATTGACCAAGATATTTCACAAAGTCTAGTGTTATACTTTATCGTGGACACAGTGTAGTTTGAGCTAGAGTGGTCCTGGAACACGGAACAAAGAGGACATGCCGGTCGCCAGAGCGGAGAGAAGCTGCAGAAAGAGGGGACAGATGAGATCCATGAGATATTTGGGAGTAGTACCCAGTTTAGACTTAAGGACAAGAACAAGAACTTTAAATTGAATCCGGGCTAGGGGAGGGAGCCAGTGAAGTTGATTGACCATAAACGAAGAGATATTGGAAAATTTAGGAAGACGAGCAATTAGTCTGGCGGCAGCATTGAGAACTGACTGGAGAGGAGACAGATGGACCCTAGGAAGACCAATAAGAATTGAATTGCAATAGTCAATTCTAGAACAGACAAATGTGCAAACTATATGGAGTCGGGAGCGCCTCTGAGTAGTTCCCTTGAAGTGGCGCTATATAAATTTACGAATGAATGAATGAATAGGAAACAGATTTGCGAATAGTACTGATGCGCCGAAGTTGAAAATAGGGAGATCGTGTGAGGTTTTTAACATGATCAGAAAAGGTGAGAGTACTGTCCAGTGTGACACCTAGGTCACGCATACCATGCATTTATTAAGCGCCACAATCTAATAACCAATCATCGAAGGATAGCGTTAGGCAATAATATTATTGCGAGTGACGTAAAAGGTAGAAACTCAAGATCTCCACACAGTAATTAATCGACACACTGCAGAGGAGGTTGGAGCAATACAATCCTCGTTACAAGACGAGCGCTCTGGCCAATCGGCTACGTTGTCCCAATAGACAATGTATGACGAGCCATTAAATTGAAAAAGAGTATTGCAGTATGTTATGCTTCTTCGTAGTGCTAAAGTAAAAGAAATTGTTGATGAATGAAGAAATCCGATATCTGTTCAAAAATGTTGATCAAGCAGTAACAGCAAACAAACACACGCAATACTACAATTTAACAATACATCACGCATTTTCTGACTGATTCTCAATTCCACTTCAATGGGATTCACTCACGTCATGTAAACAAGAACTTTTCAGTGAGCGTTGTACATGATGTATTTAATTCGTTTTTGCACTCAAGATACCCATATATATATATATATATATATATATATATATATATATATATATATATATATATATATATATATATTTATATATATAAGTAAAATGTAATTAATTAATTTTTGTACTCAAGGTACCCATAAATATGCATATACATATATATGGGTAGGCCCCTACATTGATTACAAAAATGAATAAATTACATCATGTTCAACGCTCTATGAAAAGTATATATGTATACATTCCTTAAATATAATGTATATTCCTTAATCCATTCTTTAATTGCTACTTAGCACTGTATTTAAGTTACCACACTATTCTTCCAAAATCAGCAAATAAGAAACTCTCCATCCAAGATTCTACTTTTAGATCCCCGAAGGCCGTTGGAACCGTCCTTGTTTTCAAGATTCTAGGCTGTCTTAACTTTTAAGTGCTTTCTAAATTCGTGCAATTTCTTCACCACCAATGAAACTAATTTCTTCACCAAAATCAGAAGCAACACGCCAACTGCGAGACATATAGCCATTGCGTCCAACATATAGAATTGAAAAAGTTTAAATCCCTTCCCGCAGATTGGAGATGATCGGAACCGAATTTGATGACGTGTTCGATCCAGTACGCTGCTCTCTCCGCCGGTCGCTGTGGGGCGCTGCGGTAAATTTCTGACGCCAGAGAAATGCGACGTTTGTAGCTCGGGTCGTTGAGGATTTTCATGATGTTATTGTACAATTCATCTGAAGTAAATTGATGTGCATTCATCGCAATCCCATATCCTTTGTTCTCTACACGAATAGCGTTGTAGAATTGATCAACCATGAAAGGAAACCCAATCATGGGCACCTGTAAAACGACATGCAAAACAGTTTATGTCCGTATGTTTCGTGTTTGTACAAAATGCTTGATAAAATCGTCGTTGCAGTACCTTTCGAGCAAATGTTTACAGTGTACATTTTTGAGCGTTCAACAAGATCCCAAAACTAGTCTGAGCACAAATACATTGGATTTTTTCTGGACATAAAAAATTAATCAGGGTGTTATCCCGTTTCAAAGTGGTGTCAGGCATTTCTTAAAACTTTAAACAGTTTATTTATTATGTGCAATTATCAGATGCACCTTAGGTTGCATTTCACGACTTTTGTATAGGAGTATCTTCAGTCCATCTTTCTGATTCTCAAATCTCGCTAGCATATACATTTATATATCCTGCGTGCATTCTTTGTCGTATAGCAGTAGAAATACATACAGTATTATCATTTTTATTTTTCATTTAGACTGTTATAGCTGCGATGAGGCGTGGCTTCCTCTGTCGATTTAAAATAATGAACGAAGATACATATATTTAAAGACTAGTCCCAAAAGACAAGAATGTGGGACATTGTAACTTTCAGGTGATATCCAACGGCAATTGAAAAACCAGTTTTATTACTGATCTGCCGTGGTGTATGTGCGTAATGCAATCCATTGCACTATGAAATAATAGCTCTCCAAAATTTCTCAACGCCATACGTAGAATCTGCACTGGAGTCCAACTCACTGTCACTACATCAAATCAACTCAGCAAAAGCCGTGTTGTTTGTTGGATTTTGGTGTTAGGTCAAATTCAGAGGTATTATATCTGCAGTGTAGATAGCTCATTATGGTTATGTAATTCAACGCAGATGCTTCCATGTCCAATGCAATCACGACAACAGCAAAAGCAACAGAAACGACAAAATCGTTCTATTTGATTCTCAGATTGCCGGAACATGACATGAGACACTACACAAAAATCTTGCTCATCAAATGGTCTGTTTAAGATCAGAAAGGTTGAGTTTACGAAGACAACTGAAGCAAATATTGAAAAGAAAATTGATTTATTTGGATACTTAATATTATGCGGGTTGGATAACACTAGGATGGTCAAAAAGTCCTGTTTTGAAAGGTCGACGGCATGGGGACCCATGATGGGGAATAGGACGCATAAGCGCATGCACTTATAAACATCGTGACTACCCATGTATTCTATAATGTAATGACATATCCAGTAAGTCAACATCGTTATTACTGTATGAATCAAACACAAATATTCACCCCGTGGTAGAGAGCTTCGAACTGTCCGTTGTTTCCGCAGTGGGTGATGAAAAGCTTTACTTTCGGATGAGCCAGGATGTCATTCTGCGGCAACCAACGATCTGTTCTTATGAAGTACGGAATTTGGAACTCGGCGCTTACGTTGGTCAGTCTCCAGATGATCCTATGTCGCTCGATTCGACTGAAGGCCTCTAGGAACGCTCTAAGCAACTTATCTGGAAAAGAGGACATCATCGTTCCGAAAGTCATCAGGATCACTCCATCCTCAGCTCCATCTAAGAATCTTTGAATGTCCTCTGGGAGTTTCTTTGCTGGTTGCGTTGTCAATCCTCCCACTTCTATCATGTCGGACATCATAGGCATTGGAGAGTCAATAACCACATCGCTTGTTAGAATCCAGAACTTGGATCTCTCCATCAATTCATCTGGAGAATCGAAAGCCCCATATTGCTGGTATTGTTTTATGATTTTGTCGGATAGTTTCATGCTCTGTTCTTTTAACTTTCCTAGAGTCAACAGCCAAGTATTCGAAATCCGACCCAGGAAGCTCATTTTCTCAGACTGGAAAGAAAACTTTCCTGGAACAATTGACGGAAGCCATGGAACTCTCATGATCCATGGATCTGGATAGTCTGTGTATGTCACCCAGGGTATTCCAAGACGGTGAGCCAACAGGTAGAAATGTTTGGTACAAAAGAATCCGTCAATTACAGCTAAGTCGTAATGAGCGGATTTGAGCTTCTCTATGAGAGGTTCGTTCTCGAAGAGAAGTAACTTGGCATGGGTTTCTTCCCACTGAGAAGTAATTTCTAGCAACTCTGCATGTGGTAATGCTTTTTTGACCACTAGATGTACTAGTTGCCCAAGCGTTTCATTCGTCTCTCCTACCGTGTTATCTCTTTTCTGAGTCCGTACAAACGTGATGTTAAACTTCTTCCCTTCGGCAACCATATCTGTGTCGATCTTGTATCCTTCGTCAAGCAGAATGTGGGTCTCATGGTGACGCCTTCCGAGTTCTCGCGCAATTGTCACGATGCAGGTGACGTGGCTGTTCTGCACGAATGGCACGAAAAGGATCTTATAAGACAACGAGGAAGCGACGAATAGACACAGCAGGAAGACAATCCTGGACCACCTCAAGAGACACATAGATGCTGTTTGGATGCAAGTTATTAGGATTATACGACGGCTAAGATTTACTCAATTGTAGAAACCCTCTAGCTCGAACGCCGAGTTACATACCAACTCAACCTTGATGCCGTTGTGGAATTTATATTTGGCCTATGTACCTTGGGATGTCCGTTTGGGAAAGTCTTTGATCACGGTATTGCTAAACGGAACAAAAGCAAAGAAGACCGTTAGAAAGGTTAAAGTTCTTGATAACCCTTTATATGTTGATTTAACTGGAGCCCTATTTTAAATCACCAACAATAGTTTACTTTTAGTGTCATTCGTACAAATCAAAAGGTAACTGAAGTCTTATGAAATATAGGTATATTTAGGATTTGCCCTCTTTTGTTGTACAAATTATACATCATGTATGACTCTGTACTACTTATTATTATTACGAGCGATTGCTTACAACACTAGCCAGTATTTCTAGTAACCAGCAGAAACAGTAATAACATCCTCGTCGCAAGTCGTATCTCGGTGCTACGTAGTCAGGAACGTGTTGTCTACTATCAGCAATGGCTGGAAATCCGTCGGTTGGGTCCTTTGAATAACCAGACGGTCACCAGAGTGCCGCACGGGCATTCATGTGAATGGCATATGGCAGTGCCCAGGCGAAGGCCGACAGCTATCCGAACTGCTTCGTCATCTAATCCAGGGCCACACGTGTTGATGGGCAGAGCAGTCAGCCAGTCACTCGCATGTGGTGCGGATACCGGTTTCAGACGTGCTTGATGGCAGGCGCTGGTGTGAAATTGAACATGATCGGAAACTGTAATTTGAATAACACGTCTATCGCAAAATTACTGCTTATGAGACAGCTCCCGGGTCTGGGGTTGATGTGGAGTAATTGGAGCACCATTGTTCGACCAAGGTGACAAACTGTGGGTCTATGTCAACGATTGTATTGCTGAGCATGGGGGATTGGAGGGCGAGGGTACTTGCAGCGGAAGCAAAAAAGGCGGGGAGCGCAAGTGAAGAAACCTTACGGATACCCAAACCTACAGCTTTAATAGGGAGGGAGGCCTGCAACCCCTGATCATCCGAAAATGGGAGATTCAGACGAGCAGAGACCGTCTCTCAGAAGAGAGTCCTATTGTTCAAGATGAGGGTGGCCCGAGGAAGGGCCACACCGAAACGCATGCATAAATTTAGGAGAGCTGAGCGAGCACCTTAGTAGGATAAAGACATCGTGTTTAGTGATGCTTGCCAGTCTGGACAGGGACAAGGATAATTCGAAGCAGCGGGATTCAAGACGGGCCGAGAGGGCCTCCGAGGCGGAGAGTGGACTTCTTCCTAGGTAGTTTGAAAGGGAGTTACCGGGGTTTATCCCGGTATGTTAGGCCGCTCAAGAGGATGGCACGGATGTTTGGAGTGTAGTTCTTCCAGGAATCCCAGGTTGATCGCACTAGTTTATCTTCTGAGCATAAAATTCTGATCGCTGCTTTATATTACCATCTTCCACCTTGGAAGATATCGCCGAAATTGCTTCCGAATCGTTGCATCTGGAAGCATTTTCATGGGTAGAGGTTTGAGGGTTCGATGTTACCAACGAGAACAGGTCACCTGCCCTGAGAGGCCAATTGGCCGAGAAATTCTTGACTCGGCCTTTAATAGTCGAGGTTAGATTGTGGCGTTTGCCACCTGGAGCCAGTGGCTCCAAAATAAAGAGCTCCAAAAGCGACTAGAACTTTCCAGGGAGAGGGACTGAGCGGGTTGAAAGAATATTATTGATGACCAATGTTGGTAGTCTGCCTACTGCCGTCCTAGCTTCCTTCGCAACATGTTTAAGCAGATTGTAATTCAGCACTGGGTGTGGAATTCTGTCCCGACCAGGGGCCATCCACAGCAATTGTAAAGTTTGATAGGTTGAGGTGCTGATGGTTTTGCGGAATCTGAATCTTGAAGAGTTGCTTCGTCCATTGCCTGGAGGATAACTATATAATTGTTTTCCAGAGGATTTTGGGAGACCGAGGGCATGGGTTGTTACGTGGACAATACAGATGATGATGATGATGATGATGATGATGATGATGATGATGATGATGATGATGATGATGATGATGATGATGATGATGATGATGATGATGATGATGATGATGATGATGATGATGATGATGATGATGATGATGATGATGATGATGATGATGATGATGATGATGATGATGATGATGATGATGATGATGATGATGATGATGATGATGATGATGATGATGATGATGATGATGATGATGATGATGATGATGATGATGATGATGATGATGATGATGATGATGATGATGATGATGAAATCGACGAATTCTGCAGCTTTTTTCCATACCGTTACAATAAAAAAAGAGCTTGAAGTAGTCTTTCTTGAGTCTGGTCTTAAACGACTCCAATGAAGTTGCAGAAACTTTCCATCTTTGTTATGCAGAAATATAGTGACCCGCAAGTGCTGTAAGTACTCTTTGCTTTCTCTGTAGCCTTGGGCGGAGGTGGGCTGACTCAGGGCATATTTTAACTGTATAACTAGTGGGACAAATGTCCCAATAGTCTTAGGATTTGTCCCAGTAGTTTGGGTGATTTGTCCCAGGTAATACTAGATACTTTTATTGTTATATTACAATATTAAATTGGTAACCCTCTGATTCGAAATATTCAACGAATTAAATGTTATCTGAAAATCGAATCGATGCACGCCATAAATACATAAATAGTTAACACGTGATGCACAAGTCTACCTATATCTCTGGGACCTGTGCATACTCTAGGTTCTTCCAGCAACCAATGGCAGCCTATGTAAGCTATTGGAGCTCCACATTCTATGCAAGTAGAACGAGTGATCTCTCACTATTACAGTCTGAGAATGAGCCATCGACTGTCAATGTCTTTTGATACCGTTATTGATCGGTTGTATTAATATCACTCAATGGAGTGGGTCGAGGGAAACAAGGTCGACCCCCACCTTTAACAGTGAGGGACACAGTATACAGTTGTCCCCCCGAATTTTCAAGAAACACCAAAAAAGGTTTTAAAAAATTTCGCGCTCACGTGCTAACAATTTTTTTACCTCTTTTTGACCAAATCAGTTCATAAGTGTCCCATGTCCCCCACCTGTGAAACAAGATCAAACAAGAGCCTGTCACTGACATAGTTATATCAATAACTCTGGTGGTATGGTTGAACCAATTTATGTCATATTTTCAAACTTCTATGCACGACTTAAATATGTGTAAAGGTAGAAAGCAAATTTGGTAAAATGAAGTGGCTTAAACTGGCTCCATTTACGCTGTCGGCTGGGGCTCCACCCAGACATCGCTAGGGGAGCTTACGACGCTCCCCCAGACCCCTAGTCCTGGCCAACTTTGTCACAGGAGTCAAAATCTCCTCAAATACGCGCTGGGCCAAAGACAAGACATGTACCAGAAACAACATACTTTCCAGCAAACGCTGATCGAAGAGGGGGTCAGCTGTTTACAAAGCTAGGCCTAACCATGGATAAATAGAAGGATTGCAAGACTATAATGACTATAATGCGCTTGGTGTAGGCCTACGAGTACTGATATCCTACATGTAGCTGGAAGTTGTTACGCTCAGATACAGGTAGCCAGTGTAGATACCAAAAGCAGATGTGACTATATTGATTAAATTTTCTAATTTCAAATGAATGATTGGTAACTGAGGCATAATTCGGTCATTAATTTCTACAACAAAATGCCAATTTCACGTGACGAGCGCTGCTTGTGCAGTAGTCCTACGTAATGGCGAAACACCATTAAGACGAGGCAAATTATTGTTGACTTGGTATATATCCAACTGCAATATAGATTAATTGTCTCATTTTAAATTAATGACTGCCATTATGTGGTTATTAACTCTAGAAGAAATTGCCAATTTCAAGTGACGCGACCTGCTTGTGCAGCACGTAGGCATAGTGGCGAAACGCTATAAAGCCGAAGAAATTTAATTTTGACTCCAATAATTTAAAACTGAGACTGCAATAATTTAATACTAAGGCATTGTACGGCTATTAATTTCTACAACAAATGGTCAATTTCACGTTACGATACACGCTCTTGCAGTAGGCCTACGTAATGGTGAAATGCCATGAAGCCGAGGCAATTTTATTTTGATTGCAATATAGATTAACTTTCTAATTTCAAATAGGGTGACCACATGTCCCAAATTGTCCGGGATAGTCCAGGATTTTGAAAAAAGTCCTGCGTCCCAGACACATGCTTTCCTGGACAATGAAACGTCCCGGGATGTATTTTTTCTATAATTAAATATGTAGAATTTGCTATTTTAAGTTTCCAATAATTATAAAGTAAAAGAAGAAATAACAACATCAACAACTATGCAACGACGCACAAAATTGAGAAATCCGTACCACAGTGTAATCTTAAGATTTTGGCTAACTACGGGTTTACATTCTGCAATAGAGACTGATGAAAGGCCTATGTCTACGACATCTATGTATACTGATTTACATCATCGCATGAAACATGGCGCCGCAGTGCCGTACTCTGCCATTACAGGCACTAATTTTGAAATTATTAAATTACGTCATCACCCCCTTTTGATTTTGGTCTAAAATCTTACAAATAATTTATATTTCAATTGAAGTATTGCGTATTTATATCCACTGGCGTAAACTTGTCCAAAATATTGGGGGGATGGGGTCTGGACCAAAGAAACTAGTTTTTTTTTCAAAATGAAAAGTTGATTTTGTTGTTGTTGTTGTTTTTTCGTTTTTTTTCGTTTTTATGGTTTTTATTGTTTTGGTTGTTTTTAAGATTTTCATGAAAAATGGCATCAACAAGAGCTCTGTCGCAATCGAAGGTTTCCAGTCGTGTGTTTGCCGTGTGTTGATGTCGACCCTCGATTGCTTGTTCTTTTACTTGCACTTTTATTTAACGTGCCTAACTTTTCTATAGAAGATTCACGACGAACTTTGTTTAATTAATAAATGAATTTAATTAAAGAAACAAATATATACACTAACTCTACGGGAACTTCCACGTAGTATTAAAGCGTTTAGATATTAAATCGGACTATCTCAAATGTTGCTTCGTACAGCCTAATTACAGATCGTTCTTTCGCGTCAGTCTCTGAATCTGACGGACTAATACTCAGCTGCCGCCGCTGGTCGCTCCTCTCGATGATGATCCTCGACCGTTGTTCTCACGTCGCCCTCGTCAGTAGTACAAGTCCCGTATTTTCCTTTTCCTTCCGTTAAGTAGGAACTTCAGCGTGCATCGGTCAGCCCCCTCCCCACGTCAAGCTATCGTCAATTAGTGTCAGATTGCTCCTCGAGACGCGGGTCGTCGCTCGCCTGCAGCGCGGGCGGTGTCTGGTTACACCATAGCCGCGAGGTGTCCTATTACACCTTGGCTGTGTGGTGTCCGATTACACCTCGGCCTCGCTGCCTTCATTGTTGACCAAGTGGAGACTGGCTTTCGTCCGTCATCATCCTATCTCGACCGTCAACGACGACTCCATCGTGATGATGATGACATCTCGTCGTTGTCGTCGATCCCCTCACGCGACACCTCCCTCCCCGGGGGAGGACAAAGCCAGTCATTGGTTCGCCTCCCGGCTGAGAATGATGTCGTTCCCTCCATCGATTTCCTCCAGACCATGTCCTCGTCGTTCCCATAAAGATACAAAATATCAGCACAGTTAGAAATTATATTTACAGTTGTCGCGGTGCCTTACATGGTAGTCCGCCTTCTCCTCAATCATAGTCTGGACAAAAGATCAGCGGGAATATTCAGCGCCCCAGGACGATATTTAAAAGCGATATCAAAGTCCTGGAGTGCCAGAGCCCATCTCGCAAGTTTAGCACTTGTGGGCGTAGAAGCAGTTAGGAAAGTCAAGGGATTGTGATCAGAATAGAGGGTGGTCCTTGACATAAAAATCCAATTCCTAAACTTCTTCAACGCAAAGATTACAGCATACGCTTCGCGTTCCACAGTGGACCAACGCGCTTGCGTAGCATCTAATTTAGAACTGGCGAAACATATTGGCCGTTCTGTTCCATCGTCTTGAATTTGGAATAAGCAGCAACCGACTGCTTTGTCTGAAGCGTCAGTCGATAGACCAAACTCTCTGCCGTAGTCAATTGTCTGCAAACATACAGCGTTATTCAAATCGTGCGTAAGTTTATCTAGCGCATTTTGGTGTTCAACTCGCCAGGGTATCTTAGCAGGCACCGATTTCTGGGTCAAGTCAGTGAGAATTCTGGCTGTCTCAGCCAGGTTAGGGATGAAGTTCCTAAAATAACTGAAGAAACCAATTAATCTCCGTATGTCCTTTTTGGACTCGGGTTGAGGGATTTTCCGTAGCCCTGCGATTTTAATAGGATCCGGTTCAATGCTCCCTGATCCGATCAGGTGACCAACAAACGTTGTTTGTCGCCTAGCAAACGAACTCTTCTTAATGTTAAGGGTCAGACCCGACTGTTGAATAGTCATTAAGTATTTCTCTAGGTGTTTCATGTGATCCGGCCACGTCATCGAGTGTACTGCCATGTCATCCACAAACGTCTCAGTGAAGTCGCGAATGGGATGAAGGACCTTTGACATGCATCGGATAAAAGAATTTGAGGCTGACTTTAAACCAAAGGGCAATCGTACGAACTCAAATAGGCCAGCGTCGCATACGAAGGCTGATAACCAACGAGAGTCCTTGTGGAGTCCAATCTGGTAGTATCCTTGACGTGCGTCAAAGCAGGATATGAAGTTTGCACTTCCTACCTTCTGTAACACTTCCTGGATGTCGGGGGTGGGGTATGCGTCACCCGCCGAGAACTTGTTTACATACCGGTAGTCAATGGCCAGTCTTAAACCGCCTTGACCTCCCTTTTTCACAACGCACACAACGGGACTAGCCATTTCACTATGTGAGGGAGTGATGATTCCTAGGGCCAAAAGTTCGCGGATCTGCTTCTCCATCTCCGGTTTGAGCAGTTCCGGCACCTTATAGGCTCGCAAACTCTTCGGCCTGAACTCCGCGCTAACATTGATTGTGTGTTCTAGGACGGGACAGAAACCTGGTTTGTCCGAGAACACATCTGGAAACCTGTCTAACAGATTAAACAGCTGTTTCCGCTCGGGTACCGTTAAGTGTGCAACGGCAATAGGGTCTACTTGTGCACTGGGCCTTGTCTGACTCGTGACGAAGCTACCCACTGCTTCCACGTGACCGAAGTCTTCGTCCTTCTCGAACAGAATGGAGCAATTGTTAATCAATGCTTGCTGTATTCTTTCGTTATATTTGCGAATACGATTTGCATGTAATAAGCGGCTTTTGCCCCCTATTTCCACGATGTACGTGTAGGGCGATTTCACCTGAGCGATGATGGCCGGGCCTTGCCATTGGCCCTCCTTCTTTGCTCCTCGCGCTTCCGGTGATTGGATGATGACTTTATCCCCTACTTCGTAACGCCTGTCCATGCTTCTTAAATTGTAATGAGTAGCATAGCGCTGCTGTTCAATGTCTGAATAATATTCGGCATATAATTTAGACATTTCAAGGTTATCCCTTAATTGGTCCAAGTAAGCTGCGGCGCCTGCGCCCAGACTTAATGGAGAATCCCGCTCTCCCGCCCATTCCTCAGAAAGGACAGATAGAGGTCCTTTAGGCAGTGTACCGTACACCAGGGTGTAGGGACTCACGTGGGTGGTTGCCGAGGGGCGTTCCCTTAAGCTCCAAAGCACGTAAGGTAACAGTCTGTGCCATCCCCTCGGATTTTCTTCTGCCAATTTATGAATCATGGTCTTCAGTGTGGCATTGCAGCGCTCCACTAGACCTTGTGACTCAGGATGTGCGACTGGCCCAAAGCGTGGTGAGCACCCCATACGATGTAGAAACTCTTGGGTTAATTTGCTGTTGAAATTCGACCCGTTGTCGGACCTAATCGTTTTTGGAAAACCGAAGGTCGTGAAGATTTGCATGTATGCATCACATGTCGCTTTTGCCGTTAATGATTTCAGAGGATAGGCCATCGGCCATCTTGAAAATTGGTCAACTACCACTAAGGCGTAGTTGTACTCGGGTTTTGGGCTTGTGGGGTCTACGTTGGTAACTATAGGCCCTATACAATCTGCCACTAGACAACCGAATCTGGTCTCGTCGTTGCGAGGGATAGGAGTTATGGGGGCTCGCTGCGCCACTCGCAGCGGCGCATGCCTTTGGCAAATGTCGCAAGATGCACAATATTCCTTCACTATATCCTCCATGTTGGGAAACCAGAAATTCAGCTTAATTCGGTCCTTAGTCGTTTTCAACGCCATATGACCTGCGAACGCAGCGTCATGTGCTAAGTTTAAGACCTTGTCTATTCTTTCTTTAGGTAAACACAGTTGTTTTACAGAATGCCCAGCTATTTTGTCTTTATGAAAGAGCAAATTGTCTTCAATGAAGAAGTTCTTCGCCCCAATTTTCCCGTGGGCCAAGAATGGTGCTAGTGTCGAACATTGTGCTTGTTCGGCCGCCATCTTGCTTCTGCCTACTATTGTGTCTTCCTTGGGTGGGGGTGGTATCTCAGGATTGAAGAATAGCTCTTCATTATCCGTTTCTTCGGGACTGATTTCTCCTACACTCTCACTGTCTGCTTGAGCGACCGTGAAGTAATCTTCGCCTATCAGCGACCTAAGTCCCTCTACCTTCTCCCCTCTCTCCTCTTCCTCATTCGTCTCAGTCCTTGCGACCGCCTGCGCTTCTGAAATTTGGTCTATTTCAGGAGCGCTGGCCGCGTGACACGAGTACAACGCTGTCTCGCGCAGCAAGTCGGCTGTAGTGGGCGTGATAATTAATGGTTCATTAAGGTCTTTAATGAGTGCCGCCCATATCCGAACATCAGGGGCGTAATTTACCTCCCCCTCCCTGTCCTCGCCGGCCTGAGACCCCTTTAGTCTCAGCCGCACCACGTCCACAATCATTGATTGACCGTTCAGCCCCTTCACCTCTATCTGCTTGACCACAGGTAGGTTGAGCGGCCTGATTAGTTCTGCTCGAGCACAATTATATTCGGCCCCGCTATCTATTAGAGACGATGTCACAGGGAGCCCTGTAATATACACTTTCATGTATTCTCTTACATAAGTCTCCGCCACGTCAATGCAATCCGGGTTTGTCGGCAATGCATGCTGGTCTATCTCTTGTATCAATGGCGGCCCGTCTTGTCGCGTCTCGCTTTGTCTGTCTGCCTGTCTGCCTTGAGCTCTGGTCACGGTTGGCTGGACCGCACACGCGCTCACCTGCTTGCTCTTAATTTGTTTGTTCTTCGAGCACAGTTTAGCTCTGTGGTCTGGAGAAAAGCATAGGAAACAAAGGCCACGCTTTCTAATCTCGTCGGGGGTTGGACGTCCGTCTGTCCTGTTATTTGTCAGTGTCCCTCCCGGTCGGTCAGTCCACGTGTCCGTCTGTTTAGCTGTCGTCTGAGGAGGTGCTGGCGCTTTCGCGTAGCGTGCCTCCGTCTTACCCGTGCCTAGACTATGCTTCGTATAGTCGTTTTCCCAAGGGTGTGTAGCAGCATAAGTGTCAGCCGCTGCAGCTAACTCTTTGTGCCCTAACCAATTCTGTTGCTCTTGACTGAGGATGAAATTCAAACATCCTCTGGGCAACATTTCTTTCATTTTATCTGCAATCAAGAGGCTTGTAACCTCATCAAACGTCATTGCCTTGCGATCTTGCAGATAGTAAGAAAGTAAATTATGTAATCTCGAGGCTAACGTTGTGTACGATTCATCTACCGCCTTTTTTGCGTTCATGAATCGCTCTCGTAAAGAGACTGCGCTCACTTTGAACTCTTTCAACAAGAAGGTTTTTAGCTTCCCGTAGTTATCAAGCTCCTCTTGTGTGAGTCTGGCCGTCAATGCTCTGGCCTGATTATCTAGACATGTCAAGAGTAATCTGCTTCGAAGTTCGTCCGGGACAGCGCAAGAGTCGAATAACCTTTCACAATGCACAAAGAAACCAGGGATTTGCGCATGGTCGTTTGGGAATCTAGGTAATAGTCCTCGCAAGCTTTCACTATACGTTTTCATTCGTCCTACGACCGAATGCCTTAAGTTATAGTCCCTTTCGTCTCTGAGTCTCCTCTCTGCGTCCCTTTCCTCTCGGACTTCCTTCTCTCTCTTCTCTGCCTCCTCCTTTTCCTCTCTCCTCCGCTTCTCCTCCTGAAGCCTTAACTTCTCAGCTTCCTCTTTCTCTTCTCTCCTCCGTTTCTCCGCTTCCTCTTTCTCTTCTCTCCTCCGTTTCTCCTCCTGAAGCCTTACTTTCTCTGCTTCCTCTTTCTCTTCTCTCCTCCGTTTCTCCTCCTGAAGCCTTACTTTCTCTGCTTCCTCTTTCTCTTCTCTCTTCCGTCTTTCTTCTTTCTCTTCTCTTCTCCTCTCTTTTTCTTCCTCTCTTCTCTCTTTTCTCTCCGCTTCCTCTCTCTCTTCTCTTCGCTGTTTCTCCTCCAGAAGCCTTAATTTCTCTGCTTCCTCTTTCTCTTCTCTCCTCCGTTTTTCTGCTTCTTCTTTCTCTTCTCTCCTCACTCTTTCTATTCTCTCCGCTTCCTCTCTCGCTTCTCTTCTCAGCCTCGCGGCTTCCTCTCTCTCGTATTTTAAGCGTTTTAATTCGTATAACGGCGTTTGCGCTGCCGAATCGATATTGCTTTCTATGCTACCCGTGCTTACTTCCTCACTTACTTCTGGCGGTGTCTCCCGTCCAGACACAATTATTTCAGCACTAGCCTCTTGGAGCTGGTCCATACTCATGGAACCCAATTCCTCCTCTCCTAGTCCCATCTTTATCAGATATGCGACTAGTCTGTGCTGGGGCATGTTCAGCACCCTCACTCTTTTCCCTATCGACAACTTATCCATCTTCCAACAGTCCGCTCACTAATAGAAAAAGATAAGTAAGTTAGAGGAGAGTCACCGTTGGTCAGGAATCAAAGAAAACCACGTCCTAAAATTCTACCAAAATACAACAAGAACAGAACTGAGCAAAAGGAGCTACACAAAAGCCTCGGCTATTCGCACACCAATCCTCATCCAGACCTCAACCGCAACCTCACAGATTACCACGACTACCAGTAAGGACTTACCCTCTGAATACGTCGAGCGAGTTCCGTCTTTTGGTATCTTGGCTGATCCGCTGTCCTCCGTTGCCACTCCCGTCCGTCGTTGCTAGCGATGGTCGGTCGTCCGTTGGCGCTCTTGTTCCTCGTCCTTGCCTGTTGCTGTCGGTTCCTTCGAGTCCTTCGTCTTCGGAGTCCGGCACTCGATTTCTCCAGTAGCGAAGGGTTGTATTCGCCGCTGGTCCCGATCTGTTGAGATTCCTCTTTTCCGTTTCCGGTTCCGCTCTTCGTCGTGACGTCTTCAGTTGAAAATCCTGTCGACTGCGCCAATGTCGCAATCGAAGGTTTCCAGTCGATTGTTTGCCGTGTGTTGATGTCGACCCTCGATTGCTTGTTCTTTTACTTGCACTTTTATTTAACGTGCCTAACTTTTCTATAGAAGATTCACGACGAACTTTGTTTAATTAATAAATGAATTTAATTAAAGAAACAAATATATACACTAACTCTACGGGAACTTCCACGTAGTATTAAAGCGTTTAGATATTAAATCGGACTATCTCAAATGTTGCTTCGTACAGCCTAACTACAGATCGTTCTTTCGCGTCAGTCTCTGAATCTGACGGACTAATACTCAGCTGCCGCCGCTGGTCGCTCCTCTCGATGATGATCCTCGACCGTTGTTCTCACGTCGCCCTCGTCAGTAGTACAAGTCCCGTATTTTCCTTTTCCTTCCGTTAAGTAGGAACTTCAGCGTGCATCGGTCAGCCCCCTCCCCACGTCAAGCTATCGTCAATTAGTGTCAGATTGCTCCTCGAGACGCGGGTCGTCGCTCGCCTGCAGCGCGGGCGGTGTCTGGTTACACCATAGCCGCGAGGTGTCCTATTACACCTTGGCTGTGTGGTGTCCGATTACACCTCGGCCTCGCTGCCTTCATTGTTGACCAAGTGGAGACTGGCTTTCGTCCGTCATCATCCTATCTCGACCGTCAACGACGACTCCATCGTGATGATGATGACATCTCGTCGTTGTCGTCGATCCCCTCACGCGACAAGCTCCAACTCAGTTTAATTCAATTGCGATTTCCGAAAATTAAAAATCATTAATTGAATGTTATTAAAATAACTTCTACAATTTTTTTTTATTTTTTTAAACAAACAAAAAACAAATTTTGTGGTTTTATTTTTTTTGGTGTTGTTTAAAATCAAATACCGAAAAAACTTTTTCACCTCTGGTCTGGACAGTCAGCAGAGGCTCCGGTTTACGTTAATGCGTATGAAATGGGGCGTTTTGTTCACATGTAAATTTGTTTCATATTGAAGACATTGAAGATAAAAATAAATCTTTGTTTTCATTATAAATTTCTGATAGTATTTCAGTTCTGTGCCTCTGATTTTCTGTTTCTGAAGAAATTTGTCTATATCGAAACATAATATTTTAATATTTGAAGAAATTCTCCTTTCGATTTGGGGGGCATTGCCCGGGCTCCTCGATTATTGGAAGGGCACGTAGCCCGGCTGACCCCCAGAGTCTACGCCTATGTTTATATCGCTATTCTCAATGAGCCCAGCTTCTAATTGAATTTAACTTCGATTGGAAGTTCTGTGGTGTCTCGGAATGGCAGAAAGAAATGTGGTCACCCTAATTTTAAATGAATGATTGGCAAATGAGACATAACTCGGTTTGTGTAGAACGTGATGGCGGAACTCACCCGATAGCTCAGAGAACTAAATTTTGACTAGCGATATATCCAATTGCAATATCGTTTACATCTTATGATTTAAATGAATTATTTAAATCGGCAACTGAGACAACTCTCAAGATACCCATCACTCATTCTAAACTTCAGATAGCTACAACTTCTTCAACGTGTTTGAATTAACCTAAAACAGTGGCGGCGATCTTGTCTGAGAGGTGGTGGGGGACAAAGTCGGCCATGGTCTGGTCGATGACCTTTTTTAGGAATTCATGTCCCAAAAAATTTCATAACTTTTTAGGAATTCATCTCCAAAAAAACTACGATTTCATCTCCCAAAAAAGTTTATAACCTTTAAGTCATTGACCCCATTTTACTACTTTTTACTTTTTCGGAATTCGTCTACAAAGTTGCCAACTTTTTACAAATTCATCCCCACAAATGGTTTAGATTTTTTAACGAATTTCTTCTTCTTTCTCACAATTTTCACGGGGACAGTGGACACTTTTGCTCAAATATAGAGTTTCTACCTCATCTAGTCAAAAAGGGGCTGCGAAAACCCTCACGCGCAATTACATTTCTCTGCCTTTTTTTGGTGTTTCTTCAAACTTTGGGGGGGACAAATGTATGGCGTGTCCCTCACTCTTAAAGGTAGGAGGACATTTCCCTCTGGTAACCCCCCCCCCTAGATCGCCGCCCATGCATGACCTAAAAGGATAATTCGCTGTATGCTTCGTAACTAGACCTACGGCATCACTGAAATAGGTCCTACTGACACAATCTTTTCTGACAAAACTCGATTATTTCCAGCTATCGATGACGAATTCTGTTGCACGTTGCTCCGCACACTCCATTTCTGCCTGAGACTTAGGCCCTACTTCTCTGTTCATCTCTTCATCTGACGGAGTCACACGATTACTAATTAATTCTGCAAAGATAAACCGATTTTCTGAAAGAAAATTAATACAATTACAGAACATTATTGCGCCCATTATAATTTTATTATTATTATTATTATTATTATTATTATTATTATTATTATTATTATTATTATTACTATTATTATTATTACTCTTTAATAATAAAAATAGGCCTAATAGTATTATTGTTATCATTATTTTTTGGCCCCAAGGTACCGATAATCCCTCGGGGACTTATATATTAATTAATAGAAGTATTTTTTTTATCCGAGGTATAAGCTTATATGATCCCTTAGGAGTCAGATACTAATTAAGTATATTGATTCTGGAGTGGCCGTCCTTGTCTTATTATTATTATTTATTATTATAATTATAATTATAATTATAATAATAATAATAATAATAATAATAATTATTATTATTATTATTATTTTTGTTGTTGTTGTTGTTGTTATTATTATTATTATTATTATTATTATTATTATTATTATTATTATTATTATTATTATTATTATTATTATTATTATTATTATATCTTCGTTTATTCGTTGGAGCTGTGGTATCCGCGTTTAAAGGCCAGCGCTCCAACCAATCGGCTACCGTATGCATACCGTTTCGACGTCCATCCATATATTACGTACGCAAAAATCCGGGAAATTGGACCCCTCCCTTGTTCGCAAGTGTACTTTCTTCCACCACACCCCCACCTACGTACGTACGCTTGACGCACACCCCCCAGACCAGCTGCAGAAAGTGTCTCGACAGCGACTGTCTGCACTTTAGGCCAGATTGAAGGATGAGTGAGGGCCAATATAGACAAATTATAGGTGTCTCGTTCACAGCACAGAATAACTGCACATGGCTTTTATATAATGTAATAAAATGTCATCGGATGACTATAGAGGACAATACAGAGTTATAAATAGGCTGATGTGGACGTCATAATTAGAAATTTGCGTACGTACACATTTTGTCGAGACCCCCTCCCCGTTCGCACCCGTACGCAAAATGGCCTAAATCCGACCCCCTCATTGCGTGCGTAATATGTGGATGGCCCCTATAGTAAAGGAAACTGTTGATGGATGAAAAGCGACATATTAGCCTATGTTGAAGAAATGTTGTTCTATCAGTAACATCAAACAAAAACACGATACTTCAATTTAACAATGCGTCACATATCTCATTTCCACTTCCATGGAATTCATCACGTCATGTACTTTTCCGTGAGAGTTGAACATGCTGTAGTTCTTCTTTCCTACTCGAGGCTCCAATACACATTCCTTGATGCATTCGTTAATTGCTACGAAGCAGTGCATTTAAATAACCACACTATAGGCGTACTTAGAAAATCAGCAAATAAGAATCCTACCTTGATGATTCAACTTTTACTTGCTCGCAAAATTCTAGGCTGTCTTAACTTTAATGTGCTCTCCAAGTTCATACAATTTCTTCACCACCAATGAAACTAATTTCTTCACCAACACCAGAAGGAGTATGCCAACTGCCAGACACACGGCTAATGCGTCCAACATGTAGAATTGAAAAAGTTTATAACCTTTCCAGTTGATTGAAGATGATTGGAACCGAATTTGATGACGTGTTCGATCCAGTACGCTGCTCTCTCCGCCGGTCGCTGCGGGGCGCTGCGGTAGATTTCTGACGCGAGAGAAATGTGACGCTTGTAGTAAGTAAGTAAGTAAGTACGTATGGACTTTAATGCTCCGCCTGCAAACGCACTGCGGCTAACAAGCGGGTTTATACGGGTGCAAGAAACTGAACATATCAAGAACAGGCATAAGCAACCTAAATTAAAAGAAAGACAAAATTAATTTAACTCCAATTAATGTTCAAATTCCTAAGTAGAGCATTCTAATGATAAAATGCTTTCTAGACAGTGTATCAGCCCTGGGGACCTCACGGTTTTGCGGACGGGTTCGGAGCGAATGGGTGCTGGTCTTGTCAGGGGGGATGAGGCTATGGAGAGTATGACTAGGATTGTTAAGGACAGCCAAAAAGAGAGTGAAGTCAACTCGGTCACAGAGGGCGTCAAAGAGAGCGGCGCCAGCTGACAGGTAATTGAGCCGTATCAGTTTCTTAACAAAGGCACAAAGGCGAGTGCGCTGGCCAGCATTTGCGAAGCCCCACCAGAACGGAGAGGCATAGAGAAGGCGGGCAAGCGTGGTCGCGCGGACAACGTCATGTAGTCGCTGCCCAGAAAGACCATGCGCAGTGAGGCATCGTATACCATAAAGAGACTGGTTAGCTTTAATACATATACTACTATCTATGTGGCGATTGAAGCTTAAACGATCGGTTAAGATAACTCCCAAGAAGGCGCCCTCCTGGAACCTAGTGATACCTAGGAGGGGAGGGGGGAACAGACCGAGAGGCGGGACGCCTAATAATCATTTCTTTCGATTTACTAACTTACAATTTAGTTTAAGGTCTCAAGTGGCTGCCCATCTGGCGACATTTTCTAATTCGGAAGAAGTCGTATGGATAGCATATGCAGGAATTAGCAGATAACAATCATCAGCGTATTTCAGTAGGCGGTTGCTTGCGAATAAGGTTTTAAGGCTCTTTATGGCTAACAGAAAGTTAAGGGGACCTGAACCAGAGCCCTGAATGATACTGGCCTTAATTTTTGCAGTAAGCCGAAACTTGTCCTAGAAACTTTGTGCTATGCTGGCGGTCATGAAGGAGGGCAATAATCCAATTGTATAGAAAGTCAGGTATAGAAAAAACAGCCAGTTGCTCAGAAAGGTGGGAATGTCTGACCGTGTCGAAGGCTCGGGAAAAGTCGAGAGACAGTAGTCGCACATAGGGCTCGTCACAGAGCATGTCTAAGAGGTTATGTGAAATAGCGATCAAGGCAGAAGTAGTAGGCCAGTGGGCCTGAAGGGGTACTGGTTGCTAAATTCACTATTGTCAGCAGGGGTATACAAAGGA
>OY744611.1:22342417-22614917 GCA_963556255.1 Allolobophora icterica | reverse complement strand
AGAAAAATACATCTTTTCGATTGTAAATACAACATATAAATACTGGTTAAAGGTTGCAAAGGGTGGCCCCAAAGGGATATAATCCCGCTAGGCGGGGTCACCCATACAACGTATTATAATTTCTAAATTCATGGCTGGCTTTTCTTAATTAAGTTCAAACTCGCTTAACTAAATTCTTAACTAAATGGCTCAACAGCCGGGCCCCGGTGCACGTACACGCCTACCAATTGGAGATGTCTCTTCTATTAATTAAGGCTTTATCATATAAAACTGGGGGGAGCTATACATTAATTAGATATTCTCTTAGTTGAAGTTTAAATTCGAAGCGATTTTTAGAGTGCCGAATTTCAAGAGGAGTCTCATTCCAAAGTTGTGGCCCTGATGCTTTCATACTAAATTCTCTTATATTTGTACGAGCCCGTATTGGGCGATATGTAGCTGCTGTTCTAGTGTTATGTGCATGGATTTGTGATCCCATGGTAAAATATCCCCTGAACGACTTTGGGAGTAAGTTCCGTTCATACTGATATACGAATTCTACTATTTGCATTCTTCTAATTTGATCGATTTTTAATATATTTAAATTCTTGAATATTGGGTCAGAGTGTTCTCTTCGAGGGGACCCATTTATTATTCTCACGGCTTTTTTTGCAGTAACATTAGTTTATTAAGTCTGGACTCATAATTAGAAGCCCATATCATACTACAGTAGCTTAAATAGGGGTATATTAGTGAATAATATAGGTTCAGTCTGATGTCCTTGGGAAGCAAGTATGATACTCTAGATATTATCCCTATAATTTTGGCAATTTTCAATGTGATGTAATTGATGTGATCCTTCCAATTTAAGTGTTGATCAACGTATATGCCAAGAAATTTAGTAGTTTTAACTTGGGTAATGGGTACTCCATCAATTTGTAATTCCACATCAACTACTTTGATTTTTCTATGCGATTTAAATAATATGAAATTTGTCTTATCAATGTTAAGGGTGAGTTTATTTGCTGCAAACCATGTGTTTATAGTTGCTAGTTCCTTATTAACAATCTCAGTAAGGGATACCCAGGAGCTGTTTGAGTAAAAAATATTGGTGTCATCTGCGAATAGTATAAAATGCATGACTTTTGAGGTGTTTGCTAGGTCGTTTATATATAAAAGAAATAGAAGTGGTCCGAGGTTTGAGCCTTGTGGAACTCCATGAGTGATATACCCAATATCTGATAATATACCATTACATGCCACCTTTTGGGTTCTATTTTGTAAATAACTTTGAAACCATTTTAACTGTGTCCCTCTTACTCCGTAGTTAGATAACTTTTTTAACAAGATGTTATGGTCCACAGTGTCAAATGCTTTTGCTAGGTCGATGAATATTCCAACTGAATATTCATTATTGTCTATTGCCTTAGAAATTCTATCTTCCATTTCTAAAAGTGCCATAGAAGTAGAGTGCCCCTGTCTAAACCCATGCTGCGCCGGGTGTATTATATCCGCCGAATTTATATAATTGCTAATTCTATCATATACAATTTTTTCGAAATACTTAGCAAAATATGGGAGAACTGATATTGGCCTATAATTGGTCACATTTTCTGTATCTCCTTTTTTAAAAATTGGTGTTATTTTAGCTATTTTGAGTGAGTCCGGGACCACACCGGTTAGAAGAGAACAGTTAATTATTTCCACCAAAGGATACACTATCATAGATAAATTGGGGGTAGCGATATATGGGTCAATCTCGTCCACTCCTGCTGCATGGGTTTTTTTTAGCATCTTTCCTATTTTCATAATCTCCTCCTGGGAAGTTAGGGTCAGTCCCATTGAATTACATCGTGAAGGGGGCATATAATCCTCGAAGGAACAAACTGAGTTTTGAATTTTACTCGCTAAATCGGTCGCTATAGGCCTACTGGTGAAATATTTATTAAACATGTTTGCTATTTGCTCTGGGTCATTTATTTTATCTCCGTTTACTATTAATGAGTCCATTTTTACCTTTTTGTCTTCTATGTTCATCGCTGCTCTGATAACTTTCCATGTCATCTTCATATCATTATGATGTTTATAAAATTCCTCTGCATAGTAGTTCTTTTCGGCATTAATTCGAAGTGTTTTAAATTTATTCCTATACTGTACAAATTTTAATTTATTTTGTTGGTTTGGACATTTCAGGTATTTTATGTATAAGAGATTTTTCTTTTTGCAAGATTTCAGCAGTCCTGCCGTCATCCACGGCTGTTTCGATTTTACCTTATGCTTTGTCACTTCTCTATGTGGAAAGGCTTCATTATAGGCCCGACTATATTTCTCCAAAAAACTTTCATAGGCTTCATTCGCGTTACTTTTATCACAGAGACTTATAACCTCATCCCAATTCATCTCTGTCAGGGTTCTTTGAAACTGATCCTTTCCTGCCTCAGTTATTACTCTTTGAGTCCTATCTTCGCACTTTCTTTTATACACATTCTCCAAGGAAAAACTTGCGTAAATCGGCAAATGGTCGGATATGTCAGAGATGACTATGTATGAGTTTTGCAACTTGGACCATGAGCTACAATATATATTGTCTATTAAAGTACGTGTAGAGGAGGTAATTCTAGTTGGTTTAGTTATGGTTGGCAGGTAGTGATGTGCTATTAAAGAGTTATAGAATATGTTGGAATCTCTGTGTTCATATAGTTTGAGTAAGTCTATATTAAAATCTCCCATTAATGCATTCCTTAATTGCTACGAAGCAGTGAATTTAAATTATCTCGCTATGCTTCCAAAATCAGTAATTAAGAAACCTTCCACGCACGATTCTACTTTTAGATCCCCGAAGACCGTTGGAACTATCCTTATCTTCAGGATTCTACGCTGTCTTAACTTTGAACTGCATTCTAAGTTCATGCAATTTCTTCACCACCAATGAGACTAATTTCTTCACCGAAACCAAAAGGAGTACGCCAACTGCGAGACACATAGCCAATGCGTCCAACATATAGAATTGAAAAAAGTTTAAATCCTTTCCAGCAGATTGGAGATGATCGGAACCGAATTTGATGACGTGTTCAATCCAGTATGCTGCTCTCACAGTCGGTCGCTGTGGGGCGCTGCGGTAGATTTCTGACGCGAGAGAAATGCGACGTTTGTAGTTCGGGTCGTTGAGGATTTTCATAATATTATTGTACAATTCATCTGAAGTAAATTTATAGATATTCATTGCAATTCCAAAGCCTTTGTTTTCCATCCGAATCGCATTGTAGGGCTGATCGCTAGTGAACGGAAGTCCGATCATGGGCACCTAAAAAGGAACACGCACTATAGTTTCTTTCCGCTTGTGTGCAAACAGTGGCAGTGCAGAATATTAGTTAAAGATAGTCCGTGAATTACCACTTGAGAAAAGTGCTTACAGTGTAGAGTGATCAACAACTTCCGAACAATAATCTGAGCATAAAATACATTGGTAGGCCTATATTATCTGGACAAAAAGTGGAATACAGGGTGTTATCCCGTTTTGGTGACACACATTTCTGAAGAAAGGCAAACGTTTATTTAATATGTGCAATTATCAGCTCCATCATACCTCGCCTTTAACACATTAACGACGAGAGTGTACTAAAAACGATTGGGAAACCAACGCAAATCGTCGTTAAAGTGATATTATATCTGCAGTGTTGATCTATCGTTATGTAATTTAACGCAGCTGCTTCCATGTCTCAGATTGCTGACATTTGATATGAGACACTATAGAAAAATCTTGCTCATCAAATGTCAGACAAGATCAGAAATGCTGAGGTACGCAGACAAATGTAGCACCGTACAGCAAACATTGAAAGGAAACTTAATTTATTTGGATATATGCATATTATGCAGGTTGCACACGTATAACACTAGGACGGTCCAACAAGTCCTGTTTGGAGTGACAGACGGCATAGGGTACTGGTTTAGAATAAGCGCATGGATATATCTTTCGAGACTACACCCATCAAATCTATCATTTAATAAAATTCCCAGTAAAAGTCAACATCGTAATTGCTGTATGAATCATACAAAAATATATTCACCCCGTGGTAGAGAGCTTCGAACTGTCCGTTACTACCACAGTGCGTGATGAACAGCTTCACTTTCGGATGAGCCAGGATGTCGTTCTGCGGCAACCAACGATCTGTTCTTATGAAGTCTGGAATCTGGAACTCGTCGCTTACGTTGGTCAGTTTCCAGATGATCCTATGTCGTTCGATTCGACTGAAGGCCTCAAGGAACGTTCCAAGCAACTTATCTGGAAAAGTGGACACCAATGTTCCGAAAGTCATCAGGATCACTCCATCCTCAGCTCCGTCTAGGAAGCTTTGAATGTCTTCTGGAAGTTTCTTTGCGGGTTGCGTTGTCAACCCTCCCACTTCCGTCATGTGGGACATGATAGGCTTTGGGGAGTCAATAACCACGTCACTTGTTAGAATCCAGAACTTGGATCTCTCCATCAATTCATCTACAGATTCGAAAGCCCCGTATTGCTGGTACTGTATTATGATATTATCAAGTACCTTCGAAACGCTCTATTCTTTTAGCCTTGCTAAGGTCGACCGCCAAGTATTTGAAATCCGACTCAGGAAACTCATTTTCTCAGACTGGAAAGAAAACTTTCCTGGAACAATTGACGGAAGCCACGGAGCTCTCATTATCCACGGGTCTGGGAAGTCTGTGTATGTCACCCGGGGTATTCCAAGACGATGAGCCAACAGGTAGAAATGTTTGGTACAATAGAATCCGTCAATCAGAGCTAAGTCGTAATGAGCGGATTTGAGCTTCTCTATTAGAGGTTCGTTCTCGAAGAGAAGTAACTTGGCATGGGCTTCTTCCCACCGAGAAGTAATTTCTAGCAAATCTGCAAATGGTATTACATTGCTAACCATACGATGTACTATTTGCCCAAGCAATTTATTTGTCTCTCCTACCGCGTTATCTCTTTTCTGATTCAATCGTATAAACGTGATGTTTAACTTCTTCGCGTCAGCATCCATGTGTGTGTCGACCTTATATCCCTCGTCAAGCAGAATGTGGGTCTCATGTTGACGTCTTCCGAGTTCTCGTGCAATGGCCACGATGCATGAGACGTGGCTGCCTTGGGTGAGTGGCACGAGTAAGATCTTATAAGACACCGAGGAAGCGACGAATAGACATAGAAGGAAGACAATCCTGGACCACCTCAAGAGACACATCGATGCTGCTTGGATGCAAGTTATTAGGATTAGACGACGTCAGGTATTTTGCTCAATTGTAGAAACCCTCTACCTTGAACGCCGACTTACATACTAACTCAACCTTGATGCCGTTGTGCAATTTATATTTGACCTATGTACATTGGCGAAGTCCGTTGGGGAAAGTCTTTGATCACGGTATTGTTAAACATAACAAAAGCAAAGAAGACCGGTAGAAAGGTTAAAGTTCTTGATAACCCTTTATATGTTGATTTAACTGGAGCCCTGTTTTAAATCACCAACAATAGTTTACTTTTAGCGTCAATCTTACAAATCAAGAGGTCACTGAAATCTCATGATATATATGTATATATAGGATTTGCCCTCTTTTCGTTGTACAAGTTACACGTCATGTATGACACTGTACCACTTATTATTATTGCGAGCGATGATTTACATTACTAGCCAGTATTTCTAGTAAGCAGCAGAAACAGTAATAACATCCTCGTCGCAAGTCGTATCTCGGTGTTACGTAGTCTGGAACATGTTGTTTACTATCAGCAATGGCTGGAAATCCGTCGGTTGGGTCCTTTGAATAACGAGACGGCATTGACATGCGATGAAAGCCCTCGGCGGTCACCAGAGTGCAGCACGGGCTGTCATGTGGATGGCATATGGCCGAGCCATGCGAAGGCCGACATCTATCCGAACTGCTTCGTCATTTAATCCAAGGTCGCACGTTTCTGATGGGCAGAGCAGCCAGCCAGTCACCCGCATGTGGTGCGGAGACTGGTTTCAGACGTGCTTGATGGTAGGCGCTGTTGTGAAACTGAGCAAGATCGGTTACTGTAATTTGAAAAACGCTTCTGTCCGAGAATGACTGCATGTGAGATAGCTCCCCAACCGGGTGTGATGTAGAGTAATTGGGGCACCATTGGTCGACCGAAGTGACAAACTGTGTGTCTGTGTCAGTGATTGCATAAATGAGCATGGGGATTGGAGGGCGAGAGCAGGGGCGTCAACTTCATAGAAACCTTGGAGCAAATGCTACACTTTAAAAATAAGGGGATGATCTCTCTGTGTATGTGCCATCATTATTGTGGGGGAGGGGGAAGAAAGGAAGGGGGAAGAGGAGGGGAGGTTAAGTTGCTCCAATGACTTTGGGTGGATAGACGCCCCTGGGCGAGAGTACCTGCAGCGGAAGCCAAAAAGCGGGGAGCGCAAGCGAAGAAACCCTATAGATACCCAAGCCTCCATCCACGATTTCACTTTTAGATCCCGGAAGGCCGTTGGAACTGTCCTTGTTTTCAGGATTCTAGGCTGTCTTAACTTTTAAGTGCTTTTTAAGTTCATGCAATTTCTTCACCATCAATGAAACTAATTTCTTCATCAACACCAAAAGTAGTATGCCAACTGCGAGGCACATAGCTAACGCGTCCAACATATAGAATTGAAAAAAGTTTAAATCCATTCCAGCGGATTGGAGATGATCGGAACCGAATTTGATGACGTGTTCAATCCAGTACGCTGCTCTCTCCGCCGGTCGCTGTGGGGCGCTGCGAAAGATTTCTGACGCGAGAGAAATGCGACGTTTGTAGCTCGGGTCGTTGAGGCTTTTCATGATATTATTGTACAATTCATCTGAAGTAAATTTATGAACGTTCATCGCAATCCCAAAGCCTTTGTTTTCCATCCGAATGGCATTGTAGGGTTGATCGGTAATCAATGGAAATCCGATCATGGGCACCTGTAAAACAATACGCAAAACACTTTATGTAACCAGGTTTGCAGATAGTTTCAGAATGTTAGTTTAAATCCTCGTTGTGTACCCCTTGAGCAAATTCTTCTTATATAGAGTGTTCAAAAGCAGCCAAAAGAATAGTCTGAGCAAAAAATTCATTGGGGTTTTATCTGGACATAAAAATTGATAATCAGAGTGGTATTCCGTTTCAAACTGGTATGAGGCATTTCTGAACAAATGTAAACAGTTTATTAACTATGCGCAGTAATTTTCTGTAAGTGTCAGACCATAAATGACGAAAAGGAAGGGTTATTGGAGCTTTCAGATGAGATTCAGCGGCATTTCAGCTATCATTTTTATTACCGAATGTCGAGATTTACCGTGGTTTAAGTAGGTAATGCAAGATACACTAATATCACTGTCCAAATTATAGCTCTTCAAAATCTAACACAATAGAGAGGTTGCTCTGGAGGTCTTATTCATTGTCACTTGATCAAATAAACTCAGCAGAAGCTAGGTCGTTTCTTAGATTTTGGTGTTAAGTCAAATTCGTGGCATTATATCTGCAGTATAGATAATTATCATGTACAATGTAATTACGACAACAGCAAAGGCAACAGAACGATGAAATCATTCGTTGTGATTCTCAGATTACTCTCACTTGATATGAGACACCATACAAATATCTTGCTCATCAAAGGTCAGATAAGATCAGAAATGCTGAGGTCCGGAGACAGTTCAAGGACTGTACAGCAAATAATGACAAGGAAACTTAAATTCTTTGGATATGGGCCCTATATGCAGGTTGGAAAATATTAGGATGGTCGAAGACGTTGTGCTCGGAATGACAGGCGTCATAAGGTATACCCTAGGGTGGTCACATCTCTAATGAAAAATTTTCAACTTAAACCTTTTTATTTCTCTAACCCGCCATTTGGTGCCACTTGGTCTAAAACTGTTGTAGCCAAAGAATTATCAGGATTTAACAATATTTAGAACTTGCACAATGTGTTTGAAATTTCGGACTTTACAAATAATTGTCGTCATTTCGAGTATAAGTATATTTGATTCGTATTTTTGGCCTTGTGATTAGTTTTTAACAAAAAAACTGGATGATTTTACTTAAGCGCAACTAACAACTAAATAATACAATGTGGGTGTTTTCAGTGATTGTTTATTATATATTTTTATAAGCATTTTAGTGGTATTTGACCCGTGAGTTCCTGAGACAAATGACCACAAATCTTCCCAAGGAAGAATGCACAATGCTACGTTTTTTATGTCTAATTTAAAACTTCAATGCACTACATATATTACATATAGAATATACAATAATACACTATTCAGGTGAAAAGTTTGCAAATAAAAGTTTGTGGTCTGAACTTTAATGTCCTTTTACTTCCAGTTGTGATTACTGCTCTTCCTTCCTGTTGCATCAGCCTGTTAACACATGTGCTTTATCTTCACCATTTGAACATGATGTGTTGTTCATTGGTCAAATTGTAACCAACAGGACCGTACATACTACATGACATGTAGGCCTACATATTTAAATGGAAAAAATTTTCAGCCTCAGTGACGTTTCAAAATCTCCAAACACGGAACTTTTCAGTCATTTTTGCGATTACTGGCCTCGGATTAATAAAACTGCATTCACAACGGCTACAGACGATGAGAACATGGCAATGACAGTCGCTCCGTGGAAGGAGGATGTTATAATGTTTGCAACGGCGCAACTGACAGTTTCGATCAAGATACGATTACTTTAAACTACTCGAACTAAACCATAGTCGTCTTGGGAGCCACTCCTTCACGCAGAAACCATTTCCGTTATTCAGGAGCACTTGGATGGTGAGAGCGATTTACTGCTTGAAGATGTCACCATTTCGAGACGAACACTCCCTACTGATGGTCGGGGCCATCGCGTGGATCATCTTTTTGCGAACGTGTGGGAACATCTGAAGAACGTTAGGCCTATAGTCTGTGACATACATCTATGGTTTCAAACCCCATCAGCAACCACTGCTCTTATATAGGAACGATCTAACTCTGCTGTATTCTCTCTCTTTTATACCCAGAAGGCCAGTGATGATGCCGCAATGACAGCCTTTGGACACCATCTATGGTATTTATCCGAGCTGTTGGTAGGCTTGAGCTTCTTTTACAATGACATGCCAGTGGAAGAGACGAGGCTGATGGTAGCAGCCATAATGGATAAGCAAGGTTCTGAGAAGCCCCCAAACGCATCCCACTCTTCTCCCAGCCATCTACAAAAAGGACTACATCATTTCGTGACAGAATCAGCTTGTTGTCTGTTCCGCATCTTGAAGCTGCAAGATGCATTTCTGGAAGACGATCCGAGCGAGTGGATAAGTTAAATCAAAGGGATTACACGAGGAGCCAGGCAATCTACACATCCACAAGGGTTGTCGATGATTTGGCTGAGTGTGGTATCGACCTCATTCAGATCTTCAATGCCTCTATTACGGGGAATGAAGAATAAAAACAAATTCTAGTACAAGCTGTGGAAGCAACTCGTTCTCGGCACCGACAGAGGAGAATACCGACAAGGAGAGTACCGTCAAGCGATCAAGGACACATTGACATTAACTGAGTATTACAGTAGTAATAATGATAACTGTAATAAATGATCATTTAATCACTAATCAGTGTAATCACTGTAATCAGGCAAAGAATAATATCATTGTGTTGTAATCTAGACCTACTACAAGTAGTTGAATTTATTCCTGGTTTAGAGATTCATGGTTGATTACAACTATTATGCTTAGTGTTCGAGTGTTCGTATATTTGATTAAAGGTAAAACTTTGATGTGTTGTGCAAGTCCTAAATATTAATATTTTCTCAAATAACTTTTTGTGGGATGTTTCTGATGGGAATGGAACCAAATAGAACCTTGGAGAACAGTAGTTTCAAACTTTTATTTTTAAGGACAACCCTAGTATACCCGGTATAGGATTTAGCGCTTGGACTTACATCTTTGGTGACTAGTCATATATTCTATCATGTAAGAACATTTCCAGTGAAAGTCAACGTCGTTATTACTCTATGAATGATGCACAAATATTTACCCCGTAGTAGAGAGCCTCGAACTGTCCGTTGTTACCGCAGTGGGTGATGAACAGCTTCACTTTCGGATGAGCCAGGATGTCATTCTGCGGCAACCAACGATCTGTCCTTATGAAGTCTGGAATCCGGAACTCGGAGCTTACGTTGGTCAGTCTCCAGATGATTCTATGTCGCTCGATTCGACTGAAGGCCTCAAGGAACTTCCTAAGCAGGACATCTGGGAACGAGGACATCAATGTCCCAAAAGTCACCAGGATCACTCCATCCTCAGCTCCGTCTAAGAAACTTTGAATGTCTTCTGGAAGTTTCTTTGCGGGTTGCGTTGTCAATCCTCCCACTTCTGTCATGTGGGACATGATAGGCTTTGGAGAGTCAAGAATCACATCACTTGTTAGAATCCAGAACTTGGATCTCTCCATCAATTCATCTGGAGAATCGAAAGCACCGTATCGCTGGTACTGCTTTGCGATATTATTAAGTACCTTCGAAACGCTCTCTTCTTTTATCCTTGCTAGAGTCGACAGCCAAGCATTCGAAATCCGACCCAGGAAATTCATTTTCTCAGACTGAAAAGAAAACTTTCCTGGAACAATTGACGGAAGCCACGGAACTCTCATGGTCCATGGGTCTGGGAAGTCTGTGTATGTCACCCAGGGTATTCCAAGACGGTGAGCCAACAGGTAGAAATGTTTGGTACAAAAGAATCCGTCAATGACAGCTAAGTCGTATTGAGCGGATTTGAGCTTCTCTATGAGAGGTTCGTTCTCCACGAGAAGTAACTTGGCGTTAGCTTGTTCCCATTGAGAATCAATTTCTAGCAACTCTGCATATGACAATTCATTGCTCACGACGAGATGTATTACATGCTCAATGAGTTCAGTCGTCTCTAGTACCGTGTTATCTCTTTTCTGAATAATTCGTACAAACGTGATGTTAAACTTCTTCGCATCGGCAACCATGCCTGTGTCGACCTTGTACTTTTCGTCAAGCAGAATGTGTGTCTCATGGTGACGCCTTCCGAGCTCTTTTGCAATGGCCATGATGCATGAGACGTGGCTACCCTGGACGAATGGCACGAAAAGGATCTTGTAAGACACCGAGGATGTGACGAATAGACACAGTACGCAGACAATCATCGACCACCTCAAAAGACACATCGATGCTGTTTTGGGGGATGCAATTTATTAGGATAAAACAATATCAGGTATTCGCTCAGCTCGCTGTATTAAAAACTAACGCAACAAGTAACTTTTAGCAAACCGTCTTAAATCTTCAAAAAGAAATTACGAATCATGTGACTGAAAAAGCCTAATTAGTACGCTGAATTGCAAACGAAGTCTATCTTGATGTCACTGTCCAATTTATATTTGACCTGTGTACCTTGGCGTAGTACGTTGGTTTGATCACGGCATTTTTAAACTGAACAGACGCAAAGGAAACCTTTGGAACGGTTAAAGTTCTCACCCTTTATGTGTAGAATAAACTGGACCCATGTCTTGAAACACCAACAATAGTTTATTTTTAGTGTCATTCAGTGTCGTTTTAAGGCAGAGGCACGCGAGGCCCGGGCCTAGGGCCCCGCGCAGCCGGGGGCCCCGCGGCGGCCCAGAAACAAAATAACAATATTATAAGTTCTGTTCTTACAAGTAACAATTCTGCAAAGTAAAGTAGGAACAATAACACATTTTTATTATTTAAAAATAATAAATGTCTGCGGTCTGCATTTTTGGTTAAATATAATTATTGGTAATAAAATCAGAGCGCTATAGAAATAAATCAATAATTTCAACGCATGGCGACAATGGCGCACAACTTGCCGTAGGCTATTGGCTATTATGTTTGTTTTCATTTGTCTGCTTTTTCACAACGCTAGGCCTATTCAAGGAATTTTTATGTCTTGGTAAGTTAATGTTAATTTTTAATACTTAATCTCTCTGTCCTATAATCTAGTCATTTTATAAATTGTTTTAAAGTTTAAATTATAAAAGGGCAAAAAGCGTATAAAATTTCACACAGTTAATAGGATAAATAGAATGATGTTGGCGTGTCGACGCTCGGTACTGAGTCGGTAGTGAACTTGGCAAACTTATTTAACTTAACAAAATCACTTCATTTCCACCTCCTCCAATGTATAAGGTTGAGGTTGTTTGATAGTTTCTATCCTTTTTGTTATGCAGATTAAGATTCTGATTGTCAGTTATCACCGTCGCTCACGGTAAACCGATTTGCAACTTTTGGCCAATTATCACTAGGCCTACGATCATTTAAACGAAATATCAGACAACCCATCAAAAATGCGTAGAAATTATATGAGTGGTGCCGCGAAGAGAAAAAAGGAAGCAACTGAAATTGAAATGTCGAACAAACATCCAAAAGTATTTTCTTTTTTTCAAAATCAGAAAACATAATCATCATCGCAGTCCGACATTGTTGAGACGTAAGATATCCTACTCTTACGTTGTCTTACTCGTCTACTGATCTCATTGTTTACGATAAAGATGAACAGTTATTGTCGCTGCAAGATGATGGTCTACCAGTCGAAAGTACAGATGTTGTCACAACACCAAAATTCGAAGCCTATTTCGCAAGATGTAAGCCAATCGGAGTCAGCGGACTATCCAACTGATGCGGCCTTATGGAGTCCAATCACGGAGGAATTGCGATCTTATTGGATTCGTAAAGGTCCTGCTAGTTGCCAGCATAAAGAGTCTGACTTGAGTACGACTCAACGCGTGTATCGAACGGGCGATAAGTTGCATAGACGTTGCTTAACTGATTCCTGGTGAATCAGTTTGTCGCGAGTGGCTGCTCTTTTCTCCATCGCAGAAGTCTGTGTATTGCTTTGTCTGTTGCTTGTTTCAACAACAACGATGGGTCATCAATCTTTCTGTCAATGATGGTGACAAACTGTACGGGTGAACGTTCTTTCTCAAAACTTAAATTAATCAAGAACGAGCTTCGCAGCCGTATGATGTCATGAGCATAGAATCAGATGTGTTGGAGTCTTTGAACTTCGATGATATTATAAAAGACTTTGCTCAGAGCAAAACACGACAGCGATGTTTGTAAGAAACTGTCGTTACAAAGTCACAATCCATGTATAGCTAACATGTACTCATTATAATCACACTTTCAGTTTGTATAACAAATAACAATGGAAACTGTAAAGTATGTTAAACTAAACTTTTATTTTACACTTGTAGTACAAAGATTGATGTGTTAGCTGTGTTATTATGAGTTTAGTAACAGTATACTATATTAATAAATTTAACAAAATGACACATATGCACGTACAATGCACTAATGCAATACTCTGTATCTGAGACTGAGATATTGAGACGGAAATCGGATTACGTTTAAGGTTATTTAGGGTTTGTGCGGGTTGTGCCTAGGGCCCCCAAACTCCTTAAAACGGCTCTGGTGTCATTCTGACGGCGCCGTAACATAACGGCGCAGACAAAACGGCGCAGACAGAACGGCGCAATTCAAAGTACCTCGACAAAACGGCGCAGACAATACGGCGCAGTACAAAGATTATGATACCCGTCTAGTGATTGTTTGCTTATTAGCGATCAAAAAGTGTCGTTCATCCCGCTTCTAGTTTAATTTACATTTTAATCGTACATCCCGCTTTTAGTTTAATTTACATTTTAATCGTTCATCCCGCTTCTAGTTTAATTTACATTTTAATCGTTCATCCCGCTGCTAGTTTAATTTACATTTTAATCGTTCATCCCGCCTCTAGTTTAATTTACATTTTAGTCGTTCAGAACGACTAAAATGTAAATTTACATTTTAGTCGTTCTTCCCGCTTCTAGTATAATTTACATTTTAATCGTATAATGTCGGACTTCGAGAAGGCAAGTCACAAGGCCTGCGCGATTGTCTTCCCGGATACACGACTTGTTGGATGCTTTTTCCATCTCGGCCAGAGTATGTGGCGCAATGTTCAAGACCTTAACCTTGCAGCGTCCTACCCTGAAGATGAAAATCTTCGTATATGCGTGAAGATGCTGTTAGCTTTAGCCTTCGTTCCGGTTGCTGATGTTCCGGCTGCGTTCGACGAGTTAGTTGAGAGCTTTTCACCTGTTCTGGCACCTTTAGCGGACTATTGGGAAGATACTTATATCGGCAGGCAAAGAAGGGGTAGACGCGCAAATTTTATGACAACGTATGAACTATGAACTCAAAGACTTGATGAAGATACACAGTTATTTCTAGAATATATTTTAGTATATATTAAACTACTATAAACTATTGTTCTTTAGTTCAGTTTTGCGCCGTTTTGTCTGCGCCGTTTTGTACTGCGCCGTTTTGTTGCCGCGCCGTTTTGTCTGCGCCGTTATGTCTGCGCCGTTTTGTCCTGCGCCGTTTTGTCGGCGCACCCATTCTGACAAACCAAGAGGTCGCTGAACTCTCATGATATATATCAACAAGTAACCTTTAGTTACAATGGGGCCGTGCCCAGGCGTAGTTACAATTTGTTATAATTGTTTATAAGAATGACTGAAATGTCTGCACTTTTAGGCAACTATTATATATATATATATATGATTTGCCCTCTTTTCATCGTACAAATTATGCATCATGTAGGGCCTTGTAGGCCTATGACTCTGTACTACTTATTATTATTACGAGCGATTGTTTACATTACTAGCCAGTATTTCTAGTAAGCAGCAGAAACAGTAGTAACATCCTCGTCGCATGCCATATCTCGGCGCTACGTGGTCTTGAACATGTTGTCTACTAGGGCCTATCAGGAATGGTTGGAAATCAGTCGGTTGAGTCCTTTGAATAACGAGACTGCACGACATGCCATGCGAACCCTGGGCGGTCACTAGAGTGCCGCACGGGCAGTCATGTGGAATTGTGGATGGTACATGGACGTGCCCAGGCGTAGGCCGACAGCTATTCCAGCTTCGTCATCTAATCCAAGGCCGCACTTTCTGATGGACAAAGCAGACAACCAGACACCCGCATGATTCAGAGATAACCCTAGTTCTCCGCGTTCGCCATCAATGGTTTCAACCTCGGCTGCCCCTCTCCACAATGTTAGATCATCAAGGTATCCCATTGGCAGAGGAGACCGTACGCTTAGCAGTATCGCCTGTAGGGGGAGACAAAATAGGAGTGGGCCGAGGGGGTTACCCTGTCGCGGTCCCACCACAGCCTCCTCGCAGCCTCCGATACCCCAGCTCTAACGTGCTTGTGCGAGATGTAGGTTGAAACTCTTCGGAAGGCGAACGTGTTGGCACAGTTGAAGCTGCATCTACGCCAGTAATATCCAATTACTATTGGGCGTAGGCCCCAGACATTTTACGTAAAGCAAAGAGTGTGCCGCCGAATAGGGTTGAGCGAACTTCACTGCGGCAAATCCCGGCTAGGAGCAGGTTAACAGAGGCGTTGATGGCAGAGGTTAATTCAGGCCCCGATTTTTTGCAATTGGTCAAATGCAGCAGAAGCTGGGGTCTAAGGGCCTCAGGTCCCTCGAGGAGCCTGCTGGAAAGGAGCGGATATGCTTGCGCACCTCCCCAGATGTTTGAAAGGGAGTTACCGAGGTTTCTACCGGTGTTTTAGGGCGGTCAAGAGGCGCGGATGTTTGCAGCGTAGTTCTTACAGTAATCCTAGGTTGATTGAGACTATAGCTTATCTTCTGAGAATAAAATTCTGATCGCTGTTTAATGTTACTATCTTGCAGCTTGGAAGATATCGCCGCTGCAATCGCTTCCTGATCGTTGCATCTGGAAGCATTTGCATAAGTAGCGGTCTCAACGTTCGATTTGTTGAATGATAGCAGGGCGCCTGCCCTTAGAGACCAATTGGCCCAGAAATTCTTTACTCGGCCTTTGATAGTTGAGGTTATATTGTGGCGTTTGCCGCATCTAACCGGTTGCTCCAAAATAAGAGTTCCAAAAGCGATCAGAACTTTTCAGGGAGAGGGACTGAGAGGGTTTGAAGGAATAAGATGACCAATGTTAGTAGTCTGCTTACTGCCAGCCTAGCTGCCTTTAGAACATGTTTAAGCAGGTTGCAATTCAGCACTTGGTGTGGCATTCTCTCCATAGGTTGAGGTGATGATGGTTTTGCGAAATCGGAATCTTGAACAGTTGTTTAATCCGGTACCTGGGAGATGACCATATCATAGTTTTCCCGAGGGATATTGTAAGACCCAAGGCATGGGTTGCTACGTGGCCCATGCAGATGGATCTTTCCATCTTTGTTATGCAGAAATCTAGTGACCCCGAGTGCTACTAGCCTTTCGTTTTCTCTGTAGCCTTGGTCGGAGGTGGGGCTTATTCCCTGACGGACCATCCATTTAGTGTAAACTTTCCAAAGAAAGAGACAATGTCTGACATGATAGGCTTTGGGGACTAGGCTTGTTTGGAGCGATCTGAAAGTTAACAATGTCGAAGCCGCATAGCGGGGATGTGTCTGGCATCTAGCTACAATTAAGTATTCTGTAAACTTTAAGTGAATTCAAATAAACCTTGATGTATGAAATACCTTTCGGGAAACTAACCCGTCACCCGACAGCGACCGTTAAATGCGACCGTCACAGCTGAAACCACGGGCCTTAAAAAACGGTTCTAACAGTGGGCGTTTCTGGCCGTCTGTCTGGCGCTGACATCGAACAACTGGCATGCGAGCATTAAACGAGGCCAAGCAAGCAACTAAGTACGAAATCTCCGCCAAAAAGCAAATTCTATACCGCACAACTAACGTCAAAAACATGGAAGTCCGGAGAGGCGAATGGGGCTTTGTGTCCCTGGATTTTGCACATATTTTACACACACAAGATCTTTCGATTATTATGGTTATTACAACAGTTGCAATTGTCAATGCAAAAGCATACGTGTTCTGTGTTCATGAATAGCTATTTCATGCGAAACCGTTGTTTTTTTACTCCCCCTTACAAAAATTTACCCCCTGGAAAAATTTTGCCCCGTGAAAAAATGTGCCCCCATAGAAAAATTTATATGGAGCCCATGGTCAAAAAACAACAACAACACTCATTATTATTATTACTATCATCATCATTATCATCATTAAAGCAGGTGCTTTTAGTTATAAGATGAAAGTTAAGATACAGAAAAATAGTAGGTCTATTTCTTTTATTTGAACTTCTACTAGTCATTGCAATACTAAAGAATTGCATTGAAAACCAATCACTTGTTACTCACACGTCTAATCCAATCTGATCTGAACTGATCTGAACTTTTCGGATCTGATCATATCTGACCCAATCCAATCAGTTCAGTCTAAGTAAATCGCCTTCCAAAGTCACGTTCCTTTGGACAGAACCGTTCAGTAATGATCCGTGAGACCGGAAGACGGGCTACGGCGCATAAACAATTCGAAACGCGCACGGTTAAAGCCTTATCTATTTCAAATTTCACAGAACCAGCAAAGCGTACATAAACAGACAGCGAATTCTAGACCGAGAACCTCCGCACTGTTTTGCTCAGATACATAGCATCAATAAACAAACGCTTTATTGGTGTTCCTAAGCGTGGATCAACGACAGAAGGGTGGTTCAAAGAAGATAAGTTTAAGTTGGCCGGTCAATGTCTAGCGCTTTATAAACTTCATGGCAAATTTTGAACTAGATTTGTTGTTCTATTGGAAACCGATGGAATGATCATGCCTACAGCATGGGATGTTGTCTTAGAATTTGGATTTCTTTTCGTTATAGATGTGGCCACGCTGTACTTTGATATTGAAGAAGTTCTAAATATTAATATCCTGTGCAATTTCGTGTTATAACGCTGTGTTGTAGCGGTATGTTGTGTGCCTTGTAACCGGAGGGTCGCCGGTTCGAATCTACCTCAAGCCACTGCGTCAAGCCATCGATGTTCTGTCGTATGGTCGTATGCACTTTTGAACTTTAGAAGGAGGGCAGTATCAAAGTACAGTTGTATTGCATTCTACTGTATTAAAAATAAATTTAATTAATTACCGTAGTATGCATGGTAATTAAGAGGACTAGACACTAGAACGCTATCTATAGTGGAATGAAAACGTTCCGACCACGTGAGGTCTTATTCTGCGGAGTCATCCCCACTAAGTCTTTGCTGAAATTTATTACACTGAAATTTCACTCAATTGATTAATGATGCATTTCATCAATTGAGTTATAACAACGAATGACAAACCGATGCGCCCAATCTTCATTATTATTATTATCATTATTATCATCGTTGTCATCGTTATCGTTTTTATTAGGACCTATTTGTTTATAAAACGCCACTATCTAATAGCCTAGCATCAAAGGTCTTATTATTATCATCATTATTATCAACATTATCGTTTTCATTAGGACCTATTCGTTTATAAAACGCCACTATCTAATAACCAAGCATAAAGGATGGCGTTAAGCAATAATATTATTGCGAGAGACGTAAAAAGTACAAAACTCGTGATCCCTACACAGTAATTAATCGACTCAGAGGAGGTTGGTAGGGGTCAGCCGGGTAGACATTTTCCACCGAGTAGCGAATCCGAGTATTTGGATGTACTATTTGCCGGATCCATGTACGAACAAAGCACCATTGTTCCGTATGCGAAGCTTCACATTTTCATATAATGAAAAATTATCGAAATAAATATCTGTATTTGTAATAACTGACTTAAGCTTATACATTTTGAATTTTAGAAATAAATAATCAATGAAATGGACTTGACTTCCGTTGTGGACTTCCGGTGTTGATGGTTTTGTACTTTTCTTCTTCGAAATGAATATGCTAGATGAAGCTCAAAGCTGATATTATGAGCCTACAAATTCCGGCTTGTGAGGCAGACAAGCAACTATTTACGTGTACAGTATTTGCCGAGGCGAATACTCCCGAATAGTGCCAGAAATGGGATATTCGGCCGAGGCAAATGTCCGAGGCGATTCTGGCTGACCCCTGAAGGTTGAAGCCGTAAGTACTATCCGCGTTACAAGGCGAGCGCTCTAACCGAACGGCCACCGTATCTACCGTTTCGAGGTCCAATAGTAAAAGCAGTGCTTTGTCAGCCGAAACGTTCCGGAATTGCGTTTCGGCGGCTTTTTCAGCTATTAACATATAATTAAGTCATTTTAATAAAATAACAATTTCGTTATTTTAATTTCATGTGACATGAAAAATTTTCTTGGGAGGATCTCACCGAGACCCGTCTCTACACCCGCCCCCGTTTTTCACGGGCTTTGTCCTCGATTTAGCCTTTCCAAAATTCTTCAGTTCCGGAACCATTTTTGCTAGAAAAAACACTGAGTAAAAGAAACTGTTGATGGATGAAAAGTCGACATATTATGATGCAGAAATGTTGTTCTATCACTAACAGCAAACAAAACGACACTACCACAATTTAACAATGCGTCACATATTTTCTGACTTATTCTCAATTCTACTTCCATGGGATTCAGTTACGTCATGTAAGCTTACCGTGAACATTGAACATGATGCAATTAATTCATTTGTGTACTAAGGTACTCATATATATGTATATATATATATATATATATATATATATATATATATATATATATATATATATATATATATATATATATATATATAGGTCTATATACATATTCCTTACTGCGTGCATTCCTTAATTGCTACGAAGCAGTGCATTTAAGTAACCACACTGCTTCCAAAATCAGGAAATAAGAAACCATCAATGTAAGATTTTACTTTCAGATCCCTGGAGGCTGTTCTGACTGTCCTTGTTTTCAAGATTCTATGCTGTCTTAACTTTTAAGTGCTTTTTAAGTTCCTGCAATTTCTTCACCACCAATGAAACTAATATCTTTACCAACATCAAGAGGAGGACGCCAACTGCGAGACACACGGCTAATGCGTCCAACATATAGAATTGAAAAAAGTTTAAATCTTTTCCAACAGATTGGAGATGATCGGAACCGAATTTGATGACGTGTTCAATCCAGTACGCTGCTCTCTCCGCCGGTCGCTGTGGGGCGCTGCGGTAGATTTCTGACGCTAGAGAAATGCGACGTTTGTAGCTGGGGTCGTTGAGGATTTTCATTATATTATTGTACAATTCATCTGAAGTAAATTTATGAACATTCATCGCAATTCCAAATCCTTTGTTTTCTATGCGAATAGAATTGTAGAACTGATCAACAACGAACGGAAATCCGATCATGGGCACCTAAAAAACAACATGCAAAATAGTTTGTGTCCGTATGTTTGGCTATAGTACAACAATGCTTTATAAAATCGTCGTTGCAGTATCCTTCCAGCAAAGGTTTCCAGTGTAGATTGTAGTGTTCAACAACATGCCAACAATAGTCTGAGCATTAATACATTGGGCTCTTTTCTGGACATAAAAGGGCAATCAGGGCGTTATCCCGTGTTTCAAACTGGTTGAACGCATTTCTGAAGAAATCTAAGCAGTTTACTTATTATGCGGAACTATCAGCTGCACCTTAGGTCGCATTTAAAGGTCACTCTCCAATGGGCGAGAATGTGGGGAATTCGAACTGTCAGATGATAAGCAACGGCAATTCAGTCTAACTGCAGTCGATGTCAAGGGCATAATACAATTTAAGGCGTATGGAGGGTCGAAGGAGTTAAGACATTCTGGATAAGATACCAATGCTCTTTTCCGATATGGCTTGTATATGCTGTTTCCAAGGCAGGTGCTGGTCCACATATATGCCCAATAATTTAGTAGAGGTGACTTGGGTGATTTTATTCAAATCTCCAGACTGTACTCTTCAGCCGGGGTTGGGTCGGGAGTGCTTCTGAGTAGATAGCCTTGAAGAGGCGCTATATAAATTCTCCATATGAATGAATGAATGATTGGTGTACCATTGATAAGGAGTTCTAGCGAACCTTCCAATGGACTTTTTTTTCTATGTGATTTAAAGAGTATGAAGTTACTTTGTCAAGGTTTAGAGTTAGCTTATTTTGCAGCGAACCATTCCATCATTTGAAAGAGTTCAGAATTAACCGCTTGCGCCAGGGTCTGTAGGGAGCTATGAGAGCAAAAAGCATTGATGTCATCCGCAAATAGAGCAAAAAACATAGTGGGTGAAACATTGGGGAGGTCATTAATATAAACCAAGAAGAGTTGGGGACCAAGGTTGGACCCTTGTGGTACTCCATATTTAATTTCTTTTAGTTCTGAGAGAATACTGTTACAGCAAACGCCTTGTTGTCGACCAGAAAAGTAGCTACTGAACCAGCTCAACTGGACGCCTCTTACTCCATAATTCTCTAGCTTTTTTAGAAGAATGTCATGATTTACAGTGTCGAATGCTTTTGCTAAATCTAGGAATATGCCTACTGAGTACTCGTTATTTTCAAAGGCGTTAGAAATTTTATCCTGTATACTTAAAAGCGACATGAATAGGGATCGCGCAGGTTGAAATCCATGTTGGTTATGGAATAAAATATTGGATTTTTCAATAAAGTTATAGTCTATTATACATTAATTTTTCGTAAAACTTTGAGAAACACGGAAAGATAGAAACAGGCCTATGGTTAGTTATATCGTCCTTTTCTCCTTTTTATAGATTGGGACTATCTTTGCTATTTTTACAGATTGGGGGACTACACCCGTGGAAAAGGAGCAATTAATTATTTCTGATAATATAGGAGCTGTTTTGGTTATTTGGGCGTTCGCTATGCAGGGGTCAATCCCATCGATTCCTTTGCTATGAGTGAGTCGAATAGAGCTAGGCCTACTTATATCCAATATCTCCTCCGGAGACGTTAAGTTGAGGGCAGACGAGTTAGGTAGGGATGGCATTAAGTATCTCGTAAAGGTAAATTTGGACTGCGGTACATTCGCAGCAAGCGAGTGCGCGATGTTCGTTTCTATTTAATAAACTAGTGTATTTGCCCGTCATATTATGACGTCATATTATAGGCCTACCGGTATATGTATCGTTGGTTATCGCCGTCGTCAAGACCGCCGTCGTCAAGACAACCGGTTTATGTTTCACAATAGAACAGAACCCGTTTGTGACGTAGCGTCCCCCGACAGACGGACACTATATGGATATTACATGTATAGATAATTATTACATTTATTGGCCATAACTGACGGATCTTCTGCTTTGCTGCCACTTAATCTAAGTGAGTCGATTCTTTTCTCCTGCTTCTCCGCGACTAGTATAGAACGGATTATCTACATCTAAGCTTTAATCTTATGACAATAGGCACCTGCTTTAATAATAATAATAATAATAATAATAATAATAATAATAATAATAATAATAATAATAATAATAATAATAATAATAATAATAATAATAATAATAATAATAATAATAATAATAATAATAATAATAATAATAATAATAATAATTAAGGTACCTTTCCTTCAAACCCTGAAGACGGCCCCTGACCCTCCAGACATTTACCGTCCTCGTAAATAATTTTTCCCAAATCCTGAGGGATCACTGATACCTCTGGTAAAAAAAATAACAATAATAACAACAACAATAATAATAATTATATTTGTTGTTGTTTTTGACCATGGGCGTCGTAAGGAATTTTTCTAGAGAGGGGCGAAATATTTCTAAGGGGCCAAATTTTCTGGGGGCCAAATTTTTTTAAGGGAGCAAAATTACGTTTTTGCATTGAATGTCTATAGCATAGCTAATCATGAAAACAGAACACGTGTGTTTTTGCATAGAAAATCGTGTTGGGACTGTTGTAATAATCATAATAATCAAAAGATTTCACGTGTTTAAAGTATTTGCAAAATCCAGGAGCAAATGCCCCCATTCCCCTCCGGACTCCCATCTTTTTGACGTTAGTTTCGCGGTATAGAAGTTGCTTACTCTTGGAGATTTCGTACGTCGTTGCTTGCTTGGCCTCAATTACTGTTCGCATGCCAGTTGCTCGAAGTTAGCGGCCAGACAGACTTCAGACACGCCCTCTGTTGTAGCCATTGTTTACGGCCTGTGACGGTCGCTTTTGACAGTTGCTGTCTGGTAACGGGTTAGTTTGCCGACAGGTATTTCACACTTAAAGGCTTATTTGACTTCACTTAAAGTTTGCACGATATTTAATCGTAGTCAGAGGCTAGACCCGCCCTTGTTCTGCGACCCCACCAATGTTAACTTTCGAACAGCTCCAACCAAGCCTAGTCTTCGTCCCTTTCTTTGGTTATTTTACACTAAATGGACGGTCGTTCAGGGAGTCAGCCCCACCTCCGCCCAAGGCTACAGAGACAGCGAAGGGCACTTGCATCACTTACGGGGTCACTAGATTACTGCAAATAAAGACGGAAAGGTCCATCTGCCTGGGCCACGTAACAACCTATGCCCTGGATCTCACAACAGCCTTCGGGAAAACTATGATATTGGGGCCTAGTTATCCCACAGGCACCGGATGAAGGAACCGTTCAAGATTCAGATTCCGCAAAACCATGAGCACTTCAACGTATCAAACCTTACGGATGCTGCAGATGGTTCCTGTTCGGGAGAGAATCCCACACCCATTGCTGAATTACAAACTGCTTAAACATGTTCCAAAGGCAGCTAGGCAGGCAGTAAGCAGACTACTATCATTGTTCATCAATAACATTCTTTCAAACCCTCTCACGAACTCCCTGGAAAGTTCTGATCGCTTTTGGAGCTCTTACTTTGGAGTAACCGGATAGATGTGGCAGACGACTCTTCCTTCGTATTCCTTGGCTGAAATTTATTACATTGCAATCGCATTGATTTGATATAAGATGCATTTCATCAACTGAATTATAACAACCGATGACAAACCATTTAATAAGCGCCACTATATAATAACCAAGAATCCGAGGATAGCGTTGGGCAATAATATTATTGCGAGTGAGGTACAAAGTAGGAACTCAAGACCTCAATACAGTAATTAACAGACTCAGAGGATATTGGAGCAGTACAATCCGCGTTACAATACAAGCGCTTCGACCAATCGGCTACCGTGTCTCAATAGATAAAGTATGACGAGCCCTTAAATTGAGAACGAGTATTGCAGTATGTTTTGCTTCTTCGTCGTGCTAAAGTAAAAGAAATTGTTGATGGATGATAATCCGACATCTGTTCAAAAAATGTTGATCAAGCAGTAACAGAAAACAAACAAACGATACGATAATTTAACAATGCATCGCATATTTTTTCTTACTTATTCTCATTTCTGCTTCCATAGAATTCATGTCAGGTCATTTACACAAGAACTTTTCAGTGAGCGTTGAACATGATGTAATTTATTCATTTTGTACTCAAGGTACCCATATATACATATTTATATATATATATATATATATGTAAAATGTAATTAATTCATTTTTGCACTCAAAGTACCCTTATATATATATGTATATATATATACATATACATATACATATACATATAAATGGGTACCTTGAGTACAAAAATGAATTAAATGAATTAATTACATCATGTTCACCGCTCTCTGAAAAGTATATATATATATATATACACTGTGAGCCATAAAAAACCGGGCCACTTTATGTTTAGCTATATCGCGGTCGGTATTTTAAATTTTTTTTATAGTTTTTGTGTCGTTTGAAAGAAAAATTAAATCTCTACGATTTACTTATTTACTTGCGCGGATGACGTCATATCCGTTTCGCAGCATAATGTAAATAAAGTTGATGGTTGAAAATTTGAGTTAAAATTTTAAAATGTTGAGTTTTGAGGATAAAATTTTAATTAAAAATCTGCGGGAATGCAAAAATTATTCTTCTAGACGATTAATTAAGGAGTTTCCGAACAAGAATTGGAAAAGAAAAACATTAGATGACTTTCTGCGAAAGTTGAGAACTACCGGTTCAGTTGAACGCGCTGCGGGAAGTGGTCGGCCAAAATCGTCGCGAACTGAAGATAATATCGCCGCCGTCAATGAATTGGTTCAGAGCCAGGAAGACAAGCCTAAAACACATCTTTCAACCAGACAAATCGCGAGAGAGCTGAATCTTACACAAACGACGGTCAGACGCATTATTCATAACGATTTGGAACTGAAATGCTTAAAAAGACGACGGGCTCAGGAACTGACCACCGCTAATCGTCAATCTCGTTTGGTACGAGCTAGACAATTGCTGCAGCGTTTCTCAGTATCGGATGTCGGTTTCATTTTCTTCACTGATGAAAAGTTATTTACAGTTGCTGCGCCGTCAAACACTCAAAACGATCGTCTTTATGTGCCTCGTTCAGTGTCAAAGAAACAGATTTCATCAGACCGTCTGTTGCGTACCAAGACAACATTCAGCAAGTCGCTCATGGTTTCCGTGGGAATTTCGAAACTCAGTCGCACAGAGGTTATATTCGTTGACCCGGGAGCCAAAATCAATGGCCAATATTATCGAGACGTGATGCTAGCACAACATTTGTTGCCACAAATGCGCCACATTGCTGGCGACATGTTCATTTTCCAACAAGATTCAGCTCCGGCGCATCGGGCTCGTGAAACAATTGAGTATCTGTCTCGCAATGCACCATAGGCCTACTTCATAGGGCCAGAGATGTGGCCACCCAATTCGCCTGACCTAAATCCACTCGATTATTCCATCTGGTCCATTATGGAACAGCGCGTGTACCAACAGCGCATTCAGAACACTGATGAACTTCGGCAGTGTCTCGTATCCGTCTGGAACGATCTGGAACAACATCTTATTGACACTGCAATTGATCAGTGGCGACGTCGCTTGGCAAAATGTGTACGTGAAAAAGGAAGTCATTTTGAACACAAACTTTAAACAAATAAAGGCACTGAAGAATTGTTTGCATTTAAGTAGTAAAAATGCAGCATTTATCGATTCTCACGTGTTTTTTAGTGTCTTCAGTTTCGCAAGACAAGTTTAGCATACATGTAGGACTAAATCGATAATGTTTATTTCTGCTCTTTAGAGTATTGATTCCTGTTTAAAATAATGCAAAAAGTGTAAAAATCGATAAAGAAATGACAGAGATATAGCTAAACATAAAGTGGCCCGGTTTTTTATGGCTCACAGTGTATATATATTCCTTAAATATAAATATTCCTTAATCCATTCTTTAATTGCTACTAAGCACTGTATTTAAGTTACCACAACATGCTTCCAAAGTCGGCAAATAAGAAATCGTCCATGTAAGATTTTACTTTTAGATCCCTGAAGGCCGTTCTGACTGTCTTTGTTTTCAAGATTCTAGGCTGTCTTAACTTTTAAGTGCTTTCTAAATTCGTGCAATTTCTTCACCACCAATGAAACTAATTTCTTCACCAAAATGAGAAGCAACACGCCAACTGCGAGACATATAGCCAATGCGTCCAACATATAGAATTGAAAAATGTTTAAATCCCTTCCTGCAGATTGGAGATGATCGGAACCGAATTTGATGACGTGTTCAATCCAGTACGCTGCTCTCTCCGCCGGTCGCTGTGGGGCGCTGCGGTAGATTTCTGACGCCAGAGAAATGCGGCGTTTGTAGCTCGGGTCGTTGAGGATTTTCATGATATTATTGTAAAATTCATCTGAAGTAAATTTATGGATGTTCATCGCAATCCCAAATCCTTTGTTTTCTATCCGAATAGCATTGTAGAATTGATCAACAATGAACGGAAATCCGATCATGGGGACCTAGAAAACAACATGAAAAACAGTTTATATCCGTAAGTTTCGTGTTCAAAATGCTTGATAAAATCGTCGTTGCAGCAAATGTTTCCGGTTTACATTGTTGAGTGTTCAGCAACATCCCCAAAATAGTCTGAGCACAAATACATTGGGATTTTTCTGGACATAAAAAATTAATCAGGGTGTTATCCTGTTTCAAACTAGTGTCAGGCATTTCTGAAAAAATTTAAAGAGTATATTTATTATGTGCAATTATCAGATGCACCTTAGGTTGCATTTCACGACTTTTGTATAGGATCATCTTCAGTCCATCTTTCTGATTCTCAAATATCGCTAGCATATACATTTATATATCCTGCATGCATTCTTTGTCGTATAGCACTAGAAATATGCATATATTATTATCATCATTATTTTTCATTTAGGCTGTTATAAGCTGCGATGAGGCGTGGCATCCTCTGTCGATTTAAAATAATAAACGAAAATACATATATTTATATAGGCTAGTCCCCAAAAGACGAGAATGTGGGACATTGTAACTTTCAGGTGATATCCAACGCAATTGAACAACCATTTTTATTACTGATCTGCGGTGGTGTATATATGTAATGCAATATATTGCACTAGGAAATAATAGCTCTCCAAAATTTCTCAACCCCATACGTAGAATCTGCACTGGCGTCCAATTCACTGTCACTACATCAAATCAACTCAGCGAAAGTCACGTTGTTTGTTGGATTTTGGTGTTAGGTGAAATTCAGTGGTATTATATCTGCAGAGTCGATAGCTCATTATGGTTATGTAATTCAACGCAGATGCCTCCATGTCCAATGCAATTAGGACAACAGCAAAAGCGACAGAAACGACAAAATCGTTCTGTTTGATTATCAGATTGCTTACACATGATATGACACACTATACAATAATCTTCTTCATCAACTGGTCAGATAAGATCACAAACACTGAGTTTACAAAGACAAATAAAGCAAATATTGAAAAGAAAATTGATTTATTTGGATACATAATATTATGCGGGTTGGATAACACTATAGGCTGGTCAAAAAAAGTCCTGTTTTGAAAGATCGACGGCATGGGGTATAGGATAAGCGCATGGACTAATAATACATCGTGACTACCCATATATTCTATCATGCAATAATATATCCAGCAAAAGTAAACATAGTTATTACTCTACGAATCATACGCAAATATTTACCCCGTGGTAGAGAGCCTCGAACTGTCCGTTGTTACCGCAGTGGGTGATGAAAAGCTTTACTTTCGGATGCGCCAGGATGTCATTCTGCGGCAACCAACGATCTGTTCTTATGAAGTCTGGAATCTGGAACTCGGCGCTTACGTTGGTCAGTCTCCAGATGATCCTATGTCGCTCAATCCGACTGAAGGCCTCAAGGAACTTCCTGAGGAACTTTTCTGGAATAGAGGACAACATCGTTCCGAAAGTCATCAGGATCACTCCATCCTCAGCTCCGTCTAAGAATCTTTGAATGTCATCTGGAAGTTTCTTTGCGGGTTGCGTTGTCAAGCCTCCCACTTCTATCATGTCGGACATCATAGGCATTGAAGAGTCAATAACCACATCGCTTGTTAGAATCCACAACTTGGATCTCTCCATCAATTCATCTGGAGAATCGAAAGCCCCGTATTGTTGGTATTGTTTTATGATTTTGTCGGATAGTTTCATGCTCTTTTGTTGTTGTAACTTTCCTAGAGTCAACAGCCAGGTATTCGAAATCCGACCCAGGAAATTCATTTTCTCAGACTGGAAAGAAAACTTTCCTGGAACAATTGACGGAAGCCATGGAACTCTCATGATCCATGGGTCTGGATAGTCTGTGTATGTCACCCAGGGTATTCCAAGACGGTGAGCCAACAGGTAGAAATGTTTGGTACAATAGAATCCGTCAATGACAGCTAAGTCGTAATGAGCGGATTTGAGCTTCTCTATGAGAGGTTCGTTCTCCAAGAGAAGTAACTTGGCATGGGTTTCTTCCCACTGAAAACAAATTTCTAGCATATCTGCAAATGGTATTACATTGCTGACCATACGATGTACTATTTCCCCAAGCGTTTCATTCGTCTCTCCCACCGTGTTATCTCTTTTCTGAGTCCGTACAAACGTGACGTTAAACTTCTTCCCTTCGGCAACCATATCTGTGTCGATCTTGTATCCTTCGTCAAGCAGAATGTGGGTCTCATGGTGACGCCTTCCGAGTTCTCGCGCAATTGTCACGATGCATGAAAAGTGGCTGTTCTGCACGAATGGCACGAGAAGGATCTTATAAGACACAGTGGAAGCGACGAATAGACACAGCAGGTAGACAATCGTCGACCACTGCTGGTGACACATCGGTGCTGTTTGGATGCAAATTGCTAGGATCGGACGAAATAAGGTATTCGCTCAGCTGGCTGAGTTGAAAATGAAGGCAGCAAGTAACTTAACAAAGTCGTCTTAAACCTGTTAAAAGAAATTTGGTGACCCTGTGATTGAAAATCCAACTTAGTACACTGAGTTGCAAACGCAGTTTATGTTGATGTCGCTGTTAAATTTATGTTTGGCCTATGCACCCTGACGAAGTAGGCCTACTTTAGGGAAATGTTGATCACGGCATTGTTAAACGTAACAGACGCCAATAAAACTGTTGTACCTTGGCGAAGTCCGCTGGGGCATGTCCTTGATTACGGTATTGTTAAACCGAACAGAAGCAAAGAAATCCGTTGGAAAGGTTAAATTTCTCACCCGTTATGTCTTGATTTAACTGGAGCCATGTTTTGAATCACGAGCAAACATTAGTTTACATCTTGGTGTCTTTCAGACAAACCAATAGGTCACTGAACTCTCTTATGATAATTATTTATATATAATTATACATATAATGCACATAATAATAGGGTGGGCCCAAAAAAGTAACCGCTACATATTTTTGCCAATATTTCGGCCAAAAGTAAGAATTTTGAAATCGCGTTTTTCTGGCTAAAAAGTAATTCACATTTACATATAACAGCCGAATTTGACCAAAATATTTCAAACAGAACCAAAGTTATATCACTTTTACTGAGTCCACCCACTGTTTTTTGATGATCCAAAACATGTAACGCAACAAAAAGGAATAAAGAACGATTTTATTAAGTCACATCTCAAGTAATTGGCATCAAACACACTTGATATTGCTTTACAACTTATGTTCAGTGCGTCCACCACCAGTACCCACACATGTTCTGAGTCTCTTCGTAAAGTTTTGATGGCCTTGTTGATAGGTTCAAGAGGTAAATCTTCTCATATCAACTTCAATGCGACCTTCAATTCTCTTATCGTATTTGACTTTGGTCGCAGATTGTGGTATTTCTCCAGCATAGCTCCCCATACGTGATAATCCATGGGGTTCAAATCCAAAGAGTTTTGGGGCCATTGGTCCTTCTCAATGAAACCAGGGCAATTGACACTGAGCCAATCTTGCGTGAGACAAGCAGTATGCGCTGGTGCGCCGTCTTTGCTGAAAGATGAATCCAGCTGGCAGCAGACGCTTGCAATCAGAAATTATTTCTGGAAGCAGGTGAGAAACGTAATATGCAGCATAAACCTTCGCCTTTCCCTCAACAAAATGCAGTCGACCTTTGCCACCAAAACAAATAGGCCTACCAGCCGATACCATAACATGTAAAGCGAACTTCTCGCGTTCAACGATCAATCGATCAGGTCTTGCTAAATGATGTCACAGTGACATGCAGTTACGCTGGTGCCCCGTTTCTTTTCTAAATAATAATAATAATTATTACATTTGATGATTTAAAAATTCTTACTTTTGGCCGAAATATTACTAATTATCTGAGATGTGACTTAATAAAATCGTTTTTGCTACTTTTTGTTGCGTTACGTGTTTTTGGACCATTAAAAACAGTGGGTTGACTCAGTAAAAGTGACATAAGTTTGGTTCTGTTTGAAATATTTTGGTGAAATTTGGCTGTTACACGTAAATATGAATTAATTTTAAGCCAGTAAAATTTGATTTAAAAATTCTTACTTTTGGCCGAAATATTATCAAATAACTGTAAGGGGTTACTTTTTTGGCCCACCCTGAATATGAATTAATTTTAAGCCAGTAAAATTTGATTTAAACATTCTTACGTTTTGCCGAAATAACAGCAAATACTGTAGGGGTTACTTTTTTGGCCCAACCTGAATATGAATTAATTTTAAGCCGGTAAAATTTGATATAAACATTCTTACTTTTTGGCCGAAATATTAGCAAATAACTGTAGGGGTAACTTTTTTGGCCCACTTTACAGCTGGCCATGTGAAGAGCAGTTTGGTGACCACGAGACACGTGCGTGGTTGCTCCGTCACACTTTTATCTGAAATGTAGGACAAGGATAGGAAAGACCTCCGAACCGAGACAATACGTGTACCATGGCCATGTGCCAGCAACCCTTGCACCCACGTTTGTTTGTGTGCATGCATGTATGAATTCTTATGAGCTTGATTCACATGTCCTACTGTTTATATGACAGTGCTGTTATGGAACTAACTTACCTATAATGCACCAGTTTATAGGTCACGTCAAGTGTTACTTGTTGACCACTGTGGGATTTTGTTTTTAGGGAGGTACAGTGCAATACAGAGTACTGTACTTAATCGGTTAAAGAAAATGCGCGCAACAAGCAATTTGTCACAATGCCGTCTTAAATCTGCAAAGGGAAATTAGCTAACCCTGTCCCAAATATCCTTCTATTCTCGGTTTTGGATAGCTGACAATATTTTTGCTTCAAAGAACTGTAATGTTGACCATAATTTGTGTTCAATAAAAGGTTTAAAGTTCCAACATGGTTTCAAATTCCAACATGAACTAATTTAAGGCCATTGCAATATTATATTGAATTCCAGCCTATCTAATCATTTCTATAGCGCCGTTGTCATCATGTCCAAGACTCCAGTCGATGGTACCTTCGAGGAAAATCGCAATGAAAAATTGCAATCCATTGCAATGCAATTCTGTTGTAATGTAGTGACAAATTAAAGTCAAAGTAAATCTCCTTTTCTCGGCGCTTAAATGTGCCTTATTACCTGCGCCCTCTTTGTGGTGATGCAGACATAGGGGTAAAGTGGGGTAATTTCGGCATGGAGGTAATTATGGCACCCCCGCGTAGCCGAGAAAATATCGTGCAGCTATAAAGCTGTATTGTGTGACGTCATAGGTCTGGACGCTATAATATAGAAAAAGTTATAAAACCTTGCAAGAATCGCATTTTTAACACGATTGGTGAGTCATTTTCGTGTTGATGCATTTTGTTAGCTGTATATCAATTCAGAGACATCGTTGCTAAAAATTTGGTATCGCTCCTATAAACAAATGCAATGGTTTTTCTCCACATTTAAATATTGCTCTTCAGAACCCTGAGCGAATACAAAGTGTATAGCAGCCGATTATTTTTTCTATGTACGGTCAGAATAATGCCTATCTATGAGGTAATTTCGGCATTCAACTCTTTTCTAATTCCGGCAGTGCAGAAATTTGCTCTAAGGTAGTGCCGAAATTACCATTCTGTCTTGCTTCAGTTGGCCACGTTTAAATAGACTTTTTAATTCTGTCAGCATCCGTTGCACAGTTAGAACGCACGAGTATTTGCACAGATAAAATGGATGATTGGGTGAGATAACTGAGCCAAGCCTAAATGTGGACGATATGCTCAGTGGTCGAACAATAACATCAGGTTAGCAGTAAAGGCTGTGCTTGTTGAAGAGCGTTCAAAGAAAACGGTCACTAAAGGTTTTGGAATTCCACGCCAAACTCTTCAGGACTATCTGAAAAGAGCGCGCGTGGACGCTGCTGTCGACCAACCATTTAACTGATGATCAGGAGAAGGAGCTGTCGGAAGTGTTGATTTTCATATCCGACAAACTGTTTGGTCTGTCACCGAAAGTCGTCAGAGAACAGTACTAGTGTTCAGTTATTGCGAAATTAATGGAATTGAGCACCAAGTTAACGACGGTGACTGACTTGCTGGATTCATTAAAAGACATCGCGAGTTATCCGTATGGGTAGGAGAGCCGACTTCAATGCATAATTAAAGTATCGGGGTTAACAGATCCAGAGTCGACAGGTACTTTGATGAATTGCAATTAATTATATTCGACAGCAGTGAGAAGTAACTCATAACATAGGAGCATATCTTTATTACTGTGGTAGTTGCGAGTAGACTTTAGATGTCTCAACTCACAAACGTCATGTTTATTGTACTGTAGGGCCTAAATGCTTCATAAATGTTTCCATTATGTTTGGTCATTTTTGTCGTCGTTAAATTGTTGACTTACTTTAGCTATAGGATAAGGATTTGCGCGAAAGAACTCTTGCATGATGGCAGTGGCCTCCACTCGACCGTCCATTTGCACTAGGCTACTATGACTCGGGTTTGTTTGAACAGTTTGTGAATGTTTAATAAAGATAAGCTAAACATAGCATTACGTGTTACAGTCTCTGACTGTTGAGTGAAAAGAAATGCAGGTACAAATGTCCCCATAGGGATACATTCATAGTTTATGCCTATCTGCTCAATTTAGATAGTAATAAATGTATGGTAATTTTCATTTCGGCTAATTTCGTCACCCTGCCGAAATTACCCTACCTTGTGGCCGAAATTACCTTACCCTGTGGGTAATTTCGGCTTTTGAATGCCTTCCCTTCGCATGTTATAACAGGAATTTGTGAAAGACGATTCACAGTTTGAAGGCGCCATTTCATAGCAGAGGGTTGCAGCAAACTGTGGAAACTTCAATGTGTCCTACAGATGTGATAGCATTTTAAATATTGAAAAAATTGCTTAAGGTGCCGAAATTACCCCATTTTACCCAGATAAACGTTTGAGCAAAGACTTGCCCCTTAACTAATCCCCAGCTATGCCCTCAATTCGAAATCAGTCGCTAAGCTATCGACTGCTAGCGACTTCGTTCACTTAATATTTTGCTTGTTATTTTAATCGTCACCCAAAGCCAACTCAAGAGGCTCGAACTCCTGATGGTTACATCACGAGGCCAGTGCGCTACATATTTGGGTCACAGCTTAACAAAGCATGGCAATTCGTTTAGTTTACTTATGCATTAACGCTCTAGACTGATTGGTGCTACTAACATTTGTAAATTGTAATTAGTAACTGCTATTGCGCCGGTGTCTAATGCACAAGGCTTCAACCGATGGCGCACTATAATCAAGCCGTCATGAGGTCAATATCTATAGATTAGTCCGTAAGATGGCGAGTTTGTGTGTATGTGTAAATGTGCATGAAGATTTATATAGCGCCAGCTTTATAATTCAAAAACGCGCTTGTATTTGTGAACTAGATTCCGAAGACTCGGATAATCTTGAACACTGGCCAATCAAATATTCCCGTAACAGAGTAAATGTCCCATAACCTGATTAAGTAATCTGTTAGATGATTCCTGTTAGATGATTCCTAAACCCTTCTGAAGTATACTCGCTGAGATAATTCCAGTTTTTTTAAGGTTGTCGCCGAGGTAATTCCAATTTCCATTTAAGCGCTGAGATAATTCCTATACCCCTATGAAGTAATCGTTGAGGTAATTCCCATACCCTGATGAGGCATGCGCCATTTTGATAATCAGAATGGCATGTCACCATATCGAATATTTCGCCAAATAGATTCATTATTATCAATGTCTTCAAATATAAAGTGGAGTGTCTAGAGCGAAATCCGAATTCGTTTGGCGTAACAATGTATTAATGAAAATAATTCCTTGTGTACAACATGTATTCAAAAATCTGACAAACTATATCAGGCTTGATAGCCTACCATTCTGTAATTATTGATTTATTTTCTCACGGATTCAAATATTGAAACTCCCTTATCAATTTTCAAAATGTTCGGTTAAGTGTGATTACTCACAGAGCAGTTTCTAAGAACAGATGGTTTCGATTAAGTCAATAATATTATTTTCTAATTAGATCTGGTATTTGGACTTCCGATAATGATAACGAGCAAGCTCTTCATATAAATATTCTAGACACGGTGACGGTGAGAATAATAAGAGACTGATTTGCAATGCAATTCTATTGTAGTTCTGTGACAAATAAACAAATGCAACATTCCTGCGACTTATACTGTAGATGTCACTGTAGATTTCAATGTTAAGCACGCTGTAGCAAATTCATCCGAAAATATGATGATCTAACGGCAGAGAAAAATATGTTAACATATTTGACCTAACATATTAATAAAAAAATAGATAATTTTACTGACTCATTTTCATTTCTGCTTCCCTGAGCATTCACACAGAAGCTTTGTTCCGAGAATGAACATGGTTTGATTCTTAGCCTGCACTTAAAAGTACTAACATTTCTTGCTTAATAATAATATTATTTAAGTTTTCTTAAGAAATGCCTTGAAATTGCCACACTACGCTATCAATTCAATAGTCACGATATAAGAGCTTTTCCATATAAATGTCTTATATCGTATCGACCACGCTCAAGGGCGCAAATGGACTTTCTTACGTTTTTCGTAAGTCTAGGCTGTTTTAAGTTTAAAGTTTCTTTCAACTTCAAACATTTTCTTAGCGATCCATGACACTAATATCTTCACCAAAACCAGAAGAAGTACTGCAACTACTAGAAACATGGCCAATGCGTCCAACATCAAGAATTGAAATAAGCTTAAATCTTTTCCAACAGATTGGAGATGATCGGAACCGAATTTGATGACGTGTTCAATCCAGTACGCTGCTCTCTCTGCCGGTCGCTGTGGGGCGCTGCGGAAGATTTCTGAAGCCAGAGAAATGCGACGTTTGTAGCTCGGGTCGTTGAGGATTTTCATGATATTAGTGTACAATGCATCTGAAGTAACTGTCTTAACATTCATCGCAATTCCAAATCCTTTGTTTTCTATCCGAATAGAATTGTAGGTTTGATCGCCAATGAACGGAAATCCAATCATCGGCACCTATAAACAGGCAGCATTCATTTATATTGTCTTTCAGAAGGTTTTCCCGCTAATTTAACTCATCAGCGAACTACTTTTCGAGAAAACAGTTCCTACACGGAGCAAACCCCACCAGTACGCCTTGTTTTAGTCGCCAATGTAATGGAATGTAATGGGAGTTTTATCTGGACAGAAATTAAAATCGCTGTGTTTCCAGTTCCAGTCCGATTCAAAATGGCGACCCCATGTGAAATGTAAGGTAGACGTCCACTGTTAAAAACCGCGGAACAAGGCAGCAATGAAATCTCTCCAACGATATTAATCTCTACGTGTGAAGGCTTACATATAGCGCCTTTCAACTACCGGTACCTTACAAAAGAGCTGCATGTGCCAAAACAAATGGCGTTAAAGTCATTTATAGCACTAAGCAAAAAAAAGAACAAACGAGTCACCACTGGCGAGCTATCCTAAATATATTGAGAATGAGAAGTCAGAGGTCCAAGTGGACAGGAGCCTGGAAATCTGTTAAGAACCACAGAACAAGGCAGGAATGAAATCTCTCCAACGATATTAATCTCATTGATGGAAAGAGTGATGGACAAAGTAAAAACTGGGCAAGAATCTCAGTCTACGAAATTAAGACCAGCAATCCAAATTTGTTGGTAGTGGAGACTTACAGCCTGTGTAGAGAAGGGATTAAGAACCAACATCGGCAAGACAACAATAGTTAATGATATTTCGTTCTGGGGAGTACGAGATGCCAGTGGAGATGCCAGTGGTAATGGTTCCAACGCAGTCATCACCGTCATAAGATCATCATCATTTTGAATGTTTAACGACATCGCATAGCGTTAAGGACCGTAGACGTTGATATAGATCTAAATCCTAGTTTTTTTTTGTACGACTATTGATCAATCCCACGTCTCGCTCCTAGCTCTTTTTGACGTCTCTTCGGCATTTGATATGGTCGATCATGAGCTCCTTTCTCGTCGTTTGCAGATAACTTGTGGCATCTCTAACGCTCATCTTCTCTGGTTTAAATCCCATCTCTCTGATCGCTCTCAGATGGTTGTCTTTGGTGACTCTAGATCTAAATGGGTCAGGGTTAGATCTGGCGTACCCCAGGGCTTAGTACTTGGACCTATTCTCTATATCCTCTATACGGCTGAAATTTCCCTGACTTTTACCAAACTGCGAGGGGCCACCTCTATGCTGATGACATATAATCTTTTGGCCATGTTCCACCAGATTATCAACTTTCCTTTGTTTCCTCCGTTGATGTACTTGCCCATGACTTGCACCTTTGGATGTCAGCAAACCGACTTTGCTTAAATTCCACCAAGACTCAATTGATTTGGTTTGGGACTAAGCAACAGTTAAATAAGCTTGACTATTCACTACTGGCACTCAAGATTCCCTCTTATACCTACTCCCTCAGTGTGCGCGATCCGAATGTCACTCTTGACTCCTCCCTTACCTTCGCTGAACATATCTCGACTCTGACTCGCTCCTGCTTCTTCCATCTGAGACAAATGAGAGCTATCAGGCGATCCACTATCTCTACGGTCTTTACCTCCATTGTGCATGCATTCATTTGCTCTATGGTCGACTACTGTAACTCGCTTCTCCTCGGTCTCCCCATGTTACGCCTCTCCCCTCCAGTCAGTCCTAAAATTAATGCTTCTGCTAGACTCATAGCACGTCTTCCTAGCTTTGCTCATATCCCCACATATATGATTGAAGTCCTACACTGGCTCCCGATTACTTCGCGTATTCAGTATAATATCCTCCTTCTGGTTTCCAAGTACCAGCTAGGGCTTGCCTCAAAAAACCTCTCTCACCTTATGCGGCAACCTTCTCTGCAACTTCTGCTCGTCCTTTGCGCTCTACTGGCCGTCTTGATTTCTTTGTCCCTCGTACTAGGACCACTCTGGCCTAACTTCGAGCTTTTGCTGTAACAGGTCCCTCTGCCTGGAATGGTCTTTCATCTCGACTTCGAACTATACTCATGATGGGAATCTCCCCTGCATCTACTCGCTTGCTCAAGACGTTTCTCTTTCCGCGGGACTCCTGCACCGAGGACGCCTCTGAATAGTTTATACTGCGAGAGGCGCCTTATAAATTACTAGATACGATACAATTAAAAGGCTACTTACTTACTTGCCTATTTAGTAACTTACGACATGAATTTCTTAGTAGTAAGCGCTTGAAGGCCGTCCTGTCTGGCTGTCAGAAAGCTGGCAGTTGATGTGCGATGCCATAAAAAGTGATACTCATCAAGTCGAACGACAAGATCACAAATGCTGAGGTGCGGTCGAAGACAAATGAATTGGGCATGAAGCATCGGGTAACAAATAATAGAAAGGAAACTTAATGTTACTGGATACATTCGCAGGATGGATGGCACAACGATGAACATGCAGGTTGTTTTTGGAATGGTGGAAGGCTTGGTGTTTGAAGTAGACAAAACAGAGAGTGGCTGAACAAAGTCAGGGAGTGGTGCAAGCTGCATGGTGGCTGACCTTTTATGAGAAGACAGAAGCGAATGGAGAAATGTAGGAATCGAGAAAAACAGGAGATAAGCGCACAGATTTAAATCATTTTGTGATTACCAATATATTATTAATTTTTTATTATATCACGTTATGGCGTTTCCAATAAACGTCATCGTCTTGACAATTTTTAAGAAATTCATCAACATCATGATTACTGTATGAATCATAAACAAATATTCACCCCGTGGTAGAGAGCCTCGAACTGTCCATTGTTTCCGCAATGGGTGATGAACAACTTTACTTTCGGATGAGCCAGAATATCATTCTGCGGCAGCCAAGGAACTGGTCTTACGAAATCTGGAATCTGGAACTCGGCGCTTACGTTGGTCAATCTCCAGATGATCCTATGTCGCTCGATTCGACTGAAGGCCTCAAGGAACGCTCTAAGCAACTTATCTGGAAAAGTGGACAACATCGTTCCGAAAGTCACCAGGATCACTCCATCCTCAGCTCCGTCTAAAAAACTTTGAATGTCCTCTGGAAGTTTCTTTGCTGGTTGCGTTGTCAATCCTCCCACTTCTATCATGTCTGACATGATGGGCTTTGGGGAGTCAATGATCACATCACTTGTTAGAATCCAGAACTTGGATCTCTCCATCAATTCTTCTGGGGTATCGAAAACCCCATATTGTTGGTACTGCTTTATGATATTGTCGGGTAACTTTAGGTTCTGGTCTTTTATCCTTGCTTGAGTCGACAACCAAGCATTCGAAATCCGACCCAGGAAACTCATTTTCTCAGATTGGAAAGAAAATTTTCCTGGTACGATTGATGGAAGCCACGGAACTCTCATCATCCATGGATCTGGATAATCTGTGTAGGTTATCCAAGGTATTCCAAGACGGTGAGCCAAGAGGTAGAAATGTTTGGAACAAAACACTCCGTCAATCACGGCTAAGTCGTAATGAGCGGATTTGAGCTTCTCTATGAGAGGTTCGTTCTCAAAGAGAACTAACCTGGCATGGCCTTCTATCCAACGAGAAGTAATTTCTAGCAAATCTGCAAATGATGATCTGCTGTTCATCATAAGATGTACTGCTAGCTCAATCAGATCTGTCGTCTGTCCTTCCTTGTTATCACTGTCATGAGTCAATCGTACAAACGTGATATTAAGCTTCTTCGCATCGGCAGCCATGTCTGTGTCGACCTTGTATCCTTCGTCAAGCAGAACGTGTGTCTCGTGTTGACGCCTTCCGAGCTCTTTTGCAATAGCCATGATGCATGAGACGTGGCTGCCCTGGACGACTGGCATGAGAAGGATCTTATGAGACACTGAGGAAGCCAAGAATAGACACAGTACCCAGACAATGGTCGAACACCTGAAGAGAGACATCGATGCTGTTTGGATGCAAGTTATTAGGATTAGACGACGTCAGGTATTTTGCTCAATTGTAGAAACCCTCTAGCTCGAACGCCGAGTTACATACTAACTCAACCTTGATGTCATTGTGCAATATATGTTTGGCCTGTGTACCTTGGCGACGTTTTTTCAGGCAAGTCCTTGATCACGGCATTGTTAAAGAGAACAGAGGCAAAGATATCGGTTGCAAAGGTTAAAGTTCTCACCCTTCGTGTACTGATTTAATTGTAGCCATGACTTGAATCACCAACAGTAGTTTACTTTTTTACTGTCATTTCGACAAACCAATAGCTCACTGAACTCTCTTGTAATATATATTTAGGATTGATCCTCTTTACATTGTGCAAATTATACATCATGTTTGACTCTGAACCATTTATTATTATTCAGAGCTATTTGTTTACATCACCAGCTGATGAAACAGTATTTTTGGTAAACAGCAGAGTCAGTAATAACATCCTCGATGCCCGTCGTCTCTCTTCGTCTTCGATGCGAAGTAGTCCAGAACGTGTTGACTACTATCAGCAATGGCTGTATATATCCGTCAGTTGAGGTTGCGTGTCTATCGGTGCTCGCCAGGCAGTTTCTTGTCATCTCAGCACCGTTCGCTTATTGATTAGCTTTCTGTTCTTCCTGACCTCAACACCATTTAGCCTGGCGTAGGCATCGCTTTTGTAAGCTACTAAAAGGAGCCATAGTTAGTTTCTGGTAGACACGTATATGTCGATACGATTAGGTTATTTCAGATACAATAATTATAGGTAATTAATTCCAAATATAACATAACACATGGATATTTCAAACAGGTTTTTAAATAGTTTATATATATATATATATATATATATATATATATTGTATTGTATTGTATATGGGCATTTATAAAGCGCCTCTCGCGGTATATACCATTCAGAGGCGCTCCCAGTGCGCGAGACCCCGAGAGAAAAAGCAGGATTTAAGGTGAGAAAAGGAAGAAGCAACGCTACCAGAGAGAATGGTGGTGCGGACAGAAGGAGGAAGTCGGTTCCAAAGTGAGGGACCTATGCAGGCAAAGGACCTGGACTGAGCCATAGTTGTCCTGACACGAGGAACTAAGAGGTCAAGACGCTCAAAAGATCGGAGACGACGCAACGAAGCAGCAGAATGAGGCCGTTGAAACAGATCACGTAAGTACTGTGGAGCAAAACCCAGCTGAGATTTAAGCACAAGAATAAGCACTTTGAATTGTATACGGGCAGAGAGAGGGAGCCAATGGAGGTGTTCAACCATGAAGGTGGAGATATGAGAGAACCGAGGAAGGCGGGCAATGAGTCTAGCAGCAGCATTGAGTACGGACTGGAGAGGAGAAAGACGGATCTTGGGAAGGCCAATAAGGAGAGAATTACAGTAGTCAATCCGAGAGCACACGAATGCATGAACAATTGAGGTGAAGGTCGAAGATGAGACAGACCGCCGAATAGCCCGGAGACGCCTTAAGTGGAAGTAAGAGGAGCGGGTGAGGTTGGAAATGTGCTCAGCAAAAGTGAGCGCGCTGTCCAGAGTGACACCTAAGTCACGAACACTGGACGAGAAAGTGAAGTGAGGAAACCTATCAGACAGGAGCACGAAATCAAGCTTTTTGAGTTGCTGAGGGGTGCCAAACCAGATGAATTGAGTTTTGGAAGAGTTTAGAGAAAGGCGGTTTGAAGACATCCAGCAATGAAGATCTTGAGAGAGAGCCTCAATGGAGTAATATCTGAAGTTGTGTGTGCGTTTATCGTGTTCACACGCCGGTGCGTCGACTCCGTCTATTCTCGCTAAATATTTCGTTCTACGTCGTTTAACCCAGTTGTAGATTTGATAGATTCTTGGACACAGTTTTCCTGGACCTTCCGTTGTACTTTTCAATGGAATATTCTACTTCGTCAAAGAGAAACTTTGATTTGTTTTTGTCTATTCTACGACAATCTACTCTCGAAGCCTTGGAATACACACGTTGCTGTGTGTACGTCGCTGTACGTCTACGTAGGTCTACTAGTGCTAGACCGTGTCTACGCCTGTGTATGCCTCGTGCCTACTTCTAGGCCTATCGACTTTGATGGCTCGGACTACCTATTCATCTCAACAACTATGTTCAATCTGGTCGAACTGTTTTCGACCCTCACGATCTCTGCGCAAGATTCTGTTCGGGGCTCAGGTATGGTGCCCCGCCTGCTGCCGTCAAGATCGCCTTCCTCCCGTCAGCCATGCGATCGAGTCAGTGACGGCTTCGCCTACGCCTGGCTCGACTTCTTCGCCGTCATCGTCTTCGTCCTCCTCCTCATCGTCGGTCTCTCACGAGTCTTCTCCTAACCCTGCCGACTCCTCTCATCCTCCGCTCAGTCATTCGACAGGCCTACGAATCGCCTCCTGGAACGCTCAATCCTTGTCCGACAAGTTTGCTTTTGCTTCTCAATCCCTCCTCCAGGACCAACTTGATGTCCTCGCGGTCACTGAAAGTTGGCACCAGAGTTCAGACGACATACCGATCCTGAGAGCGACTCCTCCAGGCTACTCTTCCCGTGATCGCCCTCGACCGCCTCATCCTGATGGTCGTCCGGCTCGCGGTGGCGGTATCGTCGTCTTTTTCCGATCCGCTCTTCGGGTCACACAGGTTCCTCTCGATCCTTCGACATCTACGTTCGAAGCTCTCTGTCTCAGCATCGCCACTCCTCGCGGCCCAGTGACCGTCCTCACCGTATACAGACCTGGTTCTGCTCCTGCTACTGGTCAGTTTTTTGAAGAATTCTCCTCCGTTCTCGAGAATCTCATCACCCGCAATAGCCAACTCGTCATTCTTGGCGACTTCAATCTACACCTGGAAGACCCTGCCCTTTCCACCTCCTCCCGATTCCTCGAACTGCTTTCTCAGTTTGCCCTCCGTCAGCATGTGAGTGAGCCCACGCATATCTTGGGCGGCTGGCTTGATCTCATCATCACCTCTGACGATGATCAGGTTGAGGATCTCCGGATCCTCCCACCGACGCTCTCCGACCACTCATTCATCCACTTCACCCTTCCTTCCGTTCATCTGCAACCAGTCTACTCCATTCGAATGCTGCGAGGTTGGAAATCCTTCGACTCTCTGGCCTTCAGCGTCGCCATCCGCAACTCACAACTCTCCGCGACATCTGCCTCTCTCGACGGTCTTACAGTTACCCAACTGTTTGATCTCTACACTTCAACCACGACGTCGCTCCTAGATGAGGTACTTCCGCGTCGTAGCGTCAAGAGCCGCATTCGTCCTCTGGCTTCCTGGTTTGACGCCGAATGCCATCAGATGCGACGCCGTGCCCGCTGTTTCGAGAGACGTTTTCGTCGATCCAAGGATCCCTGCGACCGGTTGGCCTGGGTCTCTCAACTACGTGCCCTCCATCGCCTTTTCCACCATAAGGAGGCTGCCTACTGGGAAAATCTAGTCTCTCGGAATGCCAAGAATCCGAAGCGTCTCTGGTCCTCCATCTCTGGTCTCCTTGGCCGATCATCTCGCTCCTCCGAGACTCCTGCCTTCTCCGCCAACGACTTTCTCGACATGCTTACTGCCAGGACCGACCGTCTTCGTGCTACCACCGCCGATGCTCCTCCTCCGACGTTCACCTCGACGACAGCTGTCTTCGATGGATTTCGACCTGTTACTGACTCTGTTCTTCGTTCAGTTTTTTCATCTGTGAATTTAAAATCATGTGAATTAGACCCACTTCCCCCTTTCATTGTTACCGATATTCTGGATGACCTTGCTCCGTTCTTTCTGTACCTCTTCAATAGGTCTCTCTCTGAGGGCTATATCCCGGCCTCACAAAAACGGGCTGTCGTCTTTCCCTCACTTAAAAAGCCAAATCTTGACACTAACCTCTGTCAGAACTATCGACCTATTTCTAACCTCTCTTTTCTTTCTAAAACCCTTGAACGGCTGGTTTCTATGCAGCTTCTTCCCTGCTTGGAACAATCTGGACTTCTCCCACCTTTCCAATCTGGTTTTAGAGCTAATCACTCTACAGAAACTGCCCTCCTCTCCCTGCTATCAGAGATCTATTCTGCTGTTGATAAGTCTCAACTTACTCTTCTGGCTCTTTATGACGTTTCTTCAGCCTTTGACATGGTCGACCATGAAATCCTCCTCCAGCGCCTTGAGATTTCTTTTGGTCTAAAGGGCACTCCTCTCCTTTGGTTTCGGTCTTACCTGTCTGAACGCTCTCAACTGATCATCTCCGGTGATTCTAGAACTCGGTGGGTCTCGGTAAAACTTGGTGTTCCTCAGGGTTCGGTTCTTGGCCCGCTTCTCTTCATTCTCTATACAGCTGACATTCCTTCCCTACTCTCTAAACACGGGGCGGCTGGTCACCTTTTCGCTGATGATGTTCAGGCTTTTGTCCATGGGCCTCCATCTGCTCAACTGCTTCTCACTGGAACTGCTTCATATATATATATATATATATATATATATATATATATATATATATATATATATATATATATATATATATATATATATATATATATATATATATATATATATATATATATATATATATATATATATTCAATTCAATTCAATTCAATATCTTTTTATTGCTGTCAATGACAGTCATAACAACATCTGAATTTTTTTCATAGTTAACATGTAGTAACACAATACCAGCCTAATTTAGACAACTAAACTATCTTAAACAGATAGCATACAGAAGTTCATGTTAATCTAAATCAACAAGAGAAAAGAATCTGAAATGCAAAATAGGCCAAACTGTCATCGACAACAATGGGTGACCCCTAAGGGATGTTAGTCCCGCTAAATAGGGCACCCTAACAATCACTTACTTAGTCAGTGTATGGCAGTAGACTGTTGACACCCCCGCAATATTGAGAATCGTGCGAAGAATTTACAGGGGTGCACATTTATTTACTGTAATAGCTTAACTATACTTAACTACAGGTTTAGGCTCCAGTGCGACACTCTGACAACTCCCGACGACTGTCTCACTTGATGGAGTCAATAAGAGACCAATTCAGAGGCAGCAAGAAATAATCGTAATTTCTTTTTAAACTCGTATTTATTCTTTGAGTTGCGAATTTCTCTCGGGAACGAATTCCAAGTAGTTGGACCGGTAGACTTTATACTGAATAATCTGATGTTAGTGCGCGCTTGGATTGGTCGATATAACACAGCACCTCTCGTATGATGGTAATGTAATGAAGAGGCAAGCGTAAAATACCCAGCAAATACATCAGGAAGCTGGTGATTTTCGTACATATAGAACAGGATTCCAATTTGGAAAGATCTAATCTGTTTTAATTCCAATAGATTTAGGTCTTTGAAAATATGTAAGGAGTGGTGATACCTTGGGACCCCAGCAATCATTCTTACTGCCTGTTTTTGCAGTATGTGAAGTTTATGAAGACGTGAGTCATAATTTGAGGCCCATATAAGATTACAATAATTTAGATAAGGGAAGATTAGAGAATAATATAGACTCATCCTAACTTCCTTGGGGAGAACCCTAGCAATTCTAAAGATTATTCCAAGGTTTTTTGCCACGTTTAATGAAATATAATTTATATGAGCTTTCCAAGTGAGATGTTGGTCCACATATACTCCCAAGAAATTTAGTGGACTCGACTTTAGTTATAGGACTTCCATCTAATGATATAGACCAGTCAATTGGTTTAATTTTCCTGTGTGATTTAAAGATTATAAAGTTTGTTTTATCTACATTAAGTGTTAATTTATTTACTGTAAACCATTTATTAACTTTATGAAGCTCTTTGTTAACTGTTTCAATAAGTGATTTCCACGAGTTATTAGAGTAAAATATATTAGTGTCGTCTGCAAACAAAATAAAATAGAGTGCAGACGAGACGTTCGCTAGGTCGTTTATATATAGCAGAAAAAGGGGTGGTCCTAAGTTGGATCCTTGGGGGACTCCTGAGGTGATATAGCCTGGAGCTGAGAGAGAACCATTACAGCTAACTATCTGTGTACGAGCTTCTAAATAACTTTTAAACCACTGGATTTGAGTTCCTCTAACACCGTAATTACTTAATTTGTTAATTAGTATCTTATGATCGACAGTGTCGAACGCTTTAGCTAGGTCCAAAAAAATCCCCACGGGATATTCATTGCTATCTATTGCTTTTGAAATTTTATCTTCCATATTGAGCAACGCCATAAGCGTAGAATGACCTGCTTGAAATCCATGCTGCGTGGGGTGAATTATATTAGCGTTAGTTATAAAGGAATTAAGCCTAATATACATAACTTTTTCTAAGAATTTTGCAAAAAATGGTAGTACTGATATAGGCCTATAATTTTCAATATTTTGTCTATTTCCTTTTTTAAAAACTGGTATGACTTTGGCAGACTTCTATTGGTCCGGTACAATCCCAATCATCAAAGAACAGTTAATGATTTCCGTGAGGGGAAGAGCAATAAGGTGTAGGTACGGCAACGCCAAATAAGGATCAATATCATCTAATCCTCTTGTATGGGTTTTCTTAAAGCTGGTACCAATGCTAATTATCTCATCAGGGGAGGTTAAAGTTAGTCCCATAGATGACAATTTAGGTGAGGGTAAGTAATCTTCGTGGGACCCTGTGCAGGTGGGTATATTTTTGGCCAAATTCCTAGGAAGATTAATGATATAGTCGTTAAACTTATTTGCCATTTGCTCTGGGTCTTTTATATCAATACCATTAATCAATAGTGAATCTATTTTTTCCTGACCATCCTCTAGTTGCAGCGCCGATCTTATCAATTTCCAAGTAGATTTTAAATCGTTATGATGTTTGAGAAACTCCGTCGCATAGTAGTGGCGCTCTGCGTAAGTTCTTATGGATTTAAATTTATTTCTGTAAATAACAAATTTTTCCTTATTTACGGGATTGGGATTTCTTAGATACTTTGTGTATAATTGATTTTTCTTTCTGCATGCTTTTAAGAGACCCTGAGTCATCCATGGCTTTTTATATTTTGCTTTTTTTCCCTTAGTCACCTCTTGCAGAGGAAATGCATTTTTATATAATTTCATGTATTTGTCAATAAAACATTCATAGGCTTCATTAACCATCTCCCGTTGACAATAATGTGAAATAAGTTCCCAGTCCTCTTCTCTTAAAGTCTCAGAAAATTTGTCTAGGCCCTTTAAGGTAACAGATCTTCTCTCCGAATAACTACTTTCAATACTGCAGATTTTTTAGAAGGAGAATTTAGCAAGGATCGGTAAATGGTCCGAAATGTCAGATATAACAATTGAGGCTGATTGTAGTTTAGACCAGGAAGTACTAAATATGTTATCAATTAAAGTTTTTGAGTTCGCGGTGATTCTGGTAGGTCTGGTTATATGAGGGAGAAAATGGTAGGAAATTAAGCTGTTATAAAAAAAGATTAGTTTCTTTATGCTCATTGACTTTTAACAAGTCAATGTTATAATCTCCAAGCAGAAAGATATCTTTGGATTTTGTCTTAAGATTCATCATTAGCTGCTCGAATTCCACCAGAAATTCCTTTAGGGGCTGTCCGGGGGCTCTATATAGAACCCCAAAAATTGGGAAACAATTTTTCAGTTTTAATCTAAGAAATAAATATTCAAAAGTAGAGAAGACTTCTCTTCCTGTGTTAGGAGAATAAATCTGATAACTGAGTTTCTCATTGATGAAGAACCCGACACCCCTCCCCTTCCATCCTTTCTAGATTTACCTATAAATTTATATTTTGGTATATGGACAGTGTCTAGGAGATTTTCATCCAACCAAGTTTCAGTGAGTGCAATTATTGCTGCTTGAGATTTTTCAGCAATCTCTCTAATTTCATCCAATTTGCTAACAATGCTTCTGCAGTTAATGTGCACCATAGTAAGATTCTTATCACATTGACTGCCGTGAGAGAGGTTGTTTTGCAGTTCATCAAGAGATATATAATTACTAGTCCAAGTGCTCTTTTTAAAGAAATTTTGGTCAGGATCACTACTATTGCCTTCCATAGTGGTATTAGTCTCTGCCTCCGGTGAAAACACCTCAAGTTCAAGGTCTTGGTTATATCTAACATTAAGCAAATTTTCATCATCCTCACCTTCCTCATTAGTGCTATTTATGCCATCAAGGCGGATAATTAGATCATTCAAGTCATCGTCACCCATTTCCAAGTCTCTGCATTCAGGTCCTACATTAGTATTACTGCAATCATCACCAAGATTCTTCCTTATTCTAGTGCTGCATAGTGAAGTGCCATCCCTTTTTGCTGTCGTGAAATAGCAGAGGTCGCATCTGGAGCCCAACGGGTGAGTACAAGTGGACAGGTAGGTTGAACATGTAGACGCTCCTATTTAATACCACTGGTCGTGAACAACCGCCCACGCAACAGGGTAAACAGATAAGTAGACTCCTCAAATCCCAGCACTAATTCTTTAGATTGATCCTGATAACCAATCAATACTTCGGAATTATGCACCAAGGAACTAGGAAACTAATAGTGCTCCAAGAGCAGGGCTGTAGTCGAGCGTATACGCGGGTATACAGCGTATACTTACCTCTAGAGAAATTTGAGAGCGTATACTCATGGCTGTAGACGAGGGTATACGCGGGTATACAGCGTATACTTACCTCTGGGAACGAAAATTTTTCCAAAAAGAGAGGTTTTTAAAGGTTTTTAGGGCGAATGACTAAAAAAAAAAAAAAAAAAGGTCATCAACTTTTTCAGAGACAAAATCGTAAAAAGTCTGAAAATTTTCTGAGAATTGGTGAAAAGTCTGAAATTTTTCCTAAAAAAAGGTCTTCAAATTTTTTTTTACGCCGCTGGTCACCGGCAGCGTATACTCACCTCAAATTTTACCACTACAGCCCTGTCCAAGAGTATGTTTAACTAAATATAAGTTCGTTTAAATATACGTTCGTTTAACCGCATTGAAATTCAAGTAGCAATGTAAGACGTACAACCACAGATTTACACGATGCAAAAACAAAAACAGAAATCAAAGAAATGAAAAGACAACCGACTATACTGAAAAACATACCGAGGTTCATCTAGCCAAGGCAACGAATGAGATGCGTTACCATTGGTTAAGCTTAACAGTTCTATAACATTGAATTGACTGGTTCCACCTAAGATCCTTAACAAATGACAACACTCTACAGAAATGTGACTGCTTCTACCATTTAATCCTTAGTACTGAAGTAAACACGGCAAATGCCTTCAGCGTAAAGCAATAGTGCATTTCAGACTACATTTTAGATCAAGGCCATAATCTCAGTCAATTATATAATAACTGATTCGAGAGCTATACATGCAGTCTCTCCCAAAGGAGATAGGAGAGAGACCCTTTTGTCTAATCCTCAAATAGAATCCATCGTACATCAGATTATACGACATACAATATGCAGGAAATGAAATCGAGATATTGCATTATTGAGCATTGAATTCTGGCAGAAATGCCTAAACAAAATTCCAGCAGGATAATAAACTTAACACCTCGTTCCTTGGAAGCATTTTGCCGTGCACTTTTTGCTGTACAGTCCGCACATGCTGAAAGCAGATGATTAAATATAAGTCCGTATTAATAAGGCAAAATTGTAAACCTCAGTCCATTAAATAACAACTGAGGCTGGAATCTACATGGAAAGACTTCCTCAAAGGAGGAGAGACCCATTTATATATATATATATATATAAATATATATATATATAAATATATATATATAAATATATATATATATATAAATATATATATATATATATATATATATATATATATTTGCTTTGACCCTGTGGTAATGATTCCAGGCCTACCTATAAAATATCCAGTGTTGGAAATTACACATGTAACGTTCTATAGAGTTCTGAAGGTATGTGTTTATATAGATCGACACATAGTCTATATAGAAGACATCACTCATATATATATATATATATATATATATATATATATATATATATATATATATATATATATATATATATATATATATATATATATATATATATATATATATATATATATATGAGTGATGTCTTCTATATAGACTATGTATATATATATATGTGTTTATAGGTATATAGGTATGTGTTTATATAGATCGACACATAGTCTATATAGAAGACATCACTCATATATATATATATATATATATATATATATATATATATATATATATATATATATATATATATATATATATATATATATATATATATGAGTGATGTCTTCTATATAGACTATGTATATATATATATATATATATATATATATATATATATATATATATATATATATGAGTGATGTCTTCTATATAGACTATGTGTCGATCTATATAAACACATACCTTCAGAACTCTATAGAACGTTACATGTGTAATTTCCAACACTGGATATTTTATAGGTAGGCCTGGAATCATTACCACAGGGTCAAAGCAATTTGAGCTTTGCCTGATTTATGTTCATGTTTGTTTTGAACCATCAGATGTTATTTCTAATCGGTTGTTTTCTTTCAAATTGTGAAATGTGGCCTTTAGACCCAACCTGTTTCTGATGACTGGCATGTGTATTTGACAAAAGTACATATGACATAAGGTACAATCGTGTATTTGTAATGCTAATTATCATTCTTCATTATTATATTCTGAAAAATCTATTTCTTATATGTTTTCTTTACCCTGAGGGCATAGGACTATGCATAGGCGCCGACTTCTTGGGGGCCTTGGGTGCCAATGGACCCAGAGAGAAGTTCAGTGGGTGCCTGGCACCCAGAAGAATTCGGACCTTAAATTCAGTTATTTTACAACTAACTAATCTCACAACTTGAGAAGTATAACTACAACAGAAATTGTTGGGGTATTCCTAAAAGAAGTCGTCACAATTTTGGTGGGGATGAATTCCTAAAAAAAGTCGTCAAATTTTTGGGGGGATGAATTCCTAAAAAAGGTCGTCAAAATTTTAAGGGAGAATTATCTTAAAATATGCACTGGGACCCAGGCACCCAGAGACAAAAGCAAAAGTCGGCGCCTATGGGACTATGGCCTATTATAAATGCTTTCTTATGCAAATTCGGCGGGAGTCGCGGGTTACTTGACTATCGGAAAAGGGGGTAGCGATCCGAAAAAGTTGGGAGCCGCTGGTCTATGCGATCAAAGAGTCAACACCTCAGACATTTTGAAGTTCGTTGTTGTTCAACACCACACACATCGATTTCTGAACAGCAGCTTCCAGCGGAGCTCTCACTGAGGGAACCATCTTCTCTTCTTCCCACTACCTGTTATACCTAGAGTGGGTCTCTTAGGCAGGTGAAGTGCTAGGACACTTAATTAAGTGTCACAGTCGAAAAGTCACCGCATTGCGTGCTATGGCGTTCCCTTCGGAGTTTTTGTTTAAAGGTCACCGCATTGAGTGCAATGGCGTTGACTTCGGTGTCTACGTCAAAAGTCACCACATTGAGTGTTATGGCGCACTTTTCGGTGTCCGTCAAAAGTCACCACATTGAGTGCTATGGCGTTCCCTTTGGTGTCCGTCAAAAGTCACCACATTGAGTGCTATGGCGTACCCTTCGGTGTCTACGTCAAAAGTCATCACATTGAGTGTTATGGCGTTCCCTTCGGTGTCGCTGATAAAAGGACACCGCTTGAAGTGCCATGGGGTTCATCTCAGTTTACTACCAGCACAAAAAATAACTCCCAACTTTTTCACCTGCTCGGTCCACAAATCTTTGGTGGTGACATCAAAACATGCCAGGCAGGGTGACCTTGAATTGAGGACCGAACGCGAGGCATCAGGATTTATTCTAATTCAATGTTAGGCCTATCTGACTACTAACAACAACGCATTTATCTAGTAGGTCTAAAGCCCAACAACCGATGCGGATAGCAAAATAATGTCGTCTGCATACGTGATGCATCCCAACCAGCACCGTTTTGCTAAGTTTCATAGTATTCAATAAACAAGTGCTGTATTTGTGAACCAAAGGTTGGTTTAACGAAGATAAGTTTAAGTTGGCCAGTCAATGTCTAACGCTTTATAAAAGTTTAAACTAGATTTGTTGTTCTATGGGAAGCCGGTGGAATTATCACGCCTACAGCATGAGGTGCTGTGTTGGAATTTGGGTGTTTTCGCTATAGATGTCACCAAGAAGTTCTAAACATTTCTACCCTTTGCAAATAGGTTCTATGACGCTGTTTGAAAGTAAATTAATCAATTATAGTAATCAAGAAGACGAGAAACCAGAACGTTATGCATAGTGAAATGAGAACATTCCGACCACAGGAAGTCTTACTTTGCGTCTGCGAAGTCTTCCAACTAAGTCTTGGCTGAAATTTATTACATAATTGCACTGAATTGATATATGAAGCATTTCATCAATTGCGTTATAATAACCAATAACAAACCAATAAATCAGATATTATTATTATTATTATTATTGTTGTTGTTGTTGTTGTTATTATTATTATTATTGTTGTTGTTGTTGTTGTTGTTGTTGTTATTATTATTATTATTATTATTATTATTATTATTATTATTTTTTTTTTTTTTGCCCCAAGGTACATATGATCCCTCGGGGACTTAGATATTAGACTATTTATTGTTTTTTCCGGAAAATCAGGCCTCGTCCTCCGCTAAGTCATTATTATTATTATTATTATTATTATTATTATTATTATTATTATTATTATTATTATTATTATTATACGAATTAATTTCTTCATACAACCAATAAACTCATATACAGAAAAATTGTTTACTGTTTCCAGTCACTGTGTCTAGGCTATAGGCCGCCGTACAGTCCTGGCTGCACCATCTCCTTATTGTTATCATCATCATCATCATCATCATCATCATCATCATCATCATCATCATCATCATCATCATCATCATCATCATCATCATCATCATCATCATCATTGGTAAAGCCTATGCATTTATTAACTCCACTCTCTTATAACCAGGCATCAAAGGATGGCGCTAAGAAATAAATTTATTGCGAGAGAAGTACAAGACACGAACTCAAGATCTCATTGCAGTAATTAACAGACTCGAATGGGATTGCAGCCATACTATCCGCGTCCCAACACAAGCGCTCCAACCGGCTACAGTGTCCCAATAGACAAAGTATGACGAGCTCTTAAAATCAAAACAAGTATTGCAGTATGTTATGCTTCTTCGTAGTGCTAAAGTAAAAGAAATTGTTGATGGATGATAATCCGACATCTGCTCAAAAATGTTGATGAAGCAGCAATAGCAAACAAACAAACGATACTACAATTTAACAACGCATCGTATATTTTTTCTTACTTATTCTCATATCTACTTTCATCGGATTCAGTTACGTCATGTACACAAGAACTTTTCAGTGAGCGGTTGAACATGATGTAATTAATTCATTTTTGTACTCAAGGTACCCATGTATATATATATATATATATATATATATATATATATATATATATAAATAAGATGAATTAATATTATATATATGAATTAAATGAATTAATTACATCATATTCAACGCTCTCTGAAAAGCATATATATATTCGTTAAATATATATTCCTTAATCCATTCTTTAATTGCAACTAAGCACCGCTTAAAGTTACCACAACATGCTTCCAAAGTCGGCAAATAAGAAACCTTCCATGCAAGATTCTACTTTTAGATCCCTGAAGGCCGTTCTGACTGTCCTTGTTTTCAAGATTCTAGGCTGTCTTAACTTTTAAGTGCTTTCTAAATTCGTGCAATTTCTTCACCACCAATGAAACTAATTTCTTCACCAAAATCAGAAGCAACACGCCAACTGCGAGACATATAGCTAATGCGTCCAACATATAGAATTGAAAAAAGTTTAAATCCCTTCCTGCAGATTGGAGATGATCGGAACCGAATTTGATGACGTGTTCGATCCAGTACGCTGCTCTCTCCGCCGGTCGCTGTGGGGCGCTGCGGAAGATTTCTGACGCGAGAGAAATGCGACGTTTGTAGCTCGGGTCGTTGAGGATTTTCATGATATTATTGTACAATTCATCTGAAGTAAATTGATGTGCATTCATCGCAATCCCAAATCCTTTGTTCTCTATCCGAATAGCGTTGTAGAATTGATCAACAATGAACGGAAACCCAATCATGGGTACCTAAAAAACAACATGCAAAACAGTTTATGTCCGTATGTTTCGTGTTTGTACAGAATGCTTGATAAAATCGTCGTTGCAGTACCTTTCGAACAAGTCTTTCCAGTGTACATTGTTGTGCGTTCAACAAGACCCCAAAACTAGTCTGAGCACAAATACCGGTACATTGGAATTTTTCCGGACATTAAAAAATAAATCAGGGTGTTATCCCATTTCAAACTGGTGGAAGGCATTCATGAAGAAATGTAAACAGTTTATTAAGTCTATTATGTGCAATTATCAGCTGCACCTTAGGTTGCATTTCACGACTTTTGTACAGGAGTATCTTCACTCCAACTAGGTGATTCTCAAATCTCGCTAGCATATAGGCCTACATTTGTGAATGCTCTATACATTCTTTGTCGTATAACACTGGAAATATATAAATTAGTATCATCATTAACATTTTCACTTTTGACTGCTATAAGCTGCGATAAGATGTGGCATCCTCTGTTGATTTATAATAATAAACGAATATACATATATTTAAAGGCTAGTCCCCAAAAGACCAGAATGTGGGGTGTTGGAACTTTCAGGTGATATGCAACGGCATTTGAGCAACCATTTTTACTACTGATCTACGGTGATGTATGTATGTAATGCAGTATATTGCACTATGAAATAATAGCTCTCCAATAAATTTCAATGTAATATATTATCTGCACTGGGGTCCAATTCACTAACAGCGAATGCCAGGTTGTTTGTTGGATATTGATGTTAGGTCAGATTCAATGGTATTATATCTGCAGTGTAGATAGCTCATTCTGGTTGTGTAATTCAACGCAGCTGCTTACATGTCCAATGCAATTACAACAACAGCCAAAGCAACAGAAATGACAAAATCGTTCTGTTTGATTCTCAGACTGCTGGCACATGACATGAGACACTATACAAAAATCTTGTTCATCAACTGGTCAGATAAGATCAGAAATACTGAGTTTACGAAGACAAATGAAGCAAATATAGAAAAGAAACCTAATTTATTCGGATACATAAATTATGCAGGTTGGATAACACTATAGGATGGTCGAAAAAGTCCTGTTTTGAATGATCGACGGCATGGGGTATAGGATAAGAGCATGGATTTTTATATAATCGTGACTACCCATACATTCTATTATGTAATAATATATCCTGTAAAAGTCAACATCGTTACTACTGCATGAATGAATTACAGACAAATATTCACCCCGTGGTAGAGAGCCTCGAACTGTCCGTTGTTTCCACAGTGGGTGATGAACAGCTTCATTTTCGGATGCGCCAGGATGTCATTCTGCAGCAACCAACGATCTGTTCTTATGAAGTCTGGAATCTGGAACTCGGAGCTTACGTTGCTCAGTCTCCAGATGATCCTATGTCGCTCGATTCGATTAAAGGCCTCAAGGAACTTCCTAAGGAACTTATCTGGAAACGAGGACAACATCGTTCCGAAAGTCATCAGGATCACTCCATCCTCAGCTCCGTCTAAAAAGCTTTGAATGTCTACTGGAAGTTTCTTTGCGGGTTGCGTTGTCAATCCTCCCACTTCTGTCATGTCGGGCATGATAGGCTTCGGGGAGTCAATAGTCACATCACTTGTTAGAATCCAGAACTTGGATCTCTCCATCAATTCATCTACTGATTCGAATGCCCCGTATTGCTGGTACTGCTTTATGATGTTACCGGGTAACTTTACGTTCTGGTCTTTTATCCTTGCTTGAGTCGACAGCCAAGCATTCGAAATCCGACCCAGGAAATTCATTTTCTCAGACTGGAAAGAAAACTTCCCCGGAACAATTGAGGGAAGCCACGGGACTCTCATAATCCATGGTTCTGGATAGTCTGTGTATGTCACCCAGGGTATTCCAAGACGATGAGCCAACAGGTACAAATGTTTGGTACAAAAGCATCCGTCAATCACAGCTAAGTCGTAATGAGCGGATTTGAGCTTCTCTATTAGAGGTTCGTTCTCCAAGAGAAGTAACTTGGCATGGGTTTCTTCCCACTGAGAAGTTATATCTACCAAATCTGCATATGGTAATGCATTGTTGACCATACGATGTACTACTTGTCCAAGCATTTCATTTGTCTCACCCACCGTGTTATCTCTTTTCTGAGTCAGTCGTACAAACGTCATGTTAAACTTCTTCGCGTCGGCAACCATATCTTTGTCGACCTTGTATCCTTCGTCAAGCAGAATGTGGGTCTCATGGTGACGCCTTCCGAGTTCTCGCGCAATGGTCACGATGCATGAGACGTGGCTGTTCTGCACGAATGGCACGAGAAGGATCTTATAAGACACAGTGGAAGCGACGAATAGACAAAGCAGGTAGACAATCGTCGACCACCGCTGGAGACACATCGGTGCTGTTTGGATTCAAGTTATTAGGATAGGACGATATCAGGTAGGCCTATTCGCTCAACTAGCTGAGTTGAAAATGAACGCAGCAAGTAACTTTATACCAAGCCGTTCAAAATCTGTTAAAAGGAATTTGGTGACCCTGTGACTGAAAATCCAGCTTAGTACACTGAGTTGCTAACGAAGTTTATGTTGATGTCGCTGTGAATTTTTATTTGGCCTATGTACCCTGGCGAAGTAGGCCTACGTTAGGGAAATGTTGATCACGGCATTGTTAAACCTAACAGACGCCAATAAAACTGTTGTACCTTGGCGAAGTCCGCTGTGCAAGTCCATGATTACGGTATTGTTAAACCGAACAGAAGGAAAAAAATACGTTGGAAAGGTTAAAGTTCTCACCCATGATGTGTTGATTTAAGTGGAGTCATGACTTGAATCACCATCAGTAGTTTATTTTTGGTGTCTTGCAGACAACCCAAAAGGTCACTAAGCTCTCTAATAATATATATTTAGAGTCGGCCATGTAGAGAGCAGTTGGATGACCACGAGGCACGTGCGAGGTTGCTCCGCCATATATTTAACTGAAATGTAGGACATGGATAGCAAAGATCTCCGAACCGACACAATAAGTGTACCATGGCCATGTTCCAGCAACCGTTGCACCCACGTTTGTTGGACCCACTTTACAGGCATGTGTGTATGCATTCATGTATGAAGCCATACTGTCCTAAGAGCTTGATTCACATGTCCTTCTGTATATATGACAGTGCTGTTATGGAACTAAATTACCTATTATGCACCAGTTTATAAGTCATGTCAAGTGCTACTTGTTGACCACTTTGTGATAGGCCTGTTGTTTTTTTCGGGAGGTAGAGTATATAACAGAGCACTGTACTTATTCAGTTAATGAAAACGCACGTAACAAGTAATTTGTAACATTGTCGTCTTAAATCTGTTAAAAGAAATTTGGTAACCCTTTCTCCGAAAGTCCTTCTATTCTCAGTTTTAGATGGCTTACAATATTGTTCTTCAACGAACTGTAATGTTAATCATTATCTGTGTTCAATAGAAGGTTTAAAATTCCAACATAAACTAATTTAAGGCGATTGCAATATATTGAATTCCAGCCGAACTAATCATTTCTATAGCGCCGTTTTCAAAACGTCCAAGGCACCATTCGATGGTCGCTTCGAGCAAAATTACAATTTAAAAATAGAATCCATTGCAGAAACCAGGTTGAAAGATTCTCGTAAAGCTGATAGCAACAATTAGAGACTGGTTTGCAAAGCAATTATGTTGTAATGTAATGACAAATAAAAGTAAAAGTAAATCACCTTTTATCCTATAGAGGTGCTTGCATATGCTTTATTACCTGAATCCGCTTTATATTGATGGCAGACATACAGATAAACGATTGAGCAAAGCATTGCCGCTTATCCAGACCCCGAGATCTGCTGAAATGAACACAATTTCTATAAGGTTCCAGAAAATGTACAAGAACCTGTAACTCCAGACGAACCCTAATCGGTTCTACAGCGCGGCGATAGAAGCAATCATGCGTGAGCATCTTGTCCAAGGTCGTTACGCAAAGTCCATTAAAGAGACTCGAGCTCATAATGGTTACATCAAGAGGCGAGTGCGCTACTAACTGAGCCACAGCTCAATAAAGCCTGGCAGCTCGTTTCATTTACTTACTGCTTTAACGCACTAGACTGATTGGCGATATTAAAATGTTAAATTGTAATTAGCAACTGCTATTGCGCAGGTGTCTAATGCACAAGGCATCGGTATCAGGGGCTTTCACCTCCGGACGATTCACCTTTAGGGGTATTCACCTCCGGACGTTTCACCTCCGGACGTTTCACCTCCGGACGATTCACCTCTAGGGGCTTTCACCTCTAGGGGTTTTCACCTCTAGGGGCTTTCACCTCCAAATGTAAAATTAGACCTTTTGAAGAGATTTTACGCCGAAAACATAACAGACAACATACAAACTATGAAACTAATTATCACTAAGCAATGAAGTAGATTTCTTAGTGTCAACATGCAAACTATACAACTAATGAAGCAGATTTCGGACACAAGAAATGAATTGAGATAAGAAGACAATGAAAGCTTCTAGAACCTAGCTAAGTAGACACCTAATAACCTGATAACGGCAGATGATAAGGACAGACCAATTCGCGCGCCAGTGACTGTATGCCCTAATTAACCATAATTAACCATAGGCGCATAAGAAATGAATTTAGATAAGAAGATATGGAACAATTTCTAAATTGTAGGCTCTTAACGATTATTATTATTGCCTGACTTTGCCTGTTTATGACACAATAATTAGTTGCATAGTTTGCATAGTTTGCACGTTGACACTAAGAAATCTACTTCATTGCTCAGTGATAATTAATTAGTTTCATAGTTTGTATGTTGTCTGTTATGTTTTCGGCGTAAATAAATCTCTTCAAAAGGTCTCATTTTACATTTGGAGGTGAAAACTGGCGTAAATAAATCTCTTCAAAAGGTCTCATTTTACATTTGGAGGTGAAAGCCCCTAGAGGTGAAAGCCCCTAGAGGTGAAAGCCCCTAGAGGTGAATCGTCCGGAGGTGAAACGTCCGGAGGTGAAACGTCCGGAGGTGAATACCCCTAGAGGTGAATCGTCCGGAGGTGAAAGCCCCCTGAACCAAGGCATCAACCGATGCACACCAAAACAAAGCCGCAATCAGGTCAATATCTACATGTAGATCAGTCATAAGATGACGAGTATGTGTGCATATATGTGTGTACTGTGAATGTATGTATGTACGTACGTATGCATGCATGTACATGTACGTATGTATAAGGAGCGACGTGGATTGCCTGAGGATGTACTGAGTAGACATGCCATCATCAGGTGCCGGGCTTCGGCTGAGATCATGTGTGAAAGGCGACCTATGCATGCGAATGTCGAAGACGTGTTTCGGGGATCGCGCTTTTCAACCGCCGGCCCCAAGTGTTTGGAACAGTCTTCATCTTTTGATTCGCTCTGCTGACTCAGTTGAGTCTTTCAAGACGAAACTTAAGACTTTTCTTTACACTAAGTCTTATCTCGATCAGCGTTTTTGTGGCGATTTTTTGTGACGACGCCCTTGTAGCTGCATGGCTGTGTTACGGGTCTTAGAAATTGTCGATATTATTATTATAACATTATTCTTATGCACGTATGTATACGTATGACGGTATGCATGCATGTATGTACTATAATTGTATATGTATTTATGTATTTACATACAGAATGAACGTGTACATGTAAGTATGGATGTGAACATTTGAATAGCGCCAAAGAAAACTTCAAAAACGCGTTTGTACTTGTGGCCTAGACCGAACGCTATTACGCTTGGCATCAAGATTTATTCTAATTCAATGTTAGGCCTAACTGACTACTAACAACACCGCATTTATCTAGTAGGTCTAAAGTCCAACAACCGATGCGGATAGCAAAATAATGTCATCAGCATACATGATGTATCCCAACCAGCACTGTTTTGCTAAGATTCATAGCATTCATTAAACAAGTGCTGTATTTTTTAACCTAAGGTTAGTTTAAAGAGGATACGTTTAAGTTGGCCGGTCAATGTCAAACGCTTTATGAAACTTCATCACGACAAATTTTAAACTAGATTTGTTGTTCTATGGGAAGCCGGTGGAATTATCACGCCTACAGCATGAGGTGCTGTGTTGGAATTTGGATGTTTTCGCTATAGATGTCACCAAGAAGTTCTAAACATTTCTACCCTTTGCAAATAGGTTTTATGACGCTGTTTGAAAGTAAATTAATCAATTATAGTAATCAACAAAACGAGAAACCAGAACGCTATGCATAGTGAAATGAGAACATTCCCACCACAGGAAGTCTTACTTTGCGTCTGCGAAGTCTTCCAACTAAGTCTTGGCTGAAATTTATTACATAATTGCACTGAATTGAAATATGAAGCATTTCATCAATTGCGTTATAATAACCATTAACAAACCAATAAATCAGATATTATTATTATTATTATTATTATTATTATTATTATTATTATTATTATTATTATTATACGAATTAATTTCTTCATACAAACAATAAACTCATATGCAGAAGAATTGTTTACTGTTTCCAGTCACTGTGTCTAGGCTATAAGCCGTCATACAGTCCTGGCTGCACCGTCTCCTTATTGTTATTATCATCATCATCATCATCATCATCATCATCATCATCATCATCATCATCATCATCATCATCATCATCATCGTCATCATCATCATCATCATCATCATCATCATCATCATCATCATCATCATCATCATCATCATCATCATCATCAATCATCATTGGTAGAGCCTATGCATTTATTAACTCCACTATCTTATAACCAGGCATCAAAGGATGGCGCTAAGAAATAAATTTATTGCGAGAGAAGTACAAGACACGAACTCAAGATCTCAATGCAGTAATTAACAGACTCAAAGGGGATTGCAGCCGTACTATCCGCGTCCCAAGACAAGCGCTCCAACCGGCTACAGTGTTCCAATAGACAAAGTATGACGAGCTCTTAAATTGAGAACGAGTATTGCAGTATGTTATGCTTCTTCGTAGTACTAAAGTAAAAGAAATTGTTGATGGATGATGATCCGACATCTGTTCAAAAATGTTGATCAAGCAGTAACAGCAAACAAACAAACGCTACTACAATTTAACAATGCATCGCATATTTTTTTCTTACTTATTCTCATTTCTACTTCCATAGAATTCATGTCAGGCCATTTACACAAGAACTACGCCGTGAGAGTTGAACATGCTGTAATTCTATTTTTTGCACTCAAGGCTCCAATTATCCATATTCCTTGATGCATTCCTTAATTGCTACGAAGCAGTCCATTTAAATTACCACACTATGCTTCAAAAATCAGCAAATAAGAAGCCTTTCATGCAAGATCCCTGAAGGCAGTTCAAACTGTCCTTGTTTTCTAGGCTGTCTTAACTTTTAAGTGCTTTCTAAATTCATGCAATTTCTTCACCACCAATGAAACTAATTTCTTCACCAACACCAGAAGCAAAACGCCAACCGCGAGACACATAGCCAATGCGTCCAACATATAAAATTGAAAAAACTTTAAATCTTTTCCAACAGATTGGAGATGATCGGAACCGAATTTGATGACGTGTTCGATCCAGTACGCTGCTCTCTCCGCCGGTCGCTGTGGGGCGCTGCGGAAGATTTCTGACGCCAGAGAAATGCGACGTTTGTAGCTCGGGTCGTTGAGGATTTTCATGATATTAGTGTACAATTCATCTGAAGTAAATTGATGTGCATTCATCGCAATCCCAAATCTTTTGTATTCTATCCGAATAGCATTGTTGTGTTGATCGGTAACGAATGGAAATCCGATCATGGGCACCTATGAAACAACATGCAAAACAGTTTATGTCCCCCATGTTTGTAGATAGTGTATAATGTTAATTTAAATCGTCAATATCTTGTATCGTTTTGCAATTGCTTCCGTGTCCAATGCAATTACGACAACAGCAAAAGCACCAGAAACGACGAAATTCCTGGCACTTGGTGTGAGCCGTTGTAGAAAAATCTTGCTCATCACATGGCCGGACAAGATCAGAAATGCTGAGTTACGAAGACAAATTAAACGCCGTAGGCCGACAGCAAATTATGACAAGGAAATGCGCAGGTTGGAAAACACTGGGATGGTCGAACAAGTCGTGCTCGGAATGATGGACGGCATTTGGTTTATGATAAGCGCATGGACTTAGCCTATATAATATTTGAAGTTTTGCGTAGCAAGAAATTTATAACTGCTTCGTGGACTTTAAAAAGGCTTTCGATAGCATCGATAACATGGGCAGTTCTGGAATCGTATGGTGTGGACAACAAGTTGACTCGTCTACTGAAGAAAATAAACAGTAATGCAAAGCCAGTGGTCAGAGTGTGTGGTGAAACTGGAGTCTGGTTTAACACTAGCAGGGGCAAAAGGCAATGTGATCTAATGTCATCAAATACTTTCATCATGCACTTAGAAAGAGTTCTGGACAAGATCAGGGAAATCGATGGAGTATTGATCAGTGGCATAAGGATCAATAACCTCTACTTTGCCGATGATATTGACCTGATTGGAGAAGACGAACAGCGATTGGAACATACAGTACAAGCGCTGAACGAAGAAGGAAAGACATATGGCATTACCATGAATGTTGATAAAATAAAAAGAATGGCATTTGGCGAAAAGAATCTATCAAAGGAGACGGTAATAGACGGAATTCAGATAGAAAATGTTGAAAAGTTTACATACCTTTGGAGTAATATGACGTATGATTTGGACAGTAGGAAAGAAGTACAGGTCAGAATTGCGACTGCAGCACTACAAGCTGTGGATAAGATCTGGAAAGCAAAGCCATAAAGCCAGGGACAAAACTGAGCGTTTCGCAAACATGCGTTTTCAGTAGCTTTTTATATGGATGCGAAGCCTGGGTAATAACGAAAGACAATGAAGGAAGGATACTGGCCTTTGAGAGAAAATGTTATAGCAAGATTATGAGAATAGGATGGACACAATGAGTTAGCAATTGAGAAAAATATAGACGGATACATCTAAAAAAGTACGTGATACAGAAGATAGTTCAGAGGAGCTGGGATTGTTTGGCCATATATGCAGAATGAGCAATGATAGGAAGATCAAGACATTAGTGTTCGGAAGGATGGATGGTTCAAACAAGAGAGGACGACCCCACAAAAGATCGCTACACGAATGGTATGGAACAGCTGCGCCACACCGCATTCGACAGACTACAGTGGAAGAACATAGTGAAAATGGCATCGGATACCTACGGGCGATGAGCCCACGGTTGTTGTTGTTGATGATGATAATGATGATGATGATGATGATGATGATGATGATGATGATGATGATGATGATGATGATGATGATGATGATGATGATGACGATGATGATAGCGCCGCTCACAACCGCGGACATTCACTAACGCTTCCAGTGCGAAGGCCCCGAGGAAAGAAAAATGTTCAAAAAACGGAATGGGAAGAGATCCAGAAAGCACGGTTGCATGTAGAGAGGAAGGAGGAGCATTCCCGTGTTGGCTAAAGATCTAGTTTGTGCCAGAGTGGTTCTAGCACGTGGAACAAAGAGAACAGGTCCGTCTTAAGAACGGAGAGGTCGGTGAGAAGCTACAGAGAGAAGAAGTGGATGCAGTCCCTGAGAGCCTGGGAGCCAGTGAAGTGCGGGCCAGGACTGGGAGCCAGTGAAGTTGATTGACCATGTACGAGATGTGGTGCAATTCAGGAACACGAGCAATCAGTTTGGCGGCAGCATTGAGAACTGATTGGAGAGGAGACAGGCGGAACGTAGGTAGACCAATAACAATGGAATTGCAATAGTCGACTCTAGAACAAACAAATGCGTGTACTATTGAGGTCATGGTGGATAGGGAAACAGATCTGCGAATAGTCCTGAGACGCCGAAGCAGGAAGCAGGAGGAGCGTGTGAGGCGAGTAACGTGCTCTGAAAAAGTTAGCGTAACAAATAGGTCACGCACACTGGTAGAAAAGGTCAGCTGGGGGAAGTTTTCAGCATGAAACAGAAAGTCGAGGATCTGGAGTTGTTGCAAAGAAACCAAACCAGATTAGTGTAAATTATCAAAGAGTAGCTGGATACGACCAGCTCGGGTGAGTTGAGCCTAGGCTCGTATCTGTCATGACAGCCCATATACTCTACATTGTAATAACATTTCCAGTGAAAGTCGACATAGTTAATACTGTATGAATTAGGGCTGTACCGAATAGTGATTATCACTATTCGGCCGAATACGAATAATTGGACCAACTATTCGGCCGAATACGAATACGAATACGAATAGTGTACAAAATAGGTCTACCGACAGCATTCAAAATTTCAAATGTGAGCAAATGTTTCAGTTCAGTAAATTTAATACATATACTTAAAGTAAACAGTTAACTACATGTAATTTTTGCATCCTTCTGCCAGTCTGTGTAAACTAGGAATGGAACTAACTTAACCAAACTTAAAAATTGTCACTTACTTAACGTACACTCCACTCGCTATAGCAGCCGCATATGCAGAAACAGATGTCACGTGACCACTATTCGTATTCGGTCCGACCGCTACTATTCGGCCGGATACCGAATAGCTATTTGGCCCACTATTCGGCCCCGAAGCGAATACGAAGCGAATATTCGGTACAGCCCTAGTATGAATCAAGCACAAATATTTACCCCGTGGTAGAGAGCCTCGAATTGTCCGTTGTTTCCACAGTGGGTGATGAACAGTTTTACCTTCGGATCCGCCAGGATGTCATTCTGCGGCAACCAACGATCTGTTCTTATGAAGTCTGGAATCTGGAACTCGGAGCTTACGTTGGTCAGTCTCCAGATGATCCTATGTCGCTTGATTCGACTGAAGGCCTCAAGGAACTTCCTAAGCAGGACTTCTGGGAACGAGGACATCAATGTTCCGAAAGTCACCAGGATCACTCCATCCTCAGCTCCGTCTAAAAAGCTCTGAATGTCCTCTGGGAGTTTCTTTGCGGGTTGCGTTGTCAATCCTCCCACTTCTATCATGTCGGACATCATTGGCTTTGGGTAGTCAATAATCACATCACTTGACAGAAACCAGAACTTGGATCTCTCCATCAATTCATCTACAGATTCGAAAGCCCCGTATTGCTGGTACTGCTTTATGATATTATCGAGTACCTTCGAAACTCTCTGTTCTTTAAACTTTGCTTTAATCGATAGCCAGGCATTCGAAATCCGACCCAGGAAATTCATTTTCTCTGACTGGAAAGAAAACTTTCCTGGAACAATTGAGGGAAGCCATGGAGCCCTCATGATCCATGGGTCTGGGAAGTCTGTATATGTCACCCAGGGTATTCCAAGACGATGAGCCAATAGGTATAAATGTTTGGTACAAAAGAATCCGTCAACCACAGCTAAGTCGTAATGAGCAGATTTGAGCTTCTCTATGAGAGGTTCGTTCTCCAACAGCAGTAACTTGGCATGGGTTAATTCCCACTGAGAAGTAATTTCTAGCAAATCTGTAAATTGTAGTGCATTGCTGACCATACGATGTACCGTTAGCCCAATCAGATCACTCGTCTCTCCTACGGTTTTATCTCTTTTCTGAGTCATTCGTACAAACGTGATGTTAAACTTCTTCGCATCGGCAACCACGTCTTTGTCGACCTTGTATCCTCCGTCAAGCAGAATGTGGGTCTCATGTTGACGCCTTCCGAGCTCTTTTGCAATGGCCATGATGCAGGTGACGTGGCTGTTCTGCACAAATGGCACGAGGAGGATCTTGTAAGACGCCGTGGAAGTGACGAATAGACACAGCACGCAGGCAATCCTTGACCACCTCAAGAGACACATCGATGCTGTTTTGATGCAAGCTATTAGGATAAGACGACGTCAGGTATTCGCTCAATTATAGATAAAGCCTATTCAGTACTCTATGATGCACATGAAGTCCATCTCGATGTCTCTGCGCAGTTTATATTTGGACTATGTACTATTTGGACTATTTGAACCAAGTCCGTTGGGGGCAAGGGGTCAATGATCACGGTAGCCTATTATTAAACAGAACAGAAGCAAAGAAATCCGTTGGAACGGTTAAAGTTCTCACCCTTTGTGTGTTGGTTGAACTGGAGCCCTGTTTTGAAACACCAGGAACAGTTTAATTTCTATTGTCATTCTGATAAACCAAGATGTCCCTGAATTTAGGATTGCCCTCTTTACATTGTACACATTATGCATCATATATGACTCTGTACCCTTTCTGCGACATGGTTACATTACAAGCATATGAGCCAGTATTTCTACTAAAAGCAGAAACAATAATAACATCCTCGTCGCATGTAGCCTCTCTCTGCCTTCGATGTTTTACGTAGTCGAGTAACTCTGAACATGTTGTCTACTATCAGCGATGGCTGGAAATCCGTCAGTTGAAGTGTGCGCGTCTGTCTGTGCTCGCCACTGGTGACTTTTACTATCATCTGAGATGTGTTCGCTTAGACCATTCACTAGCACCAAACAATAGATCTCGTTCGATATAGTCTACACGTAAAGTTAAAATCATTCTGTCATGTTCTCCTGAGATTCTAATCAGTTAATTGTTCCGAAGGATATCCAGCAAGTTGTTACTTAAACGTTGTATCATCAATTTCTACCTATATTTAGCCTAAGATCAAACAATCTGACCTAGGCTATCTATAAACTAACGCTTTAAATTTTACTTTTTCTCAGAAAGAATCATACTTTCGACGTGGTAAAGAGCAAAACACGGATTAATCAAACACGTTGATCAGATCATCGGTCGAATCTATTCTCATGCGGCCTAACTAAAGAATTTTCGAACGAAGATTTGTTGAAAATTGCGCTCAGATATGCTACAGACTTTAGAATACCAACGAAATAAGGCTATGAAATTTTAGGGTTTCCTGAAATTCCTGTCATACTTTAAAATAAAAAAAATACACAGTAGGCCTAGCTGTGTCATCAATTTGCTACTTTCGTGAGCACTAAGTTTTTAAACTCTGAACAATAATTTCGGAATGATTGTTAGCGGATATTCTGACAGAATGAAAAATAAAACAGCAATACGAAGCAACAGTATCTTTTTAATTCTGGTGTGATCTGTGAGTCTGAGCAGTGGATGAACGGCTCAGGCTAACGCGACAACTTTTAAAATTTTACCTGACAGGAGTACAATCTTCACAAAATACGTATATAATAACGCGACGTTAGTGACGTCTTGAAATGTTTTTGCGATTTGTTAATGCCCCCTTAAACAAGTTCGATGAGAGAGAGAGACAGAGAGACAACGACGGAGAGAGACAGAGAGAAGAGGGAGAGGAATGGAGAGAGTTTAAATTACAGACGCAGTGTGATGCCTTACACTCGGTCACCATTTAAGCAGATGTTTTTGGCTTTCTCAGTGCGAAGTTCATACACTTTTCCGTATAAAGATCAGTTTGGTGACCACGAGACACGTGCGTGGTTGGTCCGTCAAACTTTTAACTGAAATGTAGAACTTGGATAGGAAAGGCCTCCGAACCCACGCAGTAAGTGTACCATGGCCAGGTGCCAGCAACCCTTGCACCCACGTTTGTTGGACCCACATTGCAGACATGTGTGTCGTGAGCCCTTGTGTACAATATGCATAGAAATCTGAAACTATAGAAGGATTGATAACATTCTGTAGTTATTGATTCATTTTCTCCCGGATTCAACTAGGGAAACTATAGCTTCTCAATTTTAAGAATGCTCATTTAAGTGTGATTTCTCACAGATCAGTTTCTAATAATCAGAGGGTTTCGATTAAGTCAGTAATAAGACTTATTATGTTCCAGTTAGGCCTACCATTTAGACTTCAGATAATGATAACTTCAAATTAAATATCCTAGACACGGTGAGAATAACAAGAATTTGATTTGCAATGCAATTCTTTTGTAATTTAGTGACAAATCAACAACTGCAAACATTGCTGCGACTTTATACTGTGATTGTTACTGTATATTTTCACTGTTAAGCAAAATATAATTGGCGTGGGCTGCGGCTTCTTCATCCGAAAATATGATGATCTAGCCGCAGCGAGAAATAAATATACACATTTGACCTAACATACTAGTAAAGTTAAAATCTTACTGACTTATTTTCATGTCTGCTTTCCTGAGTGGAATGTTTCTAAAGATGACGGGCGTGGTACTGAATGCCTTCGCGCCAATCATCTGATGGGAACAGTTGTATTGCGGCCAGCGGTATTATTGGCGTCTCTGGGGAGGGGGGATTTATTGGCGTCTCTTAGGGGATTTCTTTTCTGCGTGGTTCGTGACCACCTCTTGAAGAAACGACGCTTTGTTTCCTTTTACGATTGTATTATTCTACGATGATGAGTTCTCAACAGTATAATTATTACAACATCTCGAGACCTCTGGCTAACGTGTCTCTCTTGGCGAGTCTTCCGCGGCAGTTTCTCAGAGTTCCTTCTCTTCCCTTTCGCTTAGCTTATATTCTCTCTCTCTCTCTCCCTTTCTCTGCTTCCATCTCGGCTTCCTTCTTTTGCGTGGTTTTCCATCACGCCACTTCCCAATTGCGCACGTGACCTCCTTCTTGTCTACGTCTACACACGCAGATAACTGCACAATTTCAGCCCAATGTCTAGGTCAATACGGATGCGCACATCAACATGTTTATATCAACATGGCCAATTCTACTGCGCATTAAGTTCTACGCCATTGGTCAAGTTTTACCTGTTTACCTGACCTTGCCTGTGACCTTGCCTGTTTACCCGTCCAGTTTTAAATTCTCTAGCCTATAGGGTAGCCTGAGTACAAATGTCCTTTACGTGTTCATGTCAATATGGTCACGTCTACAGCTTATTGAAAACTACAGTCCAATGCATGCGTCAAGTCTTTCCACCTGACCTTGCTCTGTTCACCTGTCCAGTTTTAAACTCCACACAACGTCACGTCTACTAGGCAATTTATAGTCTACGGAATTGGTCTGACCTTGAATTGTTTGCGTGTCCAGTTTTAAGTCCCACACAAGGTCAATTCAAGTGCATACGTTCTTAGTGGTGTGTCATACGGTTACATCTGCACAATATAACTATTCCACACGTTTAATTTTTAATCGTTCGTATCATCGTATAATATAGTTTCAACGTTCGTTTTCCTCGTTTTCATTACACTGAGCTTCAGTCAGAGCATTCACACAAAATCTTTGTTCCGAGAGTGAACAGGGTGTGATTCTTATCCTGCACCAAAAAGTACTAACAATTCTGGTTTCATAATGTATTATGTAGGCCCTACATAACATAACATAACATAACATAACATAACATAACATAGCTCTTTTATTGTGTCTCGTCATATATCCCTGAAACAAAAAGTAAAAAACAATACACACGGAGCGAATAATAAAAAAATTAAAGGAGTTAGGTGGATATATCATCCGGATGGGATACAACTGGGCGATCCAGAATGGATTAATGTCCCGCTAAGTAGGAACCTCCAGGTGGTTTCGTCAGAAACAGTACATGACGATCCAAATAAATTAACATTGGCATTGTTAGGATTCAAGCGCCAAAATTCTTAAGTACCGAAACCATTTGAATAATCATTAATACAAAATCACTAATTGGTTAAATTGAACTAAATAATCATCAATGAGAATTATTTAGGCCCTATGAAGAAATGCTTTGAAATTGCCACACTATACGCTTTCAATTCAGTAATGACTATATAATAACTTTTTCCATATAAATGTCTTATATCAGATCGACCACGCTCAAAGGCGCAAATCGAATTTCTTATGCTCTAGGCTGTTTTAAGTTTAAAGTTTTTTTCAACTTCAGCCATTTTCTGAGGCATCCATGACACTAAGTTCTTCACCAAAATCAGAAGGAGTACGCCAACTGCGAGACACATGGCAAATGCGTCCAACATCAAGAATTGAATTAAGTTTAAATCCCTTCCTGCAGATTGGAGATGATCGGAACCGAATTTGATGACGTGTTCAATCCAGTACGCTGCTCTCTCCGCCGGTCGCTGTGGGGCGCTGCGGAAGATTTCTGACGCCAGAGAAATGCGACGTTTGTAGGTCGGGTCGTTGAGGATTTTCACGATATTGGTGTACAATGCATCTGAAGTAACTGTCTTAACATTCATCGCAATTCCAAATCCTTTGTTTTCTATCCGAATAGAATTGTAGGTTTGATCGCCAATGAACGGAAATCCAATCATAGGCACCTATAAAACAGGTAGCATTCAATTATATTGTCTTTCAGACGGTTTTCTCGCTAGTTTAACTGTAGTGCTTTTTCTAGAAAAAAAAGCTTCCGGAAATGAACAATTATGGAAAGGCTAAATCAACGGCGAAGCCCGAGAAAAAATGGGGGTGGAGTTTTGAAAGGGGTCTCGGTGAGCATAGTATTAGTATTACTGCCATAGGCAATTTTATGGAATAATGCTATAACGCGCAATATTAAAGTCATTGTTTCATATACCGGTATATCAATAAACACAGAAAACACTAAAATTAAATTAACTAGATTATTTTTTAATAGCTGAAAAAGGGTGTCGAAACGCCTTTCCGGAGCGTTCTCGCAGAAAAACGGACTAGTTTAACTCATCATCGTACTACTTTCTGAGAAAACAGTTCATTTACGGAGTACACCCTTATCAGGCTAGCTATTGTTTTAGTCGCAAAATGTAATGGGTGTCTTATCTGGACAGAAATGAAAAGCGCTGTGTTTCCAGTTCCAATCTGATTCAAAATGGCGATATCCATGTGAAATAATAATAATTATATGCACACGTAGTCGTATGCGTACGTATTTACATGTAAACACTTACTGCATCGCCCTTCAAGTAGGACCTACCTCATAAAAGCGCTGCCTGTGCCAAACAATTGTCGTAAAAGTCATTTATAGAACTAAGCAAAAAAGAACAAAAAGAGTCACCACTGGCGAGCTAATGATATTTGGTGCTGGAGAGGGGTACGAAATGCCAGTGAATATGATATTGGTGATGGTTCCAACGCAGTCATCACCATCATAAGATCATCATCCCTTTTTTAAGTTTAACGACATCGCATTGCTTCAAGGAGCGTAGCCGTCAATGTAGACTTAATTCGTAGTTTTCAGTGTTTTATTTTTTCAACTTTTTCTTTACTTTTTACTCTTTCTTTCCGGTTGATATATTTTGTTCGCTTGCTCTCTGGATAATTTCTGCCCAGTCCTTGTTTTATTTTTGCATTTTGTGTGCTTTTATTATGTCACCTTTGCAGTCTTCGTTCATTACTAGGCTCGCTGGCGTAAACTTGTCAAAAAAATATTGGGGGGAGGGGATTTGGTGATTTATTCTACACTTGTTGCAGTAAATGTACAGTCCATCTCAATTATTGGGGGCACTTGCCCCGGCTGCCCCCCAGAGTCTACGCCTATGATTAGGCTGCTGTCTTTTTGGAATTTTCCGGTTACCTAATTTCTTGATATTCTCCGTTGGGTGAAAAGATGAAGAATGTGGACGAATTTGTACATCTGGGAAGCCTGCTGAATTCAGATAACGACCCTGCCAAAGAGATGCGCAGAAGAGTAGGCCTACAGACAGTAGGCCTAGGGGCATTTGCGGAATACAAAGAACGTTAGGGGAGCGTGCCTGCCCGCTGATTCCTTCTCTTTTTAGTGTGGGGTACATTATAGCTCTCACCTGTCCGAACTTCTACAGTCCAGAATGTTTTCTATGATAGGTTGCCTGGTAACACCAGCAACACAACCTCCGTTGCCAAGAATATCGTGGACGTAGTCTTATACTTCGAATTTGTAAACTAAGCAGCATCGCTCTCAATGAACAGTGGAAAGTTTTACCTTCGTGACGCGCCCTTCTGTAGCGTTCATAGTAGCTACCAGTAGCTGAGGGATGGTCCTGAGCTTTCCTGATCCAGCGACAGTAACATTGACATCGACTGCCTATTGTTTTAATGTTTGCGTTTGTCTTGTATTATTAAAAGGCTACTTATAAATTTGTTTAGTAACTTACGCCATGCACTTCTTAGTAGTAACACATGAATGGTTATACAAGTCTTTTTTGGAATGATGGAAGGCATGGGTTTAGTAGACAAAACAGAGAATGGCTGGACAAAGTCAGGGTGTGGTGCGAGGTGGATTTTCACAGGCTGAGCCATTATAAGACAGAAGCTATGGAGAAATGTAGCGATCGAGACCAACAAGCGATAAGCACATGGACTAAAATCATTTTGTGATTACCTATGTATTCTATCACGTTATAGCGTTTCTAATAAACTGATAGACTGCAAATAACTTACCCCGTGGTAGAGAGCTTCAAACTGTCCATTGTTTCCGCAGTGGGTGATGAAGAGATTTACCTTCGGATGAGCCAGGATGTCATTCTGCGGCAGCCAAGGAACTGGTTTGATAAAGTCTGGAATCTGGAACTCGTCACTTACGTTGGTCAGTCTCCAGATGATCCTATGTCGCTCGATTCGACTGAAAGCCTCAAGGAACGCTCTAAGCAACTTATCTGGAAAAGAGGACATCATCGTTCCGAAAGTCACCAGGATCACTCCATCCTCAGCTCCATCTAAGAAGCTTTGAATGTCTTCTGGAAGTTTCTTTGCTGGTTGCGTTGTCAATCCTCCCACTTCTATCATGTCGGACATGATAGGCTTTGGGGAGTCAATAATCACATCACTTGTTAGAATCCAGAACTTGGATTTCTCCATCAATTCTTCTGGGAAATCGAAAGCCCCGTATTGTTGGTACTGCTTTATGATATTGTCGGGTAACTTAATACTCTTATCGTTTATCCTTGCTTGGGTCGACAGCCAAGCATTCGAAATCCGACCCAGGAAACTCATTTTTTCAGACTGAAAAGAAAACTTCCCCGGAACAATTGATGGAAGCCATGGAACTCTCATCATCCATGGATCTGGATAATCTGTGTAGGTTATCCAAGGTATTCCAAGACGGTGAGCCAAGAGGTAGAAATGTTTGGAACAAAACACTCCGTCAATCACAGCTAAGTCGTAATGAGCGGATTTGAGCTTCTCCATGAGATCTTCGTTCTCCAAGAGAAGTAACTTTGCATTGGCCTCTGTCCACTGAGAAGTAGTTTTTACCAGGTCTCCGAATGAAGATCTGTTGTTCATCATAAGATGTACTACTTGCCCAATCAGATCAGTCGACTCTCCTGCCGCGTTAGCTCCATTTTGAATGATTCGTACAAACGTCATGTTTAACCTCTTCGCATCGGCAGCCGTGTCTGTGTCGACCTTGTATCCATCGTCAAGCAGAATATGGGTCTCGTGTTGACGCCTTCCGAGCTCTCTTGCAATGGCCATGATGCATGAAACGTGGCTGCCCTGGACGATTGGCATGAGAAGGATCTTATATGATACTGAGGAAGCCACGAATAGACAAAATACGCAGGCAATCGACGACCACCTCAAGAGACACATCGATGCTGTTTGGATGCAAGTTATTAGGATTAAACGACTTCTGGTATTGGCTCGATTATAGAAAAACCCTAGTTAGCACGCCGAGTTGCATACGAAAGTGATCTGGATGTCGTTGTGTAATTTGTATTTGGCCTGCTCTGACGAAGTCCGTTGAGGCCGGTTCTGACTTCCCAGATTTTGATCGGGGTATTGTTGTTAGAAGTTCAGAGTTCAAGACCAAAGATTGGTGGCAAAGGTTGACGTGTTTACGGTTTACAGGGTTGCTTGACTTGAGCCATTTATCGATTCACCAAAAGACAATCAATAACCTACACTTAAGTTTTAAGCAATTGTAATTCTTACGCTATATACTATGGTGTATCAGTAGGATGAACAAGAATAGTCTATAGTCCGGCTTAATAAATTTGTGTATATTAAACAACACAACACTACAAAGCAAATACGCTGTGAAAAATAATGAGCTCAGTTATCACATTCAGTGATTGTGCAAACTGAATAATCAGTATTTTAAATCAGTTTAAAACTGACATGGTACAATTGTAAAACAGCATGAAGATTTGTTGTTAACAGTATCGAGGAAATGTACTGACTTACATGTAAGTAAAAGTCAAGGTAAATAGGACTTTACGTACTTTAGTACAAGTAACAATACTCATCACCAATTTTACTTCAGAAAAAGTAAAAAGTATTCTTCTAGATAATACGGAGTCTCGTTTCTATAAATCGATCCACTTATTTACTTTTAAGAAGAACAAATTCTCACAATGTTGTGCGTTTATGGTTCATTGTTAAGGTCGCAGCATTTCTTCTATGCTCTTTAATTTAAATATTGGCGACAAATATGGCCAAATTGTCAACGGATTCACTCTTTATACATTGGAAAGAGCTTAGGGATAAAATGAATAAAAAACTATGTCCACTTGTTCGACTTACATTTAAGAAAATTTCGCACTTATTTTCCAAGCTACGCAGAAATTATCGCAACGCGTCACGTGTTTGGGTGAAGCCTTTCTATTAGGGCATAACCGGAAATCGCTTAGGACATTTGCTTCGGCCGAATTTCCAGTTTTTCGGCACTATTCGGAATTATTCGCCTCGGCAAATACTGTGCACACAAATAGTTGCGAATAAAATTTTGACAACCGAATTTGTAGGCTCATAATATCAGTTTTGAGCTTCAATTTTTGAGAAGAAAAGTACAAAAAACACGAACACCGGAAGTCCACAAGGGAAGTAACAAGGGAAGTAAAGTCCATTTAATTGATTATTTATTTCTACAATTAAAAATGTATTAGTCAGTTATTACAAGTATAACAATTCATTTCGATAATTTTTTATTACCGGTACGTGAAAATGTGAAGCTTCGCATAGTCCTATAGAACAAATTTTATGGTACTCGGTTCGTACCCGGATCCGACAATTTACAAATAGTACATCCAAATACTCAGATTCGATACTCTGTGGAAAATGTCTACCCGGTTATGCCCTACTTTCTATTGATTAGAATTGGAAATTACCAGAGTCTATAAATAAATTTCCAGTCGCGCGTTGTATACAAATGTATATTAGGTCTATAATCCTTCAGCGTCGCCCTTTCTAGCAAAATGTTATAACCCAATTTTTAGTAGGACCTAACGAACAGTGTAACGAATATTACGTAAATTGTAATGAAGTAAAAGTACTGAAATATGGGTTGAATGTCATTTCGTTATAAGTAAAAGTATTTCCGTTTTTTGATACGTCGCTAAGCCTACAAGTAAAAGTACTGAAACTGTTATTTAAGCACAGTAACGCGTTAGGTCTACTTTTACTTCGTTACTGTACAACATTGGGATTCTGTAACAACGCATCTAAGTAATTAGCCTAGTAAAATAAGCTTTAAACTAGTCCGAGCACTATCGTTTGGATTGTTTAGTTTAGATATTGTTTCATAGCCCTGGACAGACTTTAAGAAAATGCTTATCAGTTACTGTTGGTAACATTTTTATTATAAGGGAACATAAATGGGCCAGAATATTCAGCTCTAGTGAAATGTTTTTCAAAAGGATGTTGAAAAATGACAGCCCAACGCAAAGTATAATACTGACTGCCAGCACCCTTTCTAGAATTAATTATTAGTCATTTTAACCATGAAGGATATTTTTAATATCAAACAATTCTACAATATGAAAGGTAGGAGAAAATTTGCTATAGGCCTACTATGTCCTAAATCATACATGCATACACTTATACATACATACGTACGTACATACATGCATACACAGATTCAACAGCCTAGATGTTTCAAAAGCTAATAAATCGATAACCATTCCGTTGTTCAAGAGACTGCTAGAACTACTCATGAATGCTTGAACTTCTGAAGAGCAATTCAAGAAATCTCTTAAGTCTAATGCAAAACCTTAAGACTACTCGAATGGGAACGAAGTAAAGCTTCTTGAATTTGAGAAAACATGAACCGCTTTTATGAAGACTGATATACGTACATATTTGTCATTAAATTAGGCCTACAACACAAATTTTATCAGGCTAGGTCTTGTGAATGTTACGGAATGTAATGATCACGTTGAGCTCATTCAAGTCCTATTGTCATAGTTCATTGTACTAAGGGTCAAGCTTATCGCTTCCACGTGGCTACACAGACCTTTGTAGCCTTGTTTAGGAACCTTCTGTGCCTGTTTTTCTGGTCTGTTTTACATTTTCAATTGAACTAAATCTACTGTTCTCCCGTTTGCTCTTGGGACTTTGCACTGAGATAGCCTAGATATCTGAATTATATGTAAGACGGTCAAATGTATAGTATGGTGGTCTATACGGTAGAGCGCTGGATCTGTGATATGGCGATTGCTGGTTCGAGCTTGTTGACCAACACCATATGACGGCCCTATTATTCGTGTGCAGTTGTCCCGCGCTTCAGGTTAAAACTTGTTGAGATTTCGAGCGTAATAAGCACATATACATACATACATACATACATACATACATACTTACATACATACATACATACATACATACATGCAGACATACATACATGCATGCATACATACTTGCGTATATGCATATCTACATACATGCACACATCGAATTTCCATACATACACATGTATATACATACACTGATATATATATATACATGCATACATATTGGTTAACTGTTTGCTCTTAATTTACTCTAACGTCATTCAGACTGGCGTGCCGCTTCTGTGAGGTACATCAAAGTTTGGATACATATGCACATGTATGCATGCATGCATACATACATGCACACATACATAAATACATATATGCATACATAGATAGCCTATATACATACCTACATTATATTTATATGTGTAAGGTATATAGTATAACATACATGCATACAAGCATAAGAGTCTCATCCTATATCGGGCGCCGTCTCCTTGGGTCTGCCGCCAAAAGCGATCTGGCTGTTCCTTTTGCACGTATAGTACCTACAATGCATCACCAGGCTTTCTCTGTTTTTGGCCCTGTAACGTGCAACAGGCTTACTCTGGAGGTGCGTCGCCTCCCTCGGGTCTTTTCCTCACCGTTCTTTCGGCTACTCAATACTGTATTTTTCCGTTTGGTCTGGGGCGGGAGCGCCTCTGAGTAGAGACCTAGGAGGGGCGCTATATAAATTCGACTGATTGATTGAATACGTGTCGTCTTCATCGTATAGGCCGACACGATCCACAAACTCTGGAGAATGTCAAAGCCTAGACTATACAAGGATGCAGTGATGTATACAAGCAGTTTTAAAACACTGACCATGGCAAGTGCAAAGGTCTCCAATCTCAGACTTCAATACACAAGTGTTCAGTTATATATTTAGCCTTAAAACAGTCTCAGGTGCGCCCGCACCGTGACGCACTAGACGCACGTGCGTCCACTCACCAAATCACACCCACCAAATCACCCACTCAATCACTCACCAAATCACACCCATACATCGATATTTTTGTTAAACGGCAATACGGCATGTTAAATCTATAGGTGTTATATAAATTGAATTTTGTTTGTTACGCTTGTCACTACTCACTATAGGCCTACTCTATCTATGGCAGCTATTTCAATTTTCCTACTTATATATATATATCTACGGTAGCAGAGCGGGCAAGCTGCCAAATGATTTGTTTACGAGAGGGTGTGCGTCAAATTTTTTAAGCCTGCGGGCGCCCCTGAGCAGTCTTAAGAGTGACATGGGGTCACCCACAAAGGACGTCTGTAAAATATGACCTACCATTGGATCCCTCTCTCCCCTTGTCCGCATTTATCCGCATTTGACCTTACCCCTCCCCTTTACGGACGTCCGCACGCCAAAGCCAATTTTTTATTGTCATCATCATTCTTTTTACAATTATTCCACAGTTCCTGTGCACGTGTAAGTGACAGTTCGGGTTTCATATCAGGATGTGCAGTAATAACAGCCTCTTTAAAGTCGCAGTAAAGTTTATACCGTGCCTGAGGTTTTAGGCAATCAGCTCTTATCACTGACCTTTTCGTCTTTCGGGGAAGGTTGAAACAAGGTGCATGGTGCTTGAAAACTATCAAATAAACAAATTTAGATGCGGGCGTCTGCACTGGTCATAACCCCCTCCCCTTGTCCGCATTTGGATGACCTCTCTCTCTCTCTCTCTCTCTCTCTCTCTCTCTCTCTCTCTCTCTCTCTCTCTCTCTCTCTCTCTCTCTCTCTCTCTCTCTCTCTCTCTCTCTCTCTCTCTCTCTCTCTCTCTCTCTCCCCTCATTGCGGACGTCCTTTATGGATGACCCCAAAGCAGGGGCGTCTACACCATAGAAACCTTAGAGCAAATGCTCCATCCAAAAAATAGGGGGGGAGAGATCTGTCAGTGTGTGTGTGCCACCATTTTAGGGTGGAAGGAACGGGAAGGGGAAGAAGAGGGGGAAAGAGACGTTGCTCCAATGACTTAGGGGGGATAGACGCCCCCTGCCCCAAAGCTAACAATCGCAGATTTTCAGCCAGAAACACAAATAACTCGCCCAAAAACATTTTAATGTGCATGCGATAATACACAGTCAGACATGTTGTGGTACCACAGGCGTGTACAACTTTGTTCTGGAAAGGGTGTACCGATTTCGCATAGTTTCTCACTGGTATTTGTTCTTCTGATTAAGAAAAGGTGGGGGTACGGTCATACCCCTAAGCCGCCACCGTTAGCCGCCGAGACGAAAAAAATTCTGCAAGTCGATAAACCGCGAAAATTTTTGCGGCTTAGCCGTAAAACCGCCGTTATTTCTCGGCTAACGGCCGGAAAAAGTTCGGCTAGAATATGACATAATTGTACACAGTTGTGATTATAAAGTTTCCACGCTGGCTTGCTAGATTGTACGTAGTGCGCAATGAACGGTGAGTGCTGACGTCAGTTACATGGCCGTCTAATCGTCTATTGCAAGGGCCCTGTCCAGTGGCGGCGCCAGACATTTTTTTTAACTAGGGCATAGCCAGAGCAGTCGTATAAGTAACCAGTGCAGAGGGCGATTTATGTCCGAACAAATTCTGGGCAGGGAAAAAATTCTGGCAGGGCAACGACCAGGGCACAGGCCTTTTTACCAGGGCATTTGCCCAGGCTCGCCCTGGTGTAGCGCCGCCCCTGGCCCTGTCCAGGCTGTCCTATCTTGCATAATTATATTCCGAGTTATATGCAAAGGTAGCCGTTTATGGTGATCCTATAGTTATAATGCCAATACAAGTAACACACATGATAATTAGAACAAAAGGCAGGACCTAAATGATTCTGCTGCCAAAGAATTTGTGCTTGTAAAGTATATAATATCAGTGAAATGATTATTTAGTGTGTCACTTTAATGTTCTATGTAATTAACGAAGTATTTGGCATTACTGTGTTGCTACTATGAACCAATAAATGTTATTTGATTTGATTTGAGTTCTACTTCCGGTTTTATATTTAATGTTAAATATTCCATGGTGCGTCGTTGTTGCTGTTTATGATATTGTTGATGGTAAACTTACAGCTAAAACTTAAAAGTGCGTTGGGTTATTGCTAACTGCGTATTGTTTACATTGACAGGGCTTTTCAAACTGTGGTTCGCGGACCAACAGGGTCCACGAGAGATATGGCGGGATCCGCGAGAGCGTTCTGAAAATATTCATGAACACTGCGTAGTTTTAGCGTTAACATATAGACGCTGCCTTTCTCTTTGCGTTCTTTGCCTTTCTCTTTGTCTTCTTATTTACTTTCTTCTTTGCCTTCTTATTTGCCTTCTTCTTTGCCGTTTAACTTACCTTCTTCTTTGCCTTTCTCTTTGTCTTTCTCCTTGCAATTTTCTTCGCCGCCTTTTACTTACCTTCTTTGCCTTCTTCTTGGCCTTATTTGCCATTCTGTTTGCCTTCTTCTTTACCTTTTTACTCCTTCTTTGCTTTCTCCTCTGCTGTTTTAATTACTTTCCTCTTTGCCTTCTTCTTTGCCTTTCTCTTTGCCTTGTGCTGTACCATCATCTTTGCTTTCGTCTTTGCCTTCTTCATTGCTTTTTAGTTACCTTCTTCTTCGACTTCTTCTTTGCCTTCTTCTTTTACTTCTTCACCTTTTTTCTTTTCCTTCTTTTCTATTCTTTGCCCTTCTCTTTGTCTTCTACTTCGACTTCTTCTTTTCATTCTTTTCTGCCTTCTTCTTTGCCGTTTTACTTACCTTCATTGCCTTCTTCTTTTTTCTTCTTTGCCTTTATGTTTGCTTCTTCTTGCCTTCTTGTTTGCCTTCGTCGCCGCCTTCTTACTTATCTTCGTATTTGTCTTAGACTTTGTCTTCTTTACCTTTTTACTTACCTTCCTCTTTGCTTTCTTCTTGGCCTTTCTCTCTGGCTTCTTAATTGCCTTTCTTTGCCTTCTTTTTGCCTTTTACTTACCTTATTCTTTACCTTCTTCTTTACCTTCCTCTGCCTTCTTCTTTCTCTTGCTCTGTGCCTTCTTCCTTGCCTTCTTCTTTCCCGTCTTCGTCCCCTGTTAACTTACCTTCCTCTTTGCCTTAATCTGTGCCTTTTTCTTTGCCTTCTACCTTGACATTCTCCTTACCTTCTTCTTTTCACTTATCATCTTCCATGGCTACGGTACTGCTTTGTCTTTCCCTTTGTCTTCTTTCCTGCTTTCTTCTTTACCACCTGCGCCGTCTTTTTACGTATGCCTTCCTGTTTGCCTTCTTCTTTACGTTTTAACTTACCTTTTTCTTTGCCTTCTTCAATGCCTTTCGCTTTAACTTCTTCTTTGCCTTTCTCATTGCCTTGCTCATTACCTTTTACTTTCCTTCTTTTTTGCCTTTCTCTTTGCCTTGGCCTGGCTACCTTGGCTATATTTTGTCTTTCTCTTTGCCCTCTTTCTTGCTTTCTTCTTTGCCATCTATGCCGTCATTTTACTTACCTTCCTCTTTGCCTTTTTCTTTACGTTTTCACTCGCCTTCTTCCTTGCCTTCTTTGGTTTCTCTTTGACTTCTTCTTTGCCTTTCTGCATCCTTTGTTCTCTGCCTTTTTACCTTACCTTCTTCTTTATCTTTGCTTTCGTTTTTGTCTTTCTCTTTGACTTCTTTCTTGCCTTCTCCTTTGCCGTCTTCGCCACCTGTTTACTTACCTTCTTCTTTGCCTTCATCTTTGCCTTTCCTTTTGCCTTCTACTTCCACTCTCTCCTTATCTTCTTCTTTATCTTCTTGTATGGCTACTTCTTTGCCTGTCTCTTTGCCTTCTTCGTTGCTCTCTTCTTTGCCTTTTTACTCACCTTCGCTTCGTTTCGTTCTGTACTTTCTCCTTTGCTTTCTTCTTTGCAATCTTCATTGCCTTTTACTTACATTCTTGTCTTTCTCCTTGACTTTTTCTTTGCCTTCTTCTTTTCCTTTTTCTATGCCTTTTACTTGCCTTTCTCGTTTCTTTTTTTCCTTGCTTTTACCTTTGCCTTTAACTTTCTTTGACTTCTTCTTCACCTTCTTTTTTGCCTTCTTCTTTGCCGTTTAACTTACCTTCTTTGCTTTCTTCTTCGCCTCCTTCTTTGTTTTTATTCCTTGCCTTCTTCTTTGCCATTTACTTACCTTCTTCTATGCCTTTCTCTTTGACGTCTTCTTGGCCTTCTTCTTTACCTTTTTACTTACCTTCCTTCTTCGCCTTTTAGTTTGCCTTTATCTTTCCCTTCTACTTTCTTTAACTTCTCTTTGCTTTCTTATTTCCCATCTTTACTTACCTTTGTTTTTCTTCTTTATCTTTTTTCTTTGGCCTTTACATACCTTCTTCTTTGCCTTTTGCGTTGACTTCCTCTTGGTTTTTTTCTTTGCCCTCCTCTGCTGTACCTTTTAACTTGCCTTTCTTTTTGCTTTTTCTTTGCCTTTACCTTTGCCTTAAACTCTTTGCCTTCTTCTTTTTGTCTTTTCTGCATTCTTCCTTACCGTTTTACTTACATTTTTTGTTTTCTTCTTTGCCTTCTTCTTTGACTTTCTTCTTTGCCTTCTCCATTGCCTTTTACTTACCTTCTTCTTTGTCTTTCTCTTTGACTTCTTCTTGACCTTTTTGTTTGCCTTCTTCTATTCCGACTTCTTTGCATTTATCTTTGCCTTCTACTTTCTTTGACTTCTCTTTGCCTTCTCTTTGCCTTCTTCTTTGCCTTCTTCTTTGCCGTTTTACTTACCTTCTTTGCTTTCTTCGTTGCCTTCTTCCTTGTCTTTCTTCTTTGCCTGCTTCTCTGTCTTTTACTTACCTTCTTCTTTGCATTTCGCCTTGACTTCTTCTTGGCCTTGTTCTTTGCCTTCTTATGTTCTATCTTTTTACTTACCTTTCTTTTTCGCCATTTTCTTTGCCTTTATCTTTGCCTTATACTCTTTGACTTCTTTTTTGTCTTCTTCTTTGCCGTTGTACTTACCTTCTTTGCTTTCTTCTTTGCCTTCTTGTTCTTCTTTGCCTTTATCTTTCCCTTCAACTTTCTTCGACTACTTTTCCATCTTTTTTGCCTTTTTCTTTGCCGTTCTACTTACCTTCTTTGCTTTCTTCTTTGACCGTTTTTTGTCTATCTTCTTTGCCTCATTCATTGCCTTTTACTTACCTTTTTCTTCGCCTTTTTCTTTGACTTTTTCTTGACCTTCTTTTTGCCTTCTTCTATTCCTACTTCTTCGCATTTATCTTTGCCTTCTACTTTTTCTGACATCTCTTTGCCTTCTTGTTTGCCTGCTTCTTTACCGTTTTACTTACCTTCTTTTTTCCTTTGCCTTCTTCTTTGTCTTACTTATTTGCCTGCTTCTTCGCTTTTTGTTTACCTTCTTTTCTGCCTTTCGCTTTGACCTTCTTGGCCTATCTCTTGGCCTTCTTTTGTTCTGCTTTTTTACTTACCTTTTTTGCCTTTTTGCCTTTATCCTCGCCTTATACTTTCTTAGACTTTTTCTTTTTCTTCTTTTTTGCCGTTTTCTTTGCCGTTTTACTTACCTTCTTTGCTTTCTTTATTGCCTTCTTCTTTGTCTTTCTTACTTGCCTTCTTCGTTGCCTTTTACTTACCTTCTTATTCGCCTTCCTCTTTGACTTCCTCTTGGCCTTCTTCTTTGCTTTCTTCTGTTCTTTCTTCTTTGCCTTTATCTATAGTTCTATACCATTGACTTTCTTTGACTTCTCTTTGTCTTGTTGTTTGCCTTCTTCTTTACCGTTTTACTTATCTTTTTTCTTATTTGCCTTCTACCTCGTCTTTCTTCTTTGCCTTCTTCAATGGCTTTTACTTACCTTCTTCCTTGCTTTCTCTTTGACTTCTACTTGGCCTTCTTCTTTGCCTTCTTCTGTTATACGTTTTTACTTACCTTTCTTTTTTGCCTTTTTGTTTGCCTTCTACTTTCTGTGACTTCTTCTTTGCCTTCTTTCTTGCCTTCTTCTTTGCGGTTTTACTCACCTTCTTTGCTTTCTTCTTTTCCTTCGTCTTTTTCTTCATCTTCTTTATCTTTATACTTACCTTCTTCTTTGCCTTCTTCCTTGCGTTTCTTTGACTTTTCTTTGACATTCTCGTTGCTTTTTTTACCAACCTTCTTCTTTACCTTCTTTTTCGCCTTCTTTGTCTTGCTCTTTGCCTTCTTTCTTGACTTTCTCTTTGACTTCTTCTTTGCTTTTTCTTTGCCTTCTTAGTTGCCTTTTTACTTGCCTTCTTCTTCATCTACTTCCTTGCCCTCTTCTATGTCTTGCTCTTTGCCTTCTTTCTTGCCTTCTTCGATGCCTTTTACGGTGCCTTTTTACTTACCTTACTTTTTGCCTTTCTCTTTACGTTTTTCCTTTCCTCTTCTTTGCTTCTTTACTTACCTTTCTTTTTGCCTTGTATTGTGCCTTTTTCTTTGCCTTCTTTTTTGCCTTCTTCTTTGCCTTTCTCTTTACCTTCTTCTTTGCTTTCGTCTTTACTTCTTTGCCGTTTTACTTAAATTCTTCTTTGCCCTCCTCTTTGCCTTCTACTTTGCCTTCTTCTTCTCCTTCTTATTTGCCTTCTGTTTTGCCTTCTTCAATGCCTTTCTCTTTGCCTTTTCAAATTTTTCCGACTTTTCAAGGAACCATTTTGTCTTGTTTTAGAATTCCTTATTAATTTTGATTTCTGTTTTGACGAGCTTTTCTGAGTCGATGTCACCTTGCGCCATGGCGACACTTTAGATAGTAGGCTTGAATTTATGAATGTACAGCTTTATATTCAATACAGGGCTATGGTGTAGACGAAAATACAGGCCTCTATATATGCGCAAGAGCTTCAGCAGGTAGCGAGCAGAGAATTGGTCAGTCAGGCAGCCAGTCAATCAGCCACAGACTAAAATGCATGTAGATCAACTGACGGAAATAGAAAATGCACCCAAGCACATGCGAAAGATACAACATTTATAAGGACAAGCACACAAACAGATCGAGACACAAACAGACATAAAGACAGGCAAGAAAAGGGATTTAAGGACGATTACGTCGTGTCAGACTTTTCAAACTGGCCATTATTACATCTGCCGAATCCGTAGAATTTTTCGTATCAGCTGACAGCCACGAACCTCTGCTTCCCTGCGCACAGACCTTAATCGCCTAGCTCAAATATCACCAGACAACAGAGAAACTACTTTTCTCTTTCAGGGCTTATCTATGGAAACAACGCTTCAACGCAGTCGCTTTTTGTAGCACCTCTCACACCGATAAAATCATCTGCGAAGACTAGCCAATCCAGAACAATGCCCCCTAATTTTTGCAATCCCGAGGGATCATATGTACCTCAGGAAAAATAATAATAAGTATCATTACAGTGTATCAGGCTGTAAAAATTGGTATCCCAACGTTTTAGACCAAAGTTGCTCCCCTGAGCGAGGTTGCTCCCAGCGGGCTAGAATTCTTCGGTGTTAGTATGTAGTTAGTCATCGTTACACTCTGGTACAAAGACAGGACTTACCACAGTACTTGATGCTCGGCTGCCGCGACCTCTTCATGATTGTGCTAGGATCTTGGCTTCGTCCGAATGACAAAGACGATCAACGTCTTCGTGTTTCAGCAGGATTACCTGATGTTTGGACTAGAGATGAATGACTTGAATGTGCATACTTCGTTTCGAACCGCCAGAAATTTTCAGCTTTGATTTAGGCCTACTATTAATTGACACTGTGCCGTTTGGCCTTCAGAATCGCCAACGAAGGATATTCTCACACAGCGCCTTTTAGATTTGATATTTTTTAATTGATATAAATGCATTCGCCAAGTTAAAACAATAATTATTATTATTATCCAGTTTGCGAATAAACAGTGTCTCTTGGACTCTGCAAATTCTGTTTTAACTGCATTGTACATACATTTGAATTGTCGTCAACGACCTGTGATGTCATATATAATGACGTTAAACTTCGGATTAAAACTACAGGGTGGTCCAAAATAAACCGCACAATGATAAATTGATAGTACTTTAGTCAGACCAATTCAAATATAACCGTGAAAATTCACAAAAACACAGCAATTATTTTTTCTGTAACATTACATGGATGGATTTCGTTACATAAAATGTTCAATGTGTCCTCCTTGCTGCTGGACAACGCATTGAAGCCGACGACGCCATTGATCAATTGCGCGGTCAATGAAACGCTGTGACAGCTTGGTCCACTCTGTGACGATTGTTTCTTTCAGCTGATCCACTGTAGTGAAACTTCTACGACGGTATACCATCTGTTGAAGGGCGCCCCAAACAGCGTAGTCGACTGGATTCAAGTCCGGGCTGTTTGGGGGCCACATGTCAGGCTCAATGAAAGAAATGTTCTCACGTCGCAGATACTCCATGCATAGTGTTCTTGGCGGTGTGTGATGGAGCGCCGTCCTGCTGTAGGGTCCAAGTGTGGTGTTGGCATAGCTGTGGTACCTTCGGTATCAATTTTTTTAATGAGGTCATCGATAGTACGACGTTTCCATGTCTTATTTGGAAATTCTTTCATCATACGCAACAACCCCCAATGTTTCTGAGTTCGTAGATTCCAAATTAGACAACGGTCATTCTCAGTTAAGCGTCCCATGATCACAATCTCTTATAAACAACAACTTATTCACCATAAACTATGATAAACAATGATGAAGTCAATAATGACGTCAGAGAAAATGTATAAATAAGTAAGAAAATGGCATTAAACATTGAATTGTTATACATTATATCAAGAAAACTGTCACTGTGCGGTTTATTTTGGACCACCCTGTATATGCGATTCGACAAAGAATAGCGTTCTTCACTAGCAAAGCGTAATAGACCTATGACGTCACCAACAAACAAGGTTATATTGTGGAAATAATCTGCCCGTTATTTTTTTAATTAAATTTTAAGTGATAACTTTGATTTTTTAAATACTTGGATCCGCGATCTATGCCTAGAAAAAAATAAGGGTCCCTGGTCCACAAAGTTTGAAAACCACTGGTTTACAATAAACTTACAATAAACAATAAATGGCACACCGTTAGTGCTGTAGTAGTACATAAGGTAGAGCTCGGGCGGCAATAGGCCAAATAAAGTTTATAAACAAATTCGTTAGTGTGTCGCCGTTCTCACGGGATGAGAAAGCTTACTGGCTCATCTGAGCATTAAACTGAAAGTTTAGAGCAGTCACGGCGATAGTAAATCTGTTACTCTGGAGATTTCTAATTATCCCTCATGCAGTTTAGTGCAGAGTGCACACTCTTGGGCCTACTCGGTGCTCTTTTTCTAGAAAAGGTTCCGGAACTGAACAATTATGGAAGGGCTAAATCGAGGGCGAAACCCCGGAAAAAACGGGGATGGAGTTTGGGGAAGGGTCTTGGTGAGACCCTTCCAAGAAAATGTTTGACGTCACATTAAATTAAGATAACTAAATAATTCTTTTATTAAAATAACTAAACTGTTCTTTAATATCTAATAAAAGAAAAAAGCACTGCTCTTACTCTGTTTCAAAAGCGGTTGCAGTCTATTACCAGAATTTTCACCTTTTTGTTTCTACGCGACTAGGCCATCACCTATTAATGTAGGCCCTATGTCTGGTAGCCTATTTGTGGTTCTAACTTCCAATCAGTATTACCTATTCGTAAATCGTAATTGAATGTGAACTCATTGCAATGTATGTGAACTGAAAACATGAAGTGTCCGTTTGTTTCTTAACATAATTATTTGAATTTATTTCTCAAATTATTTTCAGACTGGGTAATATTGCCCACCTGTCGAGTTTAAAGTAGGCCCTAGGCCTATGTATAATGTACTACTGTCTTAATGAGTGATGCACTTACATGTATAGCCGAAAAAGGTAGTTTACGCGCTTTTGCGTCTAACCGAAAAGGTAGTTTACGCGCTTTCACGGCTAGCCGAAAAAGGTAGTTTACCTTTCTTATATTGCTTATGCACCATAGGCTGCCTTTCTCTCTTTCGGTACTGATCCTCTGCACATTTTGATCTGATTACGGTTTGGATTTTGGTGCTCAGTTGGTTGATGCCTCGTACATTATACGATGGCGCTATAGAAGTTAGGCTACTAATTAATTAATCAGTCAATCTACTTCATTCGAACGGTGAACGAAGATGTCAGACTGGAGGGTACTGCACTCTTCATTTTTATCCAGACTTGGAACTGACACTACTAGAGTACGGTGAGTGACGCAGTTTTTACTTAAGCATACAATAACGCCTACTATACCAGATCCGTATAAGCATGGGAGTCTGTAGGAATTTTGTAGGGAGTTAAATTTTTGTAGGGGGACAAAATTTGTGTAGGTGGCAAAATGACGTTTTTACATAGCTAGCTATTCATGAACACAGAAAACGTGACAACTTTAAAAATAAATAATGGTCAAGAACTTTACCTAAATAATTAAGTGTGTTTTCGCATTGAATATCGTGTTGGGACTGTTGCAATAATTAATTAATTATAGTAATAAAAAGATTTGATCTTTGTAAAATGTTTGCAAAATCCAGGGGCATCCCCTTGCGCCCCCTCGGGACGCTCATGAGTAGGCCTATAAGTCAGGGAATTATATTCTAGCACTAACGTACATTAGTTCTGGCGTGGATCGTGGTTAAACTGTTCATCCAGAGGTGGCGAATCTCTAAATTTTTGGAAATCTAACATTCTAACACCTTTTAAACGTATGTAATCGATACTCGCTATTCGGATAAACATAAAATCTGTGAAAGACGATGCCTGTGGTCCAGGGCCGGATTAACCAGTATGCTCAATATGCTTTAGCATGGGGCCCCCCGCTAAAAGGGGGCCCCCCGACTGGAGTCGGAATACTGCAGGACAAACAGAATTTATTACACCAACTAATTATTTGTTCACAAGAAAGAGCCATTAGTTTCAGTTTAAGCAAGAATTTGCACAGTAAACAATTTTGAAATGTCAGCCATGCAACCAAACCTGTGTTTCTTTTCGCTCAACTTCTTTAAGTCAATATAAGGTCAATTTTGTTTCTATTCCGACGCGTTTTGTTTCCTGACATAGCAGCGAGTAAGGAAGAGACAATTTTCGGGCTGGAACTTATTATTTTTGTTAGACAAGTTGTTGACGTCGCTATAGGCCAGGGGCGTCTATCCCCCTAGAGTCATTGGAGCAACTTCCCCTCCCTCCGCTCTTCCCCCTTCCCTTTCCTTCCCCATTATTGATAGCCCATACACTGACAGATCCTCCCCCCTATTTTTGGGTTGGAGCATTTGCTCCAAGGTTTCTATAGACGCCTCTGGCTAAGGCAGAGAATTAATTTACGCTTACAATGACGTTCAATATATTCCAAGTTGTAGCAGATATTGACAGACTAGAACCTGACGAGATTCGAGAATTTTCAATCAGGCTGGCCACGACATAGACAAGAGACATATTCCTTGACGAAATGGTTTAAATGGCTGATTTTGCCAAATCAAGAGGTTGTGTAACACCTGGCTTCTGCATATGTTCATGTCATTGATGATTTCCAACTGTTCAGGTGAACGCCGTTTCAGTAAGATGGGACTTATTAAAAATAAACTGCGAACTTCTATGACCCACAAACGTCTAACTGCATTGGAACTTCTCAGTGTTCAAAGTGATGTGCTTAACTTGACATTATTACACAATTTGCAGCTGCTAAAAGTCGCAATGTTTCTGAGTTGTTAACAATGAAGAGAACAGATGCGAATTTAACAAACATTTGAAACAACCTTAGATAGGCTTAGTCCCAAAATGCAAAGCGTTAAAGTTGTGTTGTATGACTACTAATTTGAGCAGCCAGGTACACAGCATTGACCCACGTTTCTTTACAGCACGTTGATTGTCATGTCATTGCGGCATCCCCATCATTTCATGGTCAATACGACAAGGGCCCCCCGTGTATAATTAGCATGGGGCCCCCCGACTGGTTAATCCGGCCCTGCTGTGGTCGAGTATTGTAGGCCTAAGCGCAGCTAAAAACACATTCAGGCCTAGCCGCCTAGGTGCGGGTCTTCTCTTTTGGATGGCGGATCTCATAATCGAGGTGGCGGCCGAGTCTTAAATCCGAGGTTCCGGATCTGAGATTCGACGACAATTTAGGGCCTATAATAGGGTGACCATACGTCCCGGTTTCCCGGGACATGTCCCGGTTTTATGTGGTGTGTCCCGGTGTCCCGACGACTTGTGTGAAAGAGCAAAATTGTCCCGGTTTTGAGAAGTAAAAGAAATAGTCAACTTTCTTGGAAACTCAGTTCTTTGTAAATGACAGAACTAATTCGAGTCCGAAGGCAAAGAAGAAGTATGTGAAACGTGGTAATAGTAAATAGTTTGTAATCCAAAATGAAATCGTAAGGAAAGAAAGTTTGTTATTTATTATTATATCTTTAGTAAGTTTAGTTAAAACGCTATATAAATATTAAAGTATAACGTGAAAATTTTAGTATTACAATTTCATTTCAGTACGATGGGTATGATTTTTACAAATGCGTAAAGTGCAGATAATGCGGAAAGTACAGAAAACGCTATGGGAAAATAAAAAATGCATACATTATACACCCTAGAAATGTATTCTCTTTGTCAGATACTCAGAATCAAATAATGCATATAGGCTATAACTACATGTGGCTGACCCCTCCTCAGCGAAGGACTAATTCGAGTCTGAAGACAAAGAAGAAGTATGTGAAACGTGGTAATCTAAGAATAAAAGTAATATAGATAGATAATATTAAGATACCGTATATGGCATGGCAACTAGCTAGTATGCAGGTTCTCATTTGTATTGATCAATTGTTTTCTTTTGCCCAGCCGATAAGAGGTGCCAAAAGAGCGTTACAAAAAGTGTCCCGGTTTTTGAAGGCCAATAAATGGTCACCCTAGCCTATAATATAACCAGTGCAGGGCGGGGAGGAGAAACTCAGATAATCTGATCGAGCCTCGATCGCCACTAGGCCTAATGTAGGCCCTACTAAATTTATACAAACACAGCGCTCTGAAAGCAGAGGTGCAAAGATTACAAGGCCTAACAGCAAGTTATTTTGCAGTTTATTTTCAACAATTTGCGTGTAGTAGGCCCTATAGCAAAGAAAAGTCTATCTATGCCCCTAGCAATTGACTAGCCTGTACTTTAATATTTTTTAAATTTTCTGTCCGACAAGTTTTGCAAGTCTTGAACATAGGCATAATTTGTGAAGGGTACGAGGGGTACCCGCAGGGTGATTCTCGTTAACGTTAACGATAACGAAAATGTTCGTTAACGAACAAAAAATGATTTCGTTAACGATAACTATAACTATAACTAAAAAATATCATTAACTATAACTATAACGAAAATAACACTAACGAAAATTCATTGCTATTTTCGTTAATACGAATAAAAAAGTGCAATATCAACTAATGTGAGAACGTGAAAATACACCCGTTAACGAAAGCAAAATGATTCCTATGTTCGCCTTGGATGTCGGTGAATATGGAGCGCTGTGTATTCATGAAGCTGAATGGACCCATTCGTCAAAGCTCTAAGCAAATTATTGTGTAACGCGTCTTCATAATTCAGTGTGATTTTCATTAACGATAACGGTAACGAAAATGTTTTCGTTAACGATAACTATAACTGTAACTAAAAAATAATATTAACTATAACTGTAACTATAACTAAAATGAAAAACCATTAACTATAACTGTAACTGTAACTAAAATAAAATCTGTAAGGAGAATCACACTGGGTACCCGTACCCCCACTTTTTTGACTGGGGCACCGTACCCCCACATTTTTGACTGAGGGGTACTGTATACCCTTTTTTTAAACAATACCAATCAATATTTTATTATCGAGCCTTCCCAGAGATCTTAGCTTCCGCCTTGCTTCGTGTATGTAAGAAATTGGTACCCTCTCCCACTTTTTAGACCAAAGTTACGCCCCTAGTCATGAATGATCTGGCCTCGCGCTGTTGATCTATCGCCGGTAGCATAGCCTACGTTGCGCAGCTAAAGAAACACTTTATAGCCTAATCTGAGTCTTGATTTCTTATTATATAAAGCAAAAGTTCAGTAAAATAGCTCTAAAAGAATGAATCTAACCCATACGATCGACCAAGTTCACCCATGTCCAGGAGCGTAACTTTGGTCTAAAAAGTGGGGGGGGGTACAAATTTCTTACATATACGAAGCAAGGCTTAGACCACAGTATAAATAAACTGTGCTTAGACTGCGATCACTAGGAAGGCACAATAATAAAATATTCATTGGCATTGTTCAAAAAGTGGGGGGTACGGTACCCCCCATTCCAAAAAGTGGGGATACGGGTACCCCTCGTACCCCCCCCCACAAATTACGCCTATGCCAAGGTAGTCCCCGGAGTCGGTCGCTAAGGAGTTAGCGACTGACTTGATGAGTTAGCGACTGACTTAGCGACTCAGTCGACTAAGTCGCATGCTTATCGACTGACTAAGTCGCTTAGACTTATCGACTGACTTAGCGACTTGCTATCGACTTCTAAGGTAATCAGGTATGTCTATTGGACAAACCTGATTACCTAACAATATAATGCATGTTACCGCATACTGTACTGACCGTGCCATCATTTCCGTTGGCATTAGATGGAACCCATATGGGCTCTATACGGGTCCAATATGCCATATGGGACGTGGGCATGCTGACAGGGAACAGACCGATGACTGTGAAATTTGATGTTAATGTGAATTCGTGAAATTGAGCGCTTGATAAATCGAATGAAGCGAGCAGGATTTATAGCAGTACCCGATCTTACGACCAACCAGTTGGCCGAAACTGCTGATGCGTGTCTCTTTCAGGAAGTAGCAGAGAACGAGAATCATGTACTCCGGCACTTATTCCCAGTGTGAGAGTTGTAGAAAAAAGACTGGGGGTTAGACTTGATCCACGTGGAGTTGAATATTTTATTCGTAATTTACAAACTGGTGTCAGCGAAATTTGAAAGCAACAGATTTCAACGCTAGCAGTTTTGCAAGTCAAACTCGAATCAAAATCAGTTCCTTTGTTGAGAAAATTCAAGAATGCATAAATGATACACCATGGAAATTTCTTCACTTTGTCAGAGATTCAGAATCAAATAATGCTAAATTACACCAGCACAACCGAGGGGTTGGAAATGACCCTCTGAGTGTGCACTGACGATAACTGTGGGGATCCAAAGTAAGACTAGGGGGTTGAACCCCCAATCCAGACAATTCTCACCCTGCGTATTTCCCCTCTTTGTAATCATCAACACCATCTTCGTAATATAATGTATAAATTCACTTTACAAAAAAAGACCACAACTATATACCCTCTATTCTCTGTAAGAACTCTAACCAATAGAGCATACTCTCTCACTTATAATGTACCAAGTTACGGCATGTCAGCTTGTTTTCCTCAACAAATGAATATTGTATTGTATTGTATTGTATTTGTTGCTCATGTCCTGCTGCTGGTGTCTTCGTCAAATCGAAAATTTGAAACCGTGGTAAAAACAACAAGCAAAATATTAAGTGAACGAAGTCGCTAGCAGTCGATAGCTTAGCGACTGGTTTCGACTTGAGAGCTTAGCGGCGGCGGCGGCGGCGGATGGCGGCGGCGCCGGGGACTATGCCAAGGTCCTTGTCACAGACTAAACCTGTCACTTATGTAGCCTAACCAATGCACAAACGAATATTATGCTAATGCTACATCTCTACACTCTCCTGATCTTACCTTGCGCCGAATACTCCCAACGGTTTCGTTGTTGTGCATTTTCCCATCTTACAGTGGGTTGTGCTTAGGTTAAAAGAAATTTGAATGTGATGATGGTGGTGGTGTTAGAAGTGGTGGAAATGGTAGTGGTGGACGTCGTGGGAATGGTGGTGGCGCTAGTTACTAGTGAGTCAGCGAGAAATCTATCAATCGCTTGATCGTTTAATGTTTCCTGCATTCGCTAGAGGACGCAGATATAATTAAGCTAGAGAAGCTTGGGCACACCGGTGTATCGATCCGCCTGTAACGCCTCAAATGTTATCCTTTGTAGGCTTGTAGATTTTCCGATTTGTAGAAAATGCTGAAACGGCGGTTGTAGCGTTATTGTTAGGTATTTGTTTACACTATATAGTCTATATTCTAGGAGAAGCTAGACATTGAGAAAGCTTGCTGGCTATTTTATTAGCGGACGGTTACTTCGCGACGGATTCATGAATGAAGACGATGAATTAAATATGGTGGAACTTGACAATCGTATTGGGTGGGATAATGATGAAGGTTTAGCATCAGAGTTATGGTTGTGGTGTAAATTTTGTTGAAAGTTGGGTTAAGTGTGGGTTATAATGTAAATGCTACCTGTTAAGAAGCATCATTAGGCTGATTTCGTGTTTTACATTGTGATGGCTAGTCTTGCCTTTCGTGGTGCGATTTAGCCGTTCGGTGGATGGAGAAGATGGAAATCTATGTTAAAATGTCCCGAAAACGTAGACAGAATTAACGCATCAGCCGCGGTTTCGTCATGTATCCTGAGAAAAACACTGCCGAAACATGATAAAAGACGATTTGGATGTTAAAGAGTAAGCGTTTGATTGACTTATGATGAGTTTGATACAGACGTATGCAGAGTCTCTTGTGCTTATATAGCGCCATTTTGGATCCTGATGTGATGGTAACGATGTAATGCTCGTTTAAGCAGGTTTATGCATTAATATGTTCAGTACTAGGGCATTTTAGTGAGCATTTAAGGACGGCCTTGTTGTGCAAGGCGGAATGTTTAAAAGCAGACATTTGTTCGATATTTGTGCACAGTTTTGTCTCAATATTTACTATATTCTACATTTTCAGCAAATTTCTATATTTACGAAATTTGTGCACTGGAAACTTCTTAAAGAATAACCAATTCAGTAACACGGTAGTGATCATGTCTGAATGGCTTGATCATGTGCTCTGTACAGCTTGCAGTTGTGGCATTTAGATTCGAATGTAATAAAATTGTACATCTATTTCATGTATCAGTTTTATATTTTTGTTTCAGATTTCAGAATATGTATTGTTCCATATTCTTAAGTTACATTGTCAGTACATTCATTACATTTCATTTACATTTCAGTGATATGTTTCAGTTTTTGCATGATATTTGCAAATTTATTTCAGTTTGAGTTTCATTTTTCCATTTCCATATTTTATTTTGATTACTGATTTCAGTTTAATATTTTAATTTATGATTTCAGAATCTAGTTCAGTTTCTAGTGTCAGTTTTGCATCTTAATTTTCGATTTCAGTTTTCAGTTTTACATTTGTTTCACATTTAAATTTCCAACTTAGTTATTTCTCATTCCATTTTTCAATTTACATTTTTCAGTTTAATATTCCATTTTGAGTGTCACGCATTTTTGATTTAGTTTCCATTTGGTTTAGCATATCAGTTTCTGGTTTCAAGAAGTTTCTTCTTTTGGTTTAAAGTTTTAGTTTCACTTTCTCATTTCAGTTTCAGATTTCATAGGTTGAACATATGAATTTATAATATTTGTATTTAGTTATGCATGTCGATCTATTTTCATTCATTCAGTCAGAGGATTTGTATATCGCCCTTTCAAGAATTCTACTCAGAGGCGCTCCCATCCCAGCCCGGTGAAAAAGAACAAACTTTAGGTGGGTATAGAACGTGTCGGAGGTATTGCTGGGTAGGAGTCGCAGCTTCTAAGAGCTCGTTCCAAACAGTGGGACCGACAAAAGAGAAAGCACGACGCTGAATAACAGTGGTGCGCGCAAAAGGGACCAACAGTTCACCGTGCTCTGCAGAGCAGAGGGAGCGACGGCCACTAATACCCCAAGTGGAGCGGCTGAGCAGGCACCCTACCGAGTAAGCACCGCCAGACCAAAGCAGAGTCCTTAAGCGAAGTCGCTGAGGTACAGGTATTTTAGTTGCCCATGTCATGATATGTAATCATACTATACAATGCATGTGTGCTTGTTAGATGCAAATAAAGGCTACTTGCTTACTTACTAATATTGATGGTTCTCTTGTGGCAGAGATGATTTTGTCGTTCGCGTCAAGGCTCAGGTGATGACGAAGGATGAGAGCACTGGAGGATGGGTCCCGCTTGGCCGAGGAGGAATGAGCATTGTCGGGTTGCGGAGGCTGATCATCGCAGATGGAGATGATTTAACAGCCGAATATCTGCTCCATGGACAACGAATTGCAGACAAGTCGGTGAGGAACAGTTCTTTCTTTACCTAGTGTTCCATAATAAACCACAGAATTCAATTAGTCAGTAGCAATTTATTGGAATAAAAGTAGTTACATTAGATTTATCGTAAACTGAATGTGTTTAGGCACAAACTATGTACACTGGAACCTTGTTACAACACACTTTATTCTAACAGATTCTGATATAACATGGATATGAACTTGTATACCCAAATTTAGAAACTGACCTTGTTAAAGTTCTAAAACAGTATTATAATGAATTTCCACTGTACAAATTTATGTCATCACCAACATGAATTATAATTATTATTCATACAAGTAAATAGGATTATTCAGATTAACTGTCAAGTGTTTTAACTGTTCATAGTCAAGCTGTACAGGATTACCTTCTGTTTCAAGCTCAATGTGTACTTCACATATCTCACTAAATTCACTATCATCATAAGTTGTAAAACTGCATACTATAGAGCATGTTTCCGAATCTTGTTGGCGTGCACAATTTCCTTTCCATCATCACCAATGTCAATATAAGACAGATTGCTTATTGCTATTTGACCCCTTTGCTCCTCCAACAATGCCACTGCTAAGCACACCAGCTCAAACCAGTCTTTACCAGTTTTATGACATTTATTATTACATCGCGGCCATTGCAGAATCACGGGCCATTCCAGCAGTTTCCACTGATCCATCACCCACATGCAGTTCCAGCCAATCCAAACTTACAGAATAGTTAAACCATTCATCATAGAAATTGCTCTCTCTGGATGAGATTATAGACGTGGATGTGTTGCAGGTGGTGCTGAATTGCATCCTCAAGAAGGACCTTCAGTACACAAAGGCCAATCCAACCTTCCATCACTGGTGGACTGAAAACCAGCGATTCGGACTTACATTCCAGAGTTCGGCCGATGCACGGATGCTCGAGAGGGGAGTCTGCAAAGCGATGGAGAATATGCTGAGTAAGTAGACAACAGAGCAGTGTCATGCAGGATACAGCAGATATGAAGACAGGTAAAGGTAAAACAATTATTTACATGTGTCTACAGAAAGATAACTTAGATAACACAAGGTTTACAAATGTCTGTGGAGATTCCTCTGTTTTAAAGTCTCTATGTTATTCCCATTATAAAGTGACTTATCGGGATGTATCCCTTAAGTCTGACCTGTCTTCTCTTCCCTTTTCTTCTCTTTCCGCCCCTTATTTTCTTTCTCTTCTTTTTTTGTCCCATCTCATCCCTTCTCTACCCTCCCTTCTCTTCCCTTCTTTCCCCTTCCTTTGTATTCCCTCTTCTTCTCTTTCCTCCCCTTCTTTTCCTTTCTCTTCCCTTCTTTTCTCTTCCCATCTCTTCCCTTTCCTTCCCTTCTCTTTTGGCCAGAGCAGCACCAGACTAGATTGGACTCTGTTACTCTAACGATCATGTTCTCATTTATTCTTCAGCTCCTCCAGATTGCTCGGCGCTCGACTCTCAGATTGTGGATGACGACGTCTTTATGGTACTTATCAGTTTCTTGTGGTAGAGCAAAGAATGAAATGCATGTAGATATATTTCACATTCAGATCTGGTGCGGGTCAGCAAGTCGTGTTTATGTCCTGAAGTAGAGTACCAACTGAGCGCAACAAGTATGTTATGGAGCACAACAAGTATGTTGCTGACTCTCGTTATGGACAAGCATTGTATTTGGTATTTCTTATAGTTTTGATTAGGACAATTGAACTATTACAGTAAATTTGGTTAGAAAACATTGTATCCAACTGATTCCTCTTCATCAGTTCCTTACGTCAGCCATTTGATGACCGTGTATGCGTGTTACTGTTCATTCTTTTCAGTCATTTCTCAGAGCTAGAGTTTTCTCATGTTCAGTCTTCTAAGCGTTGTTAGGTCTTTTCTGTGTTTTCTATCTCACTTAGTTGTTTCTTCCTCTGGTGTCTTTCTCCAACTGTGTAGTGCCTTGTTTGGGATTCAGTAAGCTGACATTCTTTCCACTTGACAAAATCATCAGAGTCTTTGCTGAGTGACTTTATCCAGCAAAGTTCATCTCGATTTCAAGGACTGTTCCAATTCTTTGTTTCTGTTTTGTAGTCTTAAGACTAATGCGTTTTTCCGGTAATGGGAAAACAACACAAGCGAGTCAATGTCTTCCCAAGACTGTCACTGTGTGGATATGTAAAACATCTCAGCTGCTTTGGACCATGTTAAGAAATAACTTTAAATTATGTAAGTACTACATTTGATCTTGTTCTGCTTTTCCAGTCCTTGAATCTTCCACTGGGTCGAGATGAAAGTTGGTCACAGTCGGCAAGCACCGCATCAACAGCTGCCAGCAGTCCTTTATCTCCGCAATCTCCTCTTCCGCCGGACGTAAGTCCTGATCCACGTTCCCGTCTCCTCGATCGCCGCCTTCCTCCTCCGTCTTCATTCCAGTGCTTCTCTCGGGAGACCCACAAACTGTTTGCCTCCTCTGACTTCGACCGAAACCGTTCTTCATTCATTGCCACTCCGTGCACCTCCGAGTCAACCCGCGTGATGATTCTTTCGGAGCACGGCCAGCGCTGTGACGCAATCAGCGAGGTAAGCACTGAAATCGAAATGATGGACTACTCGTACGTCCAGCTTGCCAAGACACGCTCGGCCAAGCACGACTACACGTACCCGACACTTGACGTCATCGCAAAAGTCGTTCCGCCGCCCGTGTTCGCTCGGTCTACCCACCCAACCCGTTACACTTCAACAACGTCACTACGAAGGGCGAATTTTGAGCTGACGAATCTCGCCATGCCACCCGTTCCACTTCCGCTGAGGTCCCGATCGACTCGGCGTGACGTCTTCGTGACTACCCGTCGGCTGGGCGGAGGGGGTCGACAGGGCTCAGTGGCTCGCGCACGCTGTGTCTACTGCGGTGAGGTGTTCAGCACAGACGAGAACCGTCGTGGAAGCTGCCGCGATGCGCCCGACCGTGTCGGTCGGTGCATTGATGGGATGTCGTGCGTTTGTTGCGTCCAAGCGATGCTCTACCATTGCGTCCAGGCGTCGAATGCCGAGGAGGCGGGCGGATATCGCCATCCGTGCGACTGTGATAGACCGACGGCTGCCTCGGGGGACGGGCGAGGTGGCAGCTCAAACTGTAGGCACTGGACGGCGATGGCGATTCTGTCGCTGATTGTTCCATGTCTCTGGTGCTACCTGCCGCTGCGCACCTGCCACAAGTGTGCTGTCAGGTGCGGTTGCTGTGGTGAACGGCACAAGGCAGGATAGCGGTTGATTTGCACTCCCCCGTCAAGATCCGATTTATAAGTCATGCAGTTTTTTATGCTCCTCAAGACTGTGGTTGGAAGACAGTGGGTTTCTTGGTGTATTTCAGAGCCTAGTTTAAAGGCGCTTGGTCATGACATGTGTTATCGTTAAGACTCTAGTCAGAACGCATTGCTCTGTGTTCTTCAGTCGTCATTCATTGTTCTTTTGCTATCCCTTCCTGGTCATCCAGCTTCTCAGTACTTCTTAAACAGTGTCGATATGTATGTTCATACTTTTGCATCTGATGCAGCTTCTGGTGTTTTCAGATGCGCTAGGCGTGAAAACTGAAAGAGTCCAGAGGGGTGTAGTGGTTTTACTACATTGTTTTAATAGATCATGACAGAGAGTTTGAATTCAGCTGTTTAAGTCTTCTGGAAGATTGGAGAAACCGTATCCACTGTAATTCGTTGTTGAAGTAATTCTGTTGTTGAGTTTTTACTGGAGTTAAATTTCATGGCTCGTGTCTTGTTGCTACTGTTATTGTTGTTGTTGTTGTAAATGTGTAACAGGCAGATCTACACAGTATTCAGAAAAAAGGAATCTCTAGACAAAATTACTATAACAAAAGTATATTTTAAATTTTGTTTATTTATTATATATAGTATTATTATTAAGTATTATTTAGCAGTTTATTGATTGAGCAACAACAAGCATTGTAAAAAAGAAAATCCCTGATAACACAAAATTACAGAGGTTATCTATTAATGCTGTGAACAGGGCAACCCTAAGGGATCAGCAAATCCGCTAATACAGGGCTATCCGCTTTCTGAAAGTTTCAGACAGTACGGTAGAAAAGTTAAGCGTATATATTTGCCTTCATTTTTTATGTTCGAATGTCCCCATTTGCCAGGACACGTGCAACTGGGTGAGCACATGATGAATTTAATAACAGTTGTGTATTCTTCACTAAAAGTCACCAGGAATAAGAATAGTTAGCGAGAATAATTACGCAATAGCAAAAATAATTATTTAATGAGACTACACAATTTTCTTAAAGTATAAACATTTATAAAGCTTATTAATAGTAAATAAGTCAAGAAAGAAACGTTTTAGTTGAGTTTAAAAAATTCGAGAAATGTTTGCTCATGTTATTCACATAAATTTGATTGTTTTTTTTCTGGAAACAGTGTAGTGTCCTGTTGTACAAGGTACACTAGTCTGTCCTGTCTTGAAGCAGCAGAATTTGGAGGGCTGTGAAGTAGAAAGCAGTTTCTGCAATACACTGATTAGGATTTTTGGTGTCTAGGAACAGGTATCTATTAAGTGTAACATGGTGTAAATATGTGTAAGAGTAATTTGTAATATTTGTATAATAATTTATTTTATTTATTTATGTGACAAGTGTTTCAGACGTTGTTCATCGGAGTGTGAATATCTTTGCTATGCCACCTTGTAGCTATTTGCATCATGCACGATCGATTTTGAGCATTCACTGTGATACGATCAGCTGACAATCACTCAAGTTAGATCATTAACGATCATCGGGATATGATTGAAAGGCACTGATTGGAAGCTTGATTGGTTGTTTGAATTTTGGGTCCTACAGCAAAGGGAGGATCTGTTTGAATTTTTGTTTCTAGAGGAATTGGGAGTATGTTTGAATTTTGGGTCCTAGAGGAAAGGAGTATCTGTTTGAATTTTGGGTTCTAGAGGAAAGGAAGTATCTGTTTGAATTTTGGGTTCTAGAGGAAAGGAGTATCTGTTTGAATTTTGGGTTCTAGAGGAAAGGAGTATCTGTTTGAATTTTGGGTTCTAGAGGAAAGGAAGTATCTGTTTCAAAGCCTGAGTCTTACTTATTCTGAGGCTGCGTCTTGGGAGTCGTAGCTTTATAAAAGGTGACAGCTCAACTAGAGAAAATGGAGTATCTGTTCGAATTTAGAGTCCTAGAGAAAAGGAAGTATTCGTTTGAATTTTGAGTCCTAGAGAAAAGGGAGTATTTGTTTGAATTTAGGGTTCTGTGTCTTTTAAGATGCTTTGCTGGAATGCAAGTTCTCATTTAGCAGGCTTAGGATTGTGAATTTAGTTGAGCTGTGGCCTTGTTACAGAGCTATGACCCCAAGATGCAGTCTCAGAATAGGACTCCGTTCTAATGGATTTCAGGAGGCACTTATATCGAAGGTGATGGGCTTTGAGGTTGTGCACAGTTCAAGAGTGTCATCTGTGTCAACTCCATATGACTGATTATGCTCCTTTGCTACACTCTTCAGGGTCAGCACAGCGGCTGAATGGCTAACACACGAGCCTTTCGCCTCTGTGACCTGGGTTTGAATCTCAGGTCTGTCATTTGAAGTTGACATGCAGTCATTTGTCAATCCGCATGTAACCTTGGAGGCCATCACCTACTGGTGTCTCCGTAAAATTAAAAGTATATCCCCTCCATCCTTATGTGCGGAAAGTGCTTTGGTTGGAACTCTTGCCTATGACAGCGGTTCTCAACCTTTTTAGACTCAAGGACCACTTATAAATTTTGCGTCTCGGTCGCGGACCACCACTAAAAATTGTGCCAATAGGAAATTAATACAAAATAATTTTTTGCCATAAATCCTCGCATTATTAGTTTCATGCTGCCATCTAGCCGATTCTAAGGATTGAAATGAAACTGAAATTTAAAAAATTGACAAAATTTGTTTGTTTGCATGCTTTTAATTGTAAAAAATCTAAATTGTAGACCTTGTTCGCGGACCACCAGGCAGATGGCCGTGGACCACAGCTTGAGAACCACTGGCCTATGATGTCTGGTAATAAATATAAGACAATTTATATAGCGCCGTAGCTCAGCCGAGGCCGAAGAAGAGTTACAAAAGTCAATGACATTCATGTGAGAGTTTAAAAATAGGTCTTGAGCTGTGATTTGAATGTCTCCAGAGATGGCGCATTCTTCGCCTGTAAGTCGGTCTGATATCTTAACCATATGGAGATTGAAGTCAGTGTGGACTTACAATAGTTAGGTACAAAGCCAACTTGGAGATCAAGGCCATGTTGGGCCAACTTGAACCGCCATCCCTCTGGGGCACCGCTATTTGAGTACCAGTAAAGTTACCTCACGATCATTGTTTGGAATGCCAACATATGATGGAAGTTACACAGGTTATGTTTACCTTTACAAGGAGCCTGTTGCCTTTGCCTTCAACCTAGCACACAGAGTCTGGCATCTGTCAAATGCACACTTGAAACTTTGATTATTTAACGTAGTGCATTTAAAGAGTGTTGTATTGGTGATATTTTAATTCGTGTTTAGCGGTCAACCAGGTCAGTAAATGAGCTTATTGGGTGGTTGGATTGCCCTGTGATATTCTTTTGACTGAGCTCACTGGACGATCAAAGTCCTATGGTGATATTTTACCTACAGTCGTGCAGTAATCACCAATGCCAATAAATGACATTCTGCTAATTGTGATTCTCTGATCACCAACAAGTTTTAACTGATCGTGATTATCAATTGTTCAGATTAAGCTGACCCCAGAGTCTTAACAGGTCAGCTCTCTCGTCATTATTCAAGTGTTTGTTGACCTGAAGCTCATGGGAGTCCATTACGCATTTACTCGTTTCACGGACATTGACTTGAGCAACAACTGAGTTGTTTTTGTTATTGTCATGATCAATGGATTTCCATTGTCTTTCTTTAAGGGTGACTTATGGCCAGGCTTGGGATCATTCATAAAGGATGTCTGCAAAAAAGAACATACTTTGGACTCCTTCCTCCCCCTTGTCTGCATTTGGCAGTACCTCCCCATCCCATTTTGCAGGCTACTGCAACCAAAAGGAGTACTAAATTCTTGATTAGGCCACCTGGCTGATCTCGCAGGTCCAATTGTTTTACGGTGCGATACTTTGCTACTGCCAATGGACTAAAATTACATCCAATCTATATAGAACAGTCTGACTGAAGTCTGTTTTTAAAGCACATGCTCTACTGAAATAACTATGTACCAAATTCCGATGCAGACGTCCGCATTGGTTGACCCCCTATTCGACATGTCCGCATTTTTTGTCCACCTCCCTCTGCAGAAATCCTTAATGGACGAATCCTCTCTTCTAGGGTCAGGACTGGTTTGTGTATTCGAAGGCAAGGTCGTCGCTGGCATTGGCCAACTGTTTTCAGGGTTGACATTACAATTACAATAGTTCAAATAGGTTATTAACAGGCCTTTCAGCTGCGTCTTGGGTTCAAGACTTCGTGCTGTAGGGCATGTTTTGATGTGCTGGGATAACCATTTTGTATGTGCCCTGATTAACTGAAATGTGCATTGGTGGACAATTTTTTACAATTTTACTTGGAATATTTACTGAAGTCCGAGTTTTTTGTGTCAAAATTTTGATGCATGCTGTGATAAGAGAGACATCCTGCAGTAATGAATTCAATTCTGCTGGTCTGCTTAACCTCCTGAAGGAAGGCTTCTGCATCTCAGATTCACAGTGCTTGCACGATTCTGTGCATGTTGCAAGTATTCATGATAGTAGCAGTAATACTATTACTACTGTTGCTAACTTTTTAGTAAGCAATGATTCAGTTGTTGGACAAAGCTACATTTCCTTGTGTTACTAAAGTAAACATTCTACTTATCTCAACTTTAAACTGTCATAATGCATAAATCATTAGTTTTCTTCGAAGCAAATTTGATCCTCAAAATCAATAATTTGAACAGAAAGAGTCAAAATCCACACATTTTGATGGATTGGAAGGCAGGGTAGGCAAGCCTGAAAATTGCGACTTCAGCCTGCAGACCTGAACATTACCTTTTACGGAGGATAAAGCTTTACCAGGTGATTACAATTGTTGTAGTCAAACTGATAGGAGTATTTCATGACAATGGTTTGTTACGTTATTCCCTCGTACCATTGTAATTGTTGCATGTTGATGAGCTGTTGACTTGAGTAGCATTGTTATACGAAAATAATGTAGGTTAATCTTCATACAAATGTGTGAGCAAAGAACCTACTTACTATTCATATGTAAATGTGCAAGTAGTTTATTATTCATTACATGTAAATCCACAAGTAATATATTTATTATACATAAATGTGCAAGTAATTTATTATTCATTACATGTCAAAGACCAGGTAACTTATTGTTATGTGTAACCGAGTCATATTTATTGGGTTTTTGACTGATGTTGGCTGTAGAATTCTTTTCACTGTTCTATCTTTTGCTCGTTTGTTTTCGTTTTAAGAAGAGAGAAAGAACTACTTGTTATCTGTATGTTTCTGTCCTCTCCCAGTCCCTTCTAGCCTCGACCAGTCCTTGCTACAAATCCTTTCTGTCCTTTACTAGTTCTTTCTAGCCTCTACCAGTCCTTGCTACAAGTCCTTTCTGTCCTCTCCCAGTCCCTTCTAGCCTCTACCCGTCCTTGCTACAAGTCCTTTCTGTCCTCTTCCTGTCCTTTCTTTGCATTGTGTCCTCAAATGAGTAAAATGAGCATAGTAAACAGTTCAAGGCTTCTACTTTGAGGTTTGTTTACCAGACAACCACAGTTCTACTGTCTTATCACCAGTCCTCTGGCCTCATCCCACGACATCTCTGGCCAATTCCTCCGTGGTCTTCCCTTTTCCTATTCCCCTCAGAAATCCAGGTCATCAATGTGCACAGCAATACTCTTAAACTGCAATTACAGGAGTTTAAATTGTGTTAACACTCAAGATTGGAGGGATACAAAGTACATCTGGGTAATTTTGCAGACATAAACTTCAAATTTCTAAAGTGCTACTCGACATGGATTGTTGTACACTACATCAGTTGATTTTCCACTGTAGATTGTGAAATTTAAAATATTCCAAGTGAAATCACACTTCAGACAGATTAACAATTAATTACATTTTTTTAAACTTTTTTCCAGAAAAAAAAGAATAACCATTTGCAAACTTAACAAAAAGAAGTAATTTCACACAGTATTTACATTGGATTAAAAAAATAACACTTTTTCACTTGAGGAAAGCACGTTTCTGCAACAAGGTTGAGGCAGGAAATTCGCACAGATTCCCACTTATTGGATTAATTGTTCCTACTTTATATAGCTCCATTGATATAACTTGCCACCAGTTGACTGCATTACAGTTGGCCTGCCAAGAACTTATTCCTGACCGATTACATTTCACCCGAGCTTATCCATGAGCCCCAGGTATATTTATTGCTGCCTACCATTCAATAGATCGAAGCACCACCAGTTACCAATGATGATCACTCCAAAAACCTGTGTTGCTTCTCCACCAAAACGAATCACTCCAGACAGCATGTACAAGTTCATATATCCAAGACTAAAGCCCACATAAGAAGGCCCATGCCTCCTCAAGCAGTCACGCAGGCCACTACATTTCAGTATGCAACGTAAAAGTTCATTTACAGGAGGTCGATTATACGAATTTTCATATTAATTTTAGCATGCAGCAAATAAGAAGTGTCACATTGTCAGAGCAAACAAAATACAGATTGTAATATATCGTAATATACAAGTCTTTATATAGCACCATCTCAAATAGCTCAAGAAACATTTTCACTTGTGTTACGATGCATCTCTTTAGATCAGACAAATAGCCATGTCAGACAACCTTTGGAAACCATGGTTCACAGTAGGAGAAATGCGATCCAACAAAAGTCTTGGATGCTCCTTGTAATGCAATGCCATGGCAACATTTATACATAGCTACTATTTATGTCTTCAATATAGAATACGATCTCACGTGATCTACAGTTTAATAATTCTCTAACCTAACGAAAGGACCAAACAGTAAGACCTGGAGCCCCAAGTACAATATTTATGGCTAATGCATTTAATTCTAAAAGCAGCCATTTCAAAGATCATGTATACTGTCACAGACCATTTTCGTGGCTAAGACCAAAGAACAACACCTCTGACGAAGGACCATTTTAATGCCCTAGACAAGGCTGTAACCCCAAAGACCAACTTCTCATGCACTTAAATTCAAAAACATGCAAAGGTGCTTTAGGACTGCACCTCATCTCATAAGTACATGCAACTAAGATGCAAATAATAGCAACTTAATTATTCTCCAAAACAAAATCGTGAAGCACGCGGCTGTTACACAGCAATTAATTACACATGTTGGTCATAAAACAGATTCATGATAAATTACAGAGCTAAGGTACGAAAAAGATAAGAAAAGAACAATTTTATGCTAGAAAAAATTTAAAAGTGAGCTAAAATAAAGTCCTAAAATGTACGAATTTTATAAATTATCAAGGCTTTCCTAAAACCTGTGACAAAGATGTATTTATGCTCTACTTCTCAGCAATGCACAGAGCAGTAGGCACAAAGTGATTTTAAAAACCAGTGTCAGCATGTTAACAATCATGAAATGGGGAGGATATTTGTTCTCTCCAGATACCCTAGCTGCCTCATAACTGTTTCTAGCTAAAGGCAAAGTTTTCTGTAGACATCAAGGAAAACAACCTGCATTGGTAGTCAAGTCAATCAAGTACTGAAAACGTTCCAGCACTTTTTTTACTGCTGGAACGTTGCTTTTGCCGTCCAGTTTTACATAATACATGCTGATGAAAATCTGAAATGAGGTTAATGCTGTCATGTTACTCATCAGTGGATATCTGGACTTTATCCCTGGGTACAACAAACTCATGCTAAATCACTGCATACAGGAGGTGATTGCTGGCATGTTAGCCGTCGAAAAAAGAGGTGGAAATCTGTACTTTTTCTAGGGTACGAGAAATCCCCACTGCATAAACTGTTCCAAGCATTCTTCACTCATAACAAAGGCAGTTTCTGTGGAATCAAGCCAAAGTCTAATCAATCACAAAACTTAAACCAGTTTAGCGCTATACGGCTAGTGGAACGTCAGTTTAGCCGTCCAGTTTAAAATGATTCGTGCTGAGGCAAAGCTGAACTGTTCAGTCATTAGTAACATGATTTCTTTGCTTTTTCTTTGCTCAAATACAGTTCAAGTTACTGACAACAGCAACTGATGTGAAATGAACCAAGTGTTCCAGCCACTGATAGTAGTACGCAAAGTGGCTGGAAAAGATTTCAGTTTTAAGTTCAACCAATCCGCAGCAACTCCAATCTTTGACAAGAAAATCTGCTGCTAGATCTAGGGTTGTGATCAGAAAAGACTGGCTTAAGTATTCCAATAATTTTGGCTGCTCGAACCCAAGTCCAGTTTTATCGTCAGCTCTGTCAAAGATGAACACTCGTGTAAAACGGCTTGCTACCCAAGGCTGCCACTACAACAGGCAGTCTTGCTCAGCGTAGAATTGCCTAACAATTCATACCTAAACAGGATCAACAGACATAGTGTCACAAGATCAGCAAACTTTTGCCAGATCGCACAGATCACAGTGTCATATAACAAAAAAGTTCTCTCAGTATGTTCGTGGAAACAGGTCGCAATCTTTCGACCTTCCATCCTTCGAGTTCAACGAAGTATTTCCGGAGGAAATTTGATGATTTCTTTTCCAACTAGGCTCTCTGATAAAAGTGATACCAGACCCTGCCCCATTATCATTTTCCACACTAGCTACTAGCATCACCATTTCAGAAGATTCATCAGTCTTGGAAGAAACTGCAAGTCCATCTTTATTAGTGAGCTTGGCTTCATGCTTAACATATTCTGTCTCTCCAACACTTTCAGCTGGCAAGAGAATCTCCACCGACTGTGTCTCGTCGATCATCACTGCATTCACTCCAACGTCTTTGGAAACAACCGGAAACTGCCCATCAGCAAGACATTCTTCCTTTTCCCTGTCCAGTTGAACATAAGAACCTACATCCATTGATGTACCATGGCAGTCGCTTTCCAGTTCATTTGAATTTTCCTCAAGGACAATTCGTCTTTCGTCAGCTTTCCTACTAGAACTGCTGCCACTTTCAGAGTCATTCTGCTCAGTTTCTTTGTCCCAAACTGTGCACTCTTTCATAGCTGGAAAATTGCCATCCACTTGCAAAACTCCATCCGATTCACTGCTGTCACTAGGTGTGTCATACAAGTCAGTCTTAAACTTGGAATTGCAGCTGTTAATCGTTAATGAATCCGGCAAACTGTGGATGTTCTTAGTAATCTCAGAAATGATTCCTTCAGGACCTCTCTTTGAATCGTCCAATATTTTTACAACGGCTACTTGTTTTTGCAAGTCATGATGACCTAGTTTTTCAAGATTCTCTGTTTCTTTTTGTGACCCCATTCCATCTTCTTTTACTGTCAGATTCTTTGAATCCTTTTGTGACCCAGTTTCAATCTGTTCTATTTGCAACCCAGGATGATTGTTCACTTCCAGGTCCTGTATTTTTGGTTGTGACTCCATTTTGTCCTCGTTTACTTCAGAATTCTTTGTCTCTGTTCGCGGCCCAGTTTTCTCTTCAAGCAATTGCTTACACCGTACTCTCTTACCTGATCCAAACCTCTGTCCTTTCTTCCTTATGATTTTCTGTTTGGTCAGTTTCACTGGAGAGGCAACAGTTTCATCTTCAATTTTCAAAATCATAGAATCTTCTTCTGTCTTGCTTTTCTCATCAGTTACGTCTAGATGTGTCACCTCTTTCTCTGACCCATATGCGATCTCGATACGCTCTGCGACAGGTGTATCCAACAGCAGCGCACTACTTTCATTTGTCTTCAGACTTGCCATTTCTGTAGCTTCAATTTCAACTTGTGCAACATCAGTAAGTGTTATCCGAGTCTCCTCCTCAGTTTCCATGTTTCTATCATCACTGTTGTCACTCTGTTTCATAAATCTTCCACTTTTTCTACTTCTCTGCTTTTCACCAAGCTTCAACTTTCTGCCTCTTTTTCTACTTTTCTGCTCTTCACCAAGCTTCAACTTTCTGCCTCTTTTTCTACTTTTCTGCTCTTCACCAAGCTTCAACTTTCTGCAAGATGACTTCAGTGCATCATTATGAAACTCTGTTTCATGGTGCGTACGAGACACGTTCATTTCCAAAACTTTTTGAAGATCTTTAGAACATGTTAACTTGTATTTTAACACTGTCGAATTTTTCGTTGAAGTTTTAGAAATCTTCAGTGGAAAGTTTGAACATTTTTGTGTGGCTAACTTTTTCTTCTGAACAACCGATGCTTTTTGAACTACAACAGAAGAATTTAACGAGGCTAGACTTTTCTTTGAGATTCTCGATTTTTTCTTAGAATCTCCGACACCACTAACAGTTTTCTTTAACACTTCCAGAAATTTTGTACCTTCTTCAGTATTTTTAATTTTCAAAGATTTTTTCCTGGATTCCTTTGTGCTTTTCATTCCAGCCTCCATCGAATCTTTTGTCACTGCCATATGACCTTTCTCCAAGGGACATTCAGTTTTGGCCCTCTTTGCAGGAATGACCAATAAAGATGATTTCCTTGAATTTCTCTTCTTTTTCTGGTTTGCTTCTCCTGTTTTCACTGTCGACAATTCAGCAACATCTTCGGTTTTAATCGGATCAACCGTGAACGATTCTCCCGAAGATTCTTCTATCTTCCTTCTCAGCTTTGCCACTCCTTCGAAGTTTATCACAGAAGTGGTCTGTCTTCTGTTTCTACTGCGTTTGGAAGAAACCTTTGATGTCTTTCCTGATTCTGTTCCGAAACAATCCCCCACATCTTCACTCTGAGTCTGGTTTTCAGGTAACGACTTTCGTCTTCTCTTTGTTGGACAATTTCTTGTAGAATTCTTCTCAGAAACAGCTGAAGACGTTGCATTTCTACTTCGTTTCTTTTTGCAAGAGGCGTCATTCTTTGAAGTCTTCTCTCCTGTTCTTGGCAGTTTCAAATCATCTTCACCTTGGCTCTGAGTGTTAGGTGACATTTTTTTTCTTGTCGCTGAATGGTTACCATTTGAGTTCCTGTTAGAAGCAGCTGATGAGATATTATTCGATGCCATCTCTAACAGTTTGGTCTCACCTTCACTTTGAATCAGTGCATCAGTTGACAATTCTCTCTCTCTTTTTCTCTTGCGCTTGCCATTCGCATTCTTCTCACATATTCCACTTGATGATCTCCTCCACTTTCTCTTAGTTTCTGAACCCAGTTTTCCTTCCACAGTTTTCTCAAACTCCGAGTCACGTCCCTCCATTCCACACAAACCCAATTTTTCCGAGTGGGAATGCTCACTGCTCAATCCAGTCTCTACTGAACCATAAGATGGATCATCCACTGGCTTCAGTTCGTTGTGTTCAGAGCAGACGAGATAGCCCGGGAACATTTCGGCAATGTTTCCCTCAATGTGTTCACAGCAGAATGAATTGTCACACTCATTGCAGAGCTGTGTTGATGGTTGACCGCAATCGTCACAGTGATGCCACGGACAAATCCACTTACCTAAATCACAAACATCATTCAGTCGTCTAATTTCACAGTAACTTACAGACACTTTTTTCTTAGAGGATGTTAAGTGTACGTAATGATACATACAAACATACAGCACACGGCTGGGAGTAGTAAAGTGAGACATAGGTAAGTTACATTGTATTCATTCCATACTGACGTTATCACACCATACTGACGTTATCACACCATACTGACGTTATCACACCATACTGACGTTATCGCACCATACTGACGTTATCGCACCACACTGACGTTATCACACCATACTGACATTATCACAATGCAAGTCAAAGGTCAATTTAAGTGAAATTGTAGTACACTCATAATCCAATACAGAAGCCTTATCAACATTTTTAATTAAGACAAACCAGAAAGAGTACCTAAGCAAGCTGCAACAGACGAGTCTAAAGATTTGCTCTCTATAACATTAGAGAACTGAGAGCATGCGTAGAACTGAACAGTGAATTCCAAAGCTTTAGACCAGCCACCGAGAATGCCCTACAGCCCAAAACCGTTTTGGTGTGAGCCATGGCAAGAATTAAAGTACATACCTGTTAACCAATATATTACAGCCAAGAGCACCAAGGCACTCAGAAAGCATTTTATACTCCTCTCAACTGGAATCAGTAAACCCACGTAAGAATAAGTTGTTAGTGGCACTTTACCCTCACATAACCTTAAACTAGGCAAGATGTAAGGCAAGATGCTATATTTAGCCATTTATCACCACAACAAAGTAAGAGTTTCCAATTAGAGGCAGCCGACTCTCGCCTCATTTTGTCATACAATGAGCAAGATAATTGATTATTTATTCAACAGATCCACATCTTACCTTAACCAAGGTAACAGTTAGCTAACCTAACAGTTAGCAAATCCTCCCTCCTTTTAATGTAATAAGTTGTGATTTGCCAACCTACCATTCTTTTCAATAAACAAAATATACATATATTACTGCTAATTAGTTAATTATTCAATTCTAACGATTTTCACCTCTCCTTAACCTCAATTTGGGTGAGTTACGTGAGACAACTGACCATGAGGAGCTTTCTTCAGATGCAGACACTTCAAGTGGTAGACCTTCGGACACTGGCTTTTGTCACACATGATCAGCTGACCTGTCTTGCCACATCGAAAACATTCATCCTCGTGAATACGCTCGAAACTCTTTTTCACACGACGTTTTCTCTTCTTCTTCGATGACTCAGACAACACTGCAGTCGACTGCTGCAAAAATCCACAGAAATTCCACACATCTTTAATTATCCTTCATGTTGTTTTGCCGCTAAACTGCACCACATAAATTATCTTCTTTACAATAAGCGTTACACTACATTACAGTATCATCAAGAAAAAGTGAGACGCTCATTACAGATGTACTTTGAAGGTGATGTACAATGTTCAGCTGCATGATGTAAGTATGAGTACGCATTTAAAGCTGACTTACTTTGGGTCTAAGGCCGAGATATCCACTACAAATGACTGATCCACAGTGACACGCCAACTTTTCGTTTCCCAGGCAATCAAGGTTGTAGTTGAATGTCAACTCAGAACCTGAAAAACATTTATCCACAATTAGACTAACAAAACCAGAGAAACTGCAGGAGTCCAATCTTATCTAATCGTGCATCTTCAAAGACACCATTGTAATAGTGCAAGACAACAATCAAAGAAAATTAGCTCAGAATCTCAAAATATGCTTAACAATAATCAAGTAAATCGAAATCATAAAAATGCTTCTCTGGTTAACACGCTGTTAACTTCTACAGAACTGTTGTACTGTACTCCAAAATTGCATAGAGGCAACCTTTACTTTACTTTCTGAATTGTTTATTGCACAAAACAAGTAGCACAGTTAGTCATGAATCAACAAATGCAACAGTAGCCAAGAAAAGCTAAATAGCTTATACTAACCTTGACCCCTCTTTCTTGGTTATTACTCATACATGTGCTTGTTACTTAATTAGTACTTAAGTGATAGCAAACAATAAAATACTATAAAATATCTCTACGTGATATCTTCTGTAGGCTGTCATAAAGTTGTTTATTGAATTATACCACTCCCTGGCAACTAAAATACTTCAAATGCTCAAGGCATGGATCAGTGGTGCACCTAGTGATGTGAGCGTGAAATATTTCATTTGAAATATTTCATTTCTGACAGTTTTTTTTAAAATATTTCAATGACCAAAAAAACATGTTTTTTTTACATCTCATCTCAAGCACTTCAGATATCTACATCACCGCCACTGCCACAGTTAGAGCATCAGTCAGACGATGATGATGATGACAGCCATGCTGACAAAGATGATAACAATGATGATGATAATGATAATGACAAAGACGGTGACAATGTCGATGATGAAGGCCATGAAAACTATGATGACAGTGACGATGCCAGTGATGATGATGACAGTGACACTGACAGTTATGATGATAGAGACAATGATGATGTTGACGATGACAACAAAGATGATGACATGGACGATGATGAATAACAATGAGGAAATCTTGTAACTGACAGATTTTAGCAGTATAATTACTATTAATGATGGTTTACTCTGTCTGACTGATAGTACTATTTATGTTTGTGTTCTAAGTTGTATTCTTAGAACTTTTTGTAAAATTTTGTTCGCCGGATTATTATTGAGTCTAGGTGACATAGTATTTGTGATTTATAATTTGTCTTGTAAAGTCACTAAAGTGTTTCGAATTCTATACGATTGACTGTGTCCTAGGCTAGCCTCCTAGGCTAGCTGCTAGCAGAATTTAGCTAAAATCACATTTATTTCATTTATGACAAAACAAGTGATTAATAATAAATGTTAAGCATAACAATGAACAATAACATCTACTTTATTAGATCAAACTGTAATTTGTGACATTTGGTGAATAAAATATGTTTTTCAACATATAATGTAACTCTCATAAAAGTCATTCTTAAAAACAGGTAATTAGAAATAAATTGAGTATCTCGAGGATGGTCATCACTAACACAATAATGCATATAATATGTAATATGAGAGAAATAAATAAACTGTTATTATGGTTGTAATTAGTTGTAAAATGTAAAAAAAAAAACTAATTTCAAATGTTTCAAAGGAAACTGAAATATTTCAAATAAAACTGAAATATTTCATTGAAATATTTCAACGCCAAAAAAACATGTTTTTTTACATCTCTAGGTGCACCAATAATTAATCTAATCAATTCCATACATGAATATGTATGGTATACATGCACTGCTACATACATAAAAATAAACGTCTATAAAGCCAATAGTCTAACCAGCTGGAATGTCGATGATGCTGAACAGCCCAATTCTCGAGTCACCGTTGACCGTCCACTTTTGTGTCTCACAGTTTGGCTGGCAACTGTGATTCATAAATCGTGAAACATTCCCCCGTGGACCAGCATCGATAATTCTAAAGAAGTACCGCATCTGTTCACATGTCTTTATAAAAACTCCTCAGAAGTGTGGTTCCAAGGTTCAAAGGGCAAATGACCAAGACCAGAAATGCAGACCTTGACTAGCTCTGCCAATGAATTAATTGTGGTTTTGGAAATCAGTTTTGATTTGAAGTTGCCTATTATCAAGGCCTTACGCATTACAATAAACATTGAAAATCGCAGAAACATCCATATTAGATAAGATTCAATCCAATGACATGTTACCTTTGTTAATGTAAGGTAATGTTATTAATAAGACAGTTAAGTTAAAAATTAGACAATGTAAGGTCATGTTATTACTAAGACAGTTAATTAAATATTAGATAAGGTCATTACTTTACAAATGTCCAAGATAGAAATAAGCAGCTTAATGGCTAAACACATATATGTGACAGGGTTTGAAATGTGGTATGCGATTTCAAAACCTGTGCAGACAGGTCACCTACTTTCCCAATAGTGTTTTCGTGTTTGCTAAACCATGCTTCAGATAAAATAAGATAGTCACAGTATTACGATTTGCTAAGAATTAAGTATTAAGTTTCATTTAGCCATAAATGCTAGTGGGGTTAAGTACTTATTTTTTAAACAATACTCAGTTTTGCATTTCACTTTGTAGTAAACGCTAATTAGTAATATAAAGCAATGTAAGATAATCCAATTCCCTGTCAAGTACGTTAAAAAACTACAAAAATATATAACTGCATAGTGCATATTTAATTGCATCAATTAAACGATCTTTCTTTGCATGACCTTAAAAAAGATCGTTGTTTACATTAACTTTACATGTCTGACAGGTAACTGAGAGGGTTTTATATGTAACTTGTTACCTGTCTTTGTCGAGTGTAAGTAAGTAGAATGAGCTATTTTTCCTGGTCTGCATCTCCTTCATTCGCCGTCGAGACTCGTCATGATCAATCAGTTCGCCAACGTACTCAATCACAAACTGACCCTGGATAAGAAACATTAGGTCAGTCAATCAATCACACCAACCAATCAAAGACATCAATCAACAGATCAATGAAACACGACAAAGACCACTCAATAATCAATCAAGTAATCATCCGATACATTACTCAATCAATGAACACCTTAACTACATTACGTATAATCACTATCAAAAGTACATTCAATTAAAATCCTAACTGTTTAATTATAATAATAATGCAAATACCCTACTGTCTAGAATCATTGTTTCTATTCAGCAGTCAATGCCAATCTCTCTTAAATTAACAAGTATCTTAAGACTGTTGGATACAATTATTAAAATGCGATACTTGTCTCATTCAACTCTCCAATTACTTGCTTCTGTATTCTAAGTGATGTTCAATCTTGGATGTCCAGTAACAAACTTCTTGAAACTACAATCACTCCATGCTTTGTGCATTACGATTAAGCCACTACAGAGGTCAATAGATTAGATTAGATTCAACTACACTAGCATAATCATACTTGTTTATATTATTGTTAATACATGTAATTCTGCAAATTCCTTACTAACTAGAATTGTGGTTTCTATTTGAAAGATTTCGACGCTGACCTCTTTAACGTCAACGAGCGTCTTGAGACCCCATCCACGATCCTCAGTCTTAAATGGAACAACTGGAACGTATTCTCTCTGCTGGAAACGCCGATTCTGGCAGCCGTTGCCAACTGGACAGACGTCCGGATGGCACTCATACGAGAGGTCGCGATTGAGGCATTTGGACTCTGGACCGCACGGGTCGACCATGCCCGAAAGACAAGAACATGGATGGATGTCGTCCAGATTGAAACGGTGAACAGGGACATTGCCAACGACAGTGGAGGCCTACAGCACACAAATAAACCAATGTAATTTACCACTGCCCTTTGACCTTAGAACCACCCATTTACTCAATTGCTGTGTGTCTCTTTCATTCAACTCATTCAGTCAGTCTAAATGTCTTTTCGCATAGATCTGTCTGTGTACCTGTCTGGAGATATATGGATCAACAGCCTACCAGTGTGTACGTATCCACACAAGTTATAGAAGACCTTTTAAGTATCACTAGTCCAAATGGTGTTACAGATCATTAAGAACAAGTTCATCTGCAAGCAAAATTAATACCAGTAATATTAAAAAAATTGGAAGTCACCATTGGTGTGAAGCTCATGCATGAAGCCCATCCACAGGATTCTCATTCATTCAAATGCTCAAGTATTATGTTACTTCTAAATAATCTCTGTCAATATTTTTCCGTTTGGAAATAATCAAAGAACTGCCTAACATGATGTCTATCTTTTGACCTTTCCATCAGTCTATCTCAACTCTCTTCACATTCTATCTCTGTGAGTCTATTCGTCTATTCATCCAACCATAGATCTATATTATATTTCTGTCTTAGTCTGCATGCCTACCTATGTTCCCACCTGTTTATTATTATTATAACAAAAGAGTTAACAAATGCATACAAGAAATGTGAATCTGAGAAGAGGCTATGCAGGCACGTAAGTGCAGTTACAAATCCAATGTCTTAAAGACCGTGAGAATATTTAGTGAGCTTTAAATAATGAAAGAAAAAGAATGTGAGCTATCAGCCAGTCTGTCTAAGTGTTTCTGTCTGTCCCTCTTGTCCCTCTGCCTGCCTGTCTGTCTGTCAGTACATGAATTCCATATGAAATACAATTTAGATACAATGTACAGTAGCACAAGACAGATGCCTTGGACAAGTGTTATAAAAATTTACCCAACCCTATATGAGAAGAAAGAGGTAACTACCTTCAAATGTTTATAGGGTGGTGGCTTTCGGTCGACCTTGGCCTTTGACTTCTGGTCGCGTTTTTCTTTCTCTTCCATCCACACACGTATGGCCGCATTTGCCTCTTGAACAGCTTTAAGATAAATGATAATTTCTATTAATTTACTCGATAACTGATGAAAATGGTGATGTAAGTTCTTTAAATATGTACAGTGTGCATTCGTTAGCGTGAAGTCTTCGGGAGACATGCAACATGACACAGAGTGTTAACTAGACTGCAAGTTAATGCTAACAAAGTCAATACTTAACACTACACTGCAGTCTTCTATGGCGCATTAACAAATACAGTGTTAAGTTAGTAGCTCTAAGTGACATAACACAGCTTCATGTTTAGTAGAATGTCGCGTAAAACAGGAGCGCCCAAAAGAATCCACATTGTACATACAAATATAAGTAGCAAGGTGATGCATATATATAAAAAGACATTTCTACTTCAAGTTTAACAAATTCTGAAAAGTAAATATATTTACCTCGAGAAAAGGACTTGTCAAGTCCATTTCTGACAGACTCTCTGCTTCCTTTGTCATCTTCTTGAAATAGGAAAACCCTAATTTAAACAGTTATTAGAAAAATGATTAAAATTCCAAAAACATCAAAGCCTAAACAGTCTCACCATAACACACTCAACCCTTCGTTCACTCTCAGAACGATAAGATTTAAATATAGCACACCATAAAGGGACAAAACCTCTAGAATATAATTTGAATGCACACCAAACTGCTAGTAGATCAAACACAAGACTCTACCGGTAATCTCAATCTCCTTCAAACCACGAAGAAGCAAAAACACAAAAATCTAATCTCAATCTCCTTCAAACCATGAAGAAACAATTTTAAACACAAAAATCTAATCTCAATCTCCTTCAAACCATGAAGAAATGAAATTTTAAACAAGAATTTAAATCTAATCTCCTTCAAATCATGAAGAAACAAAAAAAGAATTCAAGACTCAATCTTCTTCAAACCATGAAGATAGAAAACCACAAAAAATCTAATCTGAATCTCCTTCAAACCATGAAGAAACAAAACCACAAGTATCTAGTCAACTCAACCACAAGAATCTAATCAGAATTGACAAAAAACTACAGAGAGACGCAACCACCAGGACCTAATCTGAATGTACAAGCTGTATTAATCCTTGGATTCATACATACATATACAAATGCGTCGTTGATGTGTAAAATTAATTAGATTTAAGTAGGCAATCTTAAACTGAAGTGATGCACAGTTCAACCATGTGATCAACATCTTTTGACTTACCTTCCAATGTTGGCCCAGAAGTAGTTGTGCGTTCCGAAGAATCGAACAGGAAATTCTCCCGTCTTATGTGGTGCACCCATCAGAGAATCGGGAATGTTCCGTGGGTGACAGATTTCTCCTGGCCACCACCTGGACAGCAGATCCAGTTGCATAGAATCTTACCCTGATCCATCCAATCTGCCACTACCCATTTTTTTCAACCAAAACACAACAACCCCTAACAGCCCCATCTGTCTCTTTCCCTCTCTGGTCCTCAAGCAACCAGACCTTTTTCTTCACAGGCATTTGTGAACAACCAATCAATCAATCAACTTTATTGTTCACCATAACAATTAAACACAGTAATATGACAGGCATGGAGTTCCGTGACAATTGGTAAACCCAAAGGAACAACAAGTTCCGGTAACAGGGCCGCCCTAATACAATCTTTCAATATTAATTCTAACTATTATAACCCTGACTTGATACACCGCTTGTGAATAAGCCACTGCCTCCTCTCTCTGGCAACCACATTGATACAAACACACCAAGCATAGTTTATGTATGATTATCTATTTAAACCTCCCAAATTATTTGTTTTATTTATTCATTTAATGCACTTGATACAGGCATGCACAAGTTCAGTAAATCTGAATATGAGATCCAAATCAAGCAAGCACGAACACATTGTAAAGAGTCATTGTAGAATCCAGTCTGCATGCTCAAACCCACAATCATCAGATTACACACCCATTCCACTAACGAACAGACCACTATACTGCACAAATACCTATACTGTTCTACTCAAATACTGGCAATCTGACTGAGTAGCTGAGGAGACGAACCGATAGTTGCCGAGTTTTGCCCAAACGATTTCACCGTAGAGAGGTCGTTTTCCATCAGTGCACTCCTCACACTCCCAGTTGCCAACAGGTGGTGTCACTATCTTCAGACAGTCCAAGTGGAATGCAGCTGGGCAGCTTTCACAGCACAACAAAGTACCACCTGATCAGAGAAACATAAGGGGAAAAGGTAAAAAGCAAACTTAAAAAGGTAAAAAGCAAACTCTAATGCAACATGATAATGATAAAAGCAAAGGTAAAACACTTAAAAAGGTAAAAACAAACTCTAATGCAACATGATAATGATAAAAGCAAAGGTAATGCACTTAAAAAGGAAAAACCAAACTGTAATGCAACGTGATAATGAAGAAAGCAAAGGTAACGCACAACTTTACATCGAACACAGTAGCCAAATGGTCACAGTGCACACTTGTAACATGGAGTACAGGACCTTGAGTAAGACTACTTAGTGCTTAACTAACAACCTGTTCAGCACCATTGATTAGTCATTTTCATTTTATTTCCTTATACTGATTTCGATTAAAATACAACACCATAGTTAAATATATGACAGTATTACACCATAAAAGAAAACAAATAGTAACAATCAATAGCATTTAAACCCCAAAGAAAAACTTAAACGAGAACAAATGAATCAGAATGACATGGTGCTCTAGAAAAAAAAATAACCAAAATCCTAAATACACACGGAAATTCAATAAATCTGTCATACTACATTACACAACAGACAACCCCAATGAACTCTGACCTTTTGAGCACAAGAAACACCAGTTGACATTGACATGCTGCTGCGAAGCCAACTTCACCAAGTGTCGACTACAGACAATGGCATTTCCGGCGAGTCGCTCACTGCCCGGTGCCAGACAGAAGTCACTCGAATGGTAGGCAGTTGGACATCGCACGCACCTCAACAGACTGCCTGTTCAACGTAAAGTAACTGGGAGTTTACACAGCACCTCTTTGAAGATAATTTCATTCAGTTTCCCCTCTTAGTGCCTTAGTCATCAGAGGTAAAGTATAATTATTATAATTAGTAGTAGCAGTATTAATCAGTAACTTCTATAGTGACGGTGTCTAATGCACAAGACATCAAAGTGCACCAGAGCCAAACCATAATCAGGTCAGAGTATGGTAAGGTAACACAAGAAAGGGAATGATAGGTATGACAATTCAAGGTTAACATCATGAATGTAAAAGGGTAGGGGTATGGCAAAGTGGACATGTAAGGCAATATGAGATTAATAATACTGTGAATGTAAAAAAGTAGAGATCTTGATGGGAATCTATCGATTGTGCTCTGCATGTCTGAGGGACCTCCCATATAGTCACTCTTCTAGCTATATGATCAAAGTTCGGTTAATTAGTAACTTTTCTTCTTAACGACTTCCAAATAATTTTGTTTGGCTTTTGTTAAGTACTTATAAAAGCTCTGAAATAAGTGTCCATATACATACATGTTATGGTAACACGCAAAAGGCAAGAATGACAGGAACAGTAATTCCAGGCTAATAATATGAATTAAAAGTAGAGGTCAGGTATTGCAACATACTGCCTTTGTGAGGTTCTCAGCACCTTTGTGAATTACTAAAAGGAGCTACAAAATACCCAGATGCATGCATACATAAATAAAAATGTATGTACAATATATCCTATGTCAGCGGTTTCCAAACTTCTCAGTGTGACGGACCGGCAGGAATTCACTTTCAATACGACGGACCGGCAGGAATTTTCCCATTGCAGCAGGACCGATACCCAATTTATTAGTTTTATTTCTTTCTCAATCACTAAAGATGTATTAATTATAAGATTTAAAAAACGAGAATTAGGCTAAAACAAATCTTGGAATTTGGTACAAATTATAAAGTTACATTGAAAGGAGCGGATATTGTTGGGAAAATGTCACAAATTTAACCACAGTTCTAATTATAAAATAAGTTGTAAGCAAGTTAATGTGATACGAAATAATATATTCACTGGTCCAATATGAATCAAAGCTTTGCATTTTGTTAAAAAATATAAATAATTCATGCTAATGCTTTTCATTAATATATTTATTATATTTTATTCTTGTAATTTTAAAATTTATAATATATTGTACTTACAATTTAAAACCTAAAATTAGACACGTCTATTGACGAAAGCAGTGACCAAATTATTAAAGACGAAAGAGATACGTCACATCCGGTTTCTAATTGCCGGTCAAAAACCCCAAATGTTACGATCAAAATTTCTAGTAAAGGTGAACAACATCTATTTGACCTGTCAGCAATTCGTCGAGAAACTATTTATTCGGCAGTTTTAGTTTACAATAGCTGAAATACATTCACTTCCAGAACAAATCTTTTATGAGGCAATCGTTTTTTTGAAGAGAGTTCGAATCGACACCCAATCGAGAAAACGTAGTTTTTCCTGACTCACTTCGCGGACCGGCTACTGCAGGGCTCGCGGACCGGCACCGGTCCGCGGACCATAGTTTGGGAACCACTGTCCTATGTAGAAGAAAGGCCAAAAATACGTAAGGTAATTCAAGGCAAAATACCTTTAGAAGCCAGTGGGTTCTTGATGTCATCTGCTGCGCATGTTGCACAAGTGTGCAATGGACACTGCAATCGACGCTTGTCCGTGTGTGCCAGCCGAAATTTCTTTACACATTCCAAGTGGTAGAATCTGCCACAAAGAGACACGGAGCAGCGCACCGTTTCAACGCTGGTTACCTTGCAAACGAAACACGTGTGGCTTCCTAAAACAAAACATCAAGTACAAGGAAAGTACCATTTGGTACTAAAACGATGGACAGGTACAAAATATATACTGGAACATTAATTACGATACCATTATGGTATTCAACATTGTCAAACCACATTAAGCGAGTAATCGTCAGTAAAACAAGACAGAAAATGCTTCAATGATGTCTCTTTCTCCACTACCGTGTAGCATTAATGATTTCAAAGTGACCTTGAATCTCAAAGCACTTGAAGAATGTATGTCAAACATGCATCTATCACTTGCATCAGATTTGCACAATACCAGTGTTATTTTCGTTCCTAAAATCATTTTAGTTTTAGTTTCTATTTCTGTCAGGTGTCAATCATTTCTATTTAGTTTCAGTTTTAGTTTTTCATTTTTCAATCATTTTCGTTTCTATTTCGTTTCTATTCCTGAAATCATTTTAGTTTTAGTTTAGTTTCAGTTTCTCAAAACCAAATCATTTCAGTTTTCGTTTTTCAAATCATCATAGTTTTAGTTTTCGTTTTTCACATCATTTTACTTTGAATGCAAGTTCTGAAAAGTAGGTTAGCATACCTTTAATGAAGAAGAAATTACTTGAAACCCTTATTAGCGGAACTTACGTCCTTTCAGGTGCCCCAATTGTGCCCATCCGAGCATTCATAGTGTACGACGATTTAAGTATGACTTGTACTGTAAACGTTTTGATGGACCAATAAACTGTTGGCTATGGTTATGGTTATGGTAAAGTTGGTCATAGACTCTAGTCGCTTTATATATTCTGTAGAATCAGTCGTGAATCAGGTTCTTTCCTTGAAATACAGGCATCCAGTCTGTATTGATGGGCTATCCCTATCCTCCACTTTACGCTTAGACTGTGTTTTCTTGTTTCTACCTTCCTTTGAATTTAAGAGTGTGTGAACCTCGGCATAGTTATGACTTACGTGTGTTTCAAGATTTGTTGGATTTTTACCTGCAATACAAAATTACAAAACATGTTTCTTATTGTGATTACTACTGTATATTTTCACATACTAAAGTAAGGGTGTGTAGCCAAAAGACGGATGCGGAAAAAGTAGCGAGTATGATGCGTAAATTGTGTAGTTACGTACCAGCTATGCGAACTCCACACGGCTCTCCTTTGTCATTCAGAACTGTACATCGGCTTTTGTCCTTATCTTCTTCATATATCAAGTATTCCCATACAATACTTTCGCGTCTCCTACCGGATAAAAGCTTTACCAGACTCATTATTAATAGCAAATTTCGTAAACATGCACCGACAGTTTGACATAAATTGCAGACCGTAAACCGGAAGTTGTATCCTGGTAATAATTTTAAACATGAAGACATGCGCCGTTCAACTGCCGCGCCGATACTTTAATAAGAGAGATTGTTTGGATTTTCATTTTCGAATCTCGTTTTTAATAAAATACATGGTTGGATTTTCAATACTTTTCGTTCCAAAAATCATTTTCGTTTTAGTTTTTATTAGTTTTACATCCATTCTTTTTCGTTTTTATTTAGTTTTCGTTTCCAAAATCTTTTTCGTTTTCGTTTCTATTTCGTTTCCATTTCTAAAATCTTTTTCGTTTTAGTTTTAGTTTTCGTTAACGATTGACTTTTCTTTTTCGTTTTCGTTTCGTTTTCGTTAACGATAATATCACTGCACAATACACTGCTCACTTCCAACTCAAGCTGCTGTGAACCTGATGCGGTGATTTCTCTACCCTGCTGTGCAAGGTGACCTGGTTGTCCCATAAATCTGAACTTTTATGGCCACCCCAGTTTTGTTACAAGTGTTAGCCCATCGTTCTGGAATCGACTGCCTTGCAACCTGACTTGAGCTGCTTATTAACCTTTCAGCACCTCATTTCCATAAACACTTGAAAATTATTCAATTTGATCGTGGTCTTAAGTCAAGTCCGTATTGCCCTTATTTGTTCCTCTTGAACTGGTGCCATATAAATTTGCAATTGCAATCACAATTATGATTACATTACAATCACATACCATACCAAACAATAAATTACCATACCTCTACCAATCGTCATTCCATACCGCAAGAACTCCGTTACCTGTTGTGCATTCATCACATGTGAATGGCGTTGACAGACCAACTGCAAGGCCGAGGCACATTCGGTGGAAACTTCCAAGACAGGAACCCTCGCACGAGACGAGCTCTTCTTCTGAAACCTCCTTTTCGCAACTCAAGCAGACATTTCCTTTCCGCATTCCTCCACTTCCGCACAGTTTCAGAACTTCTGGCTTCGACTCTTCCTTCGTGCAATTCCCGTTCTGGTCCTCCTTCCTGTCTTTGAGTTTCGGAGATTCGTCTGGACTGAGCGGATCTTTAGCGTTTGACTTCATTTGAACTAAAACAAATCAAAAGCTACAAGTGTAAAGGCAAAAAGGTAAAGTCAAAAGGTAAAGGTAAGAGTAAACGATTAAGGTAAAAGGCAAAGGAAAAGGTAATGGCAAAAGGTAAAAGTAAATGGTTATTGTAAAAGGCAAAGGTAAATGTAAAAGGGAACAGTAAAAGTAAATGGTAAACGTCAAAGGCAAAGGCAAAAGTAAAAGTAAATGGCTAAGGTAAAAGGCAAAAGTAAAGGCAAAAGGTAAACGTAAATAGTTCAGGTAAAAGGCAAAGGTAAAAGCACAAAGGGTTTAGCCAACACAAACATCAAAAGTAACAAATGTAAAGGCTCTTAGCGTCTGCTCTTACTTATCTTAAGCTGGAAATTCCTTTAACAATGTAATTGAGATACACAAGGTGTAAAACTGCTTTCAACAACTGTAATCCTTCCGACAGAAAATTAGGCCTAATAACCACATTATTTGTCTACTCACCCAGGCATTATGATCAAATTAGCAACAAAAACATCATACTATCAACAGCTACTTCGACTCCCAGACAAGCAAGAGATTTGCAAAGCCAAACTATGTTCCAACACCAAACCAAATTCTCACCAGGTGGTTCCGAGCGCCTCCTTCTCTTGCGCTCAGGTGTTTTCTGCTCCATTTTCTCATACGATATGCTCTTCCGTCTCTCTTTCCTACTTCTCCTGGTCTCGTCTGCAGTCAAGGAAGACTTCTTCGACGAATCCGTACCGTAAACCGAATGGCACCTTAGGAGTCGGTCCTTCCGGCTCAGTCTACTCATCGTCTCTGCCTCTTCCACGGCTGCATCCCATGCCCTGCGTCGACTCTCCTTGACGTTGTAGTAGTCACGCGATCGGTGAACCAAATCCGTCTGCAACATCTGAGCACAGAGTTGTTCAAATGCCTCCACTCCCTTGTACTGAAGAATGGCTCCGTCAGCAATCCAGGCACGGTAGGATTTCTCGCCAAAGAAACGAACATGGTACCTCGTGCGAATGATTTTGCCCACTGATAAGAAAACAAGCATACAAAGTGTGTATGTAACTACCCATCACCCTCCTAGTACATCTCAAATGTGCCTAAAATAGCTTTAACATTCATTTAGAACATGTATGCAGTTCATCAGTACACAAACTATGTTCCAAGTATACCAAATTAACGGTACAAAAACAGACAGCTCACAGAACATTTTCAATCCGTGTTAATTTGCACCTATTACACTTTTTGTTTGATAGCTATATTTTAGTGCATGTGCAAGGTTCTTCAAAGGCATTAAATAGATAGCCAGATATAAACATGCTTATATTTACGCTTTCTAGTATCTTTCAGGTTCTAAAATGCACTACATAAATACCTAGCTATATAAATACATTCATTTCTGTTTACTTCATATCACAATACAATTCTACGACAATCTGAAATTACAATATTTATGTATATATGTATGCACATGTATGTGTGTACCATGTATATATCTCTACAATTATACAGCACACTTTTAAACATCACCCAGGCTCTAAACAGATGCAACTTGGGAAAAGCTTAAAGCAATTCTTGAGCTGTCTGTGGTGACAGAGCTCCAATTTCTGTGAATTTTAATTTTTTCATGTCGTAACCTATAATTAAATACAGGGTCTGGGTGACCTGACTATCAAAACATGGTTTTTCCTTCTGGAAGCATCTTTGGACTCCTATGCATCAACGTATATTGAAACAATGTATTTTGCATCTTTCATTATCAGTAATGTATAAGACATTGAAACTGAATGAGTCTCACCCGTTGATGATTTTGTGTAAAGACCAAGACTTGGGTCGTAGGTCAACATGCAAGGCCACCACGGATGACCGGCCATCTTGGCCCACAACAGGTCACCCACAAGCCAATCACAGTGCAGCAAAGGAGGTCGCTTCATCCTCAATTTCTTGTCAGTTTTCCGCACTGAACATTGTGACTGGCCCTTCATCTCCTCCTGCCACAAAAAAGAAAACTTCTCAAAGTAATACAACATGCCCTTCACCTCAATGTCTGGAATATGAAACCTGGGGAATCGAAATGCGAAATCATAAACCAATATCCCAGCTGTGCATCAAGGACATTTGATCCTGAAGGCATTGTACGTAAAGGTAAAGGTAAAAAGTAAAGGTAACATATTTGTTAACCCTCCTTCACACAAGCTCCTCACAACCAAAAAGGTAAAAGAACTGTTTGTTTGAACCCCTCTAGATATGAGCTCCACACAGAACAAGCAATGGTAATACACTTGTTTAAGCGGCATAGAAGCTCCTCACAAGTATAAAAGTAAACAGTTCTATAGAAGCTTGCATACGGTAATGGTAAAGGTAACAAACATCGTTTAAGCACCTCTACACAAGATCATCACACCTTAAAAGTAAAGGTAACACAATTTTTTACACTCCTCTAAAGAAGCTCCACAGATTCTTGAGAGCAAAGGATCATTCAGGTAAGGTCAAGGCTGTGGTCATCACAGCAACCCAATGACTGGACATTTTTCAACCTCCCAACTTACACTGATGTATACTTATTTACCTAACTCACAGGAATGGATGGCCAGGTGGGAGACAGGTGGTGTTGTACTCTGTGGATGATCACTCATCCATGTACTAATCTAGCCTGTTTTATTTTCACTTTATTTGCTATTGTTACATCAACAAAATGAAGCAGCCATCAATGTATGTATGCAACATCACCTCTGTCAGCATGTATTTATGAGTGCAAGTGTAATAATATACTTTTATATTATTCATTTATTCAGTGTTTATAATTTTTATTACAATTTATTACTTCTATGTTTTACAATCAATGCTTCTAGCTAGTTTGCTAATGGCGTAATAAAGAATATACTTACTTATTTACTTAAGTGGTTATTGATAGAGAGTCTTAAATAACCTAAATTAAGTACTTCCAAATATTCATCCCAAAATTTCAACAGAAAACAGAAGATCCAGCTTACCTTAACACTCAGATCACCCAACTGTGGCTCAGCTTTACTTTCCTCAAGAGCAAGTTTGGCGCAAGTCCAGCTGACATCCTGAATCACTGAACTCCTACGACTTCTCAGAGACATTGGTCGACATAGGGCATCGATTAACGTTTCAGTTTCAAGCTTCATCGGATCCCAAGCATCGTCCTGATCTTCTACTTCAGCTTTGCTTTCTTGTTCACACGCCGTCTCAACTTCCTTACTCTCTGATCTCTCAGTTTCTTTGCAAGCTCTGATTTCTTCTTTGCTACATTCAACAGCATCCTTAGATTCTGATTCTTCTGTTTTGCCAGAGATTCTTTTCAGTCTTGGAGAAATTCTTGTGCAATTCCGCTTCTTCTTCGCGGAACCTTTATCAGGTGGTGTTTCAGGACATCGGGGCTCACTTGTGTTGTCCCTCAGCAATCTCTTTCGCTTTTTCTTTGAGCTTCTTGGATCGTCCATTTCTTTCGTTCCCTTCAGATCACTGCCTAATTCTGGTCCATTGAGCTCTGAATAGGCCTCAAAATTGCTTAATCGTGAAAAGTTTAACTGGACCTCAGCATCAACATCCTTCTTTCCATCACCGACTTCGCATTCTTTTCCTGGGGACAAATGCTTCCACCACGCAATGTCTTCAGGGCTAGTCGTTATGGAAACTGGGGTTGGAAGGTCATAAGCTTCACTACTTTGACCAGGATGCAGTTCAGCATCTAGGAACGAACTTAACAGACTCGGTGACACCGTCAACATCGAGCCTTCAAGATTGTTCCAAGTCACAGACTTATCTGAAGATGATTCTGCGCTACTTGTAGTTATAGCATCTTGAAGATTACTTATAACGGCAGGTTTCTCTGACAAATTCTGATTGTTCAAGGTCACTTCACCTTCTTTGAGGCTATTCAAGTTCGATGACATGTTGGAGCTGCATTGACAAGTCTGTGTTTTACCACCATCCTGAAGGTTAGTCAAACCCACAATGGCTACAGAATCCTGTTTGATACTAAAAGATAGTTCAGGACTGTCCAGGCTGCCTGACCTTATGATATCCACAGAGCATTCCTGGCTACTTGCAGCCATGGCCAGCTTGGATTCATCCTCGGTATTCACATTTACAGGCTCCAGCGTTCCTTTCAGATGTGTTTCAGCCACAGCGGCTGCTTCACAGCAATTTATGGTCATCCGAACCTTGGAAACGCCTTCCACATTGCTCAAAATCTGGCGTGGATCTTTCACACGACGCAAAATCACAGTAGCATCCTCCAATCTCCGTAAGCCAAACGGATTCTTCGACCCGCATGCTTGTGACTTTCCTGTTTCTTCTCGTTCATTTTGGATTGCTTCAGCCTGTGCTCCAGTTTCTCGCTTAAAGAACTGATCCGGATCCTCGATCAGGATTTCTTTGAGAACCATTCTCTGGGTCTGGGCAGCCATTTTCTTTTATATCACACGAGGCTTTTGCCTCTTTAACACAACGTCAAGACCACAGAATATCTCCTCAGAATTTTGAAGGAAAACTTGTAAAATCGTTTCCTAAATAAAAATGCTATTTCATTTGTGACACCTAAAAATAAAAAACAAATACAGACATCCACAAAACTTGTAATGCAACATAACTGGGAAATTAAGTAGAACCAATTTAATGTAAATAATAAAGTCACAAATGAAAAAACATGCACTTCCGCCATTTTGTCATTAAAAGGTGGCATACAAACGTTTAATACATAACCAACATGCATACATACATACATACATACATATACACACATACACACTGGTGTTGCATACATACATCAATACTAACACAGATATACACATACGTACACGTACACCGGCGCGCACACCCACAGACACCAGCATACACATATACCGGTGCATATACACGACGGGTAAAATAATGTGGCTGCTACAAGGAGTTACCCGGTTCACATTCATAGCCACAAATCCATAACCGCTGGAGTTATATCGTTAATGGTGAAAATAATGGCGCTATAAAAAGTAAAATTAAGAGTAAGAAGCGTAATCGAAGTAAACGAACACCCTCATAGGGCTTAGTTAACGTATACAGCGCGTGATTACCGCATTCCAGCTTGTTCTGTGTATCCGAAAATAAATACTAAAAACTAAAGGAGAAATTACAAATATGAGACCCTAAACAAATACAAACCCACCAGATACAACAAAACACAGATTTCCCGCTTCTCTTGTACCATACGAAATTTATTATAGAGACTACATAAGCTGTTTAATTACGTCTGTTACCGCGCTATCTAGCGGTTTCATAACGTGACTATTATAGCGCAGTATAAATAATTGTAATTATTTATACTGTGATTATAGGTCCTACGTTGGACGCTTAAAACCACTATATCTATTCTTAGCTTAAAACAGTTTTGTCGTGATAGCTCATTTTCCTACATCTGATAATGTGAAAATGTGATAAAAGTGATCGTGTCTTATCAATCCAGAAATGGGCCACCCTTATGGAATAATCTTCCACTTCGTGTACGTACTGTTTTGCTCATGTCTCAACCAATGTTTGGGTTGTGGATATAATGTCCCTCCAATGCTTTTTACGTTTTCAGGCATAGTCTAAGTCAGTGCTTCTTTTACTTCTTTAATATTATTTGTACATGCCATAATAATTTTATGGGGCTGGACAAGATTTCTTGTCGTGTAGGCCTATCGCCATTGTCATTGCAACACGGCCGTCCTCTACCCTCCTCCATCTACCATCCTGGGCTTTCCACTCCTACCCTGACTCATCTGATTCTATGCTTTCCAATTCTTCTCGCCCTAAACGACACCCCATAACAGCTGCTCTGCCTTAATTCTCTCTTGATCTGCCCCCTCCCTCTGTAACCGGCCTTGGACCTCCTTTGGACTACCCTTTGGTGGAAAATTCCCTCTGATTTGACGCAGCGCTCGTGAATAGGCTGGTGCCCTGCGCTTGGCATTCGAGTGGCACTTTAGAAGTTTGAAGATTATGATTACTTACTCTTTAGGTTGACTATTTCGTGATGGCTTCTCTTCTAGCTAATGCATATGATAGACTTGATTACTCAATTACACGTACTTAATTACAAGTTGTTTAAGAAACTGCTCTTTTTTCCGAAATCATTATCCAACTTCTCAACTTTCTCCAGTTCAGGTTATCTCCCGCATTTCCCCTAACTGCTTTATACATTATATGTGTGTGTGTGTGTGTGTGTGTGTGTGTGTGTGTGTGTGTGTGTGTGTGTGTGTGTGTGTGTGTGTGTGTGTGTGTGTGTGTGTGTGTGTGTGTGTGTGTGTGTGTGTGTGTGTGTGTGTGTGTGTGTGTGTGTGTGTGTGTGTGTGTGTATTAGCCCGTACAACAATATGCCCATATCACATTATATGTTCTACTTTATGTGGGACCATAAGTAACATCATGGTTTGGTATACGAATCCCATATGGGTATATTCTCGTATGGGCTTTATAAATATATTATGTCCTGCACTTGACATAGCTGTTGGGGAATTTCCACTTCTCAGCTAGGTTGCTATCCCCAACCTAACAAAATGGCAGATTTGGGATAAAATGTTGTTCCCATGAAGTCAATTTCACAACGACGGATTTTGACCCTGCTTCTCCAAAGGACCATGATTCTCAACTGAAGCGCCCATCGATCAGCTGAGGTCTTGTGCATTATGAAAGCGCGCTATAGAAGTCATTAGATTAGATTAGATTAGATACTTGGTCAAATGATTAGATTAGATGCTTGGTTCAATGATTGATCCACAATCGAAACTGACAAAAGGGACGCATGGTGGAAGCATTCTAAAGTGAAAATATTTTATGACCTTTTCTTAGTCATTGAGACTTTTTAGAAAGTGGTTTTCATGCATGTTCATACATGTTTATTACTTGTTTTATGTGGGTTATGCATCGAGTTACCCTTGAAGCAGTTTGGGGAACTCATAAGATTGTCCCTGTAACTCAAATGGAGAGTGTGACCAGATTGCTTAAGATTTGCCCTTCATGACTTGGCCCTTAACTTCAAACTCTGGATACATCTTCACAAATAATATTTAAAATCTTACCTAGCAAGAGCCTGTGAATAAGCTGGTTTCTTTCAGTTAGCCCTTATAGAAACTGAAGAAATGCTGAGCTTGCAATTATGCAGCATTAGTTCAGAATGTCATAACATTGACGAAATTTACTTCAAAATTTTATTCAAATTTCAGCCTATACTAATTCTCTAACGTGCTTAAAAATCCCGTGTTTTAACATAATCAGTGCCAAGAATGTTGCTAATCTATGTTGTCTTAATCCCACTAGCTAATGCATTGGTATCCAGCAGACCTGACAACTGTAACTCACTTCTCGTATCACTGTGGAAAATCGGCAGAAACTGCAAATGGTTCAAGACTCTCTTGCCGGGTCCATAACAAAGACCCCTAAATTTCAGCATATTACGCCCATATTGCAATCATTGCACTGTAGGCCTATTGGGCAAAGAATCCATTTCAAAATCTGCCTTACAGTTAACAAGGTACTACACCTATCTCTGTCCCATGCTCACTCCTCACATAAACAGATACTGTACTCGATCAATGGATGCCGTGACTCTTGATGTGCCCTGCACCCAAACAGGGGATCTCGGGCTTTCTCAGTTGCTGATCTGAATTAGCTCTGGAATTCACTGCCCAATTCAGTTCATTCTCTCGATTCTTTGATGTCATTCAGTTCCAAACGAAAGACAAAACTTTAACTCGCAAACCTACCATAACCTGGTGTCTGGTTTCCAGAGACGTCATTTGGGGGAGGGTCAAGGGGCATTCCCCTCTGATTTTTGGAAAAAAATGTAAAAAAGAAAAGGAGGAAGAAGAAAGGGGTTTAAAAGGAAAAAAGAGACTCATTTGCAGCACTGGCTTACAGTTTTGCACATGTAAACTAAGTACATGTACAAACATGGGCAGCGATCCCGAGGGGGACAAGAACCCCACCTTTAACAGTCGGGGGACACAGTGTAATGTTTCCCCCACATGGTGAAAAAAATGTCACCTTTGTTTCCCCCCCCCCCGAAAAAGCTGAAATGACTTCCCTGCTGGTTTCCCTGATCTATTGAATCTCGACCTGGCTCCTCCAATGCATTATGAGTTTTTATCGAGATTTCACTCTAAATTACCACCGACTGACAGCTTCAGCATTATGACAACAGTGCTCTAGGTTAGATAAAGCAACTGCAAATATTGTTGACAAGTTTATAATTGTGAATAATTATCCTCGAATTAGTTTATTTTATTTCTGTCCAGCGAATGTCAAATGTTGCTTTAGATGTTGCGATCATTTCAAGAACAAAAAAGTGGAAGTAACATTCTGGAAATTTCTGCAACATTGTGATACATTTTATGATACATCTTATGACACAGCGATACACATCGTGCTTTATCACGTTCACTTTTTGAAGCAAAGGCAAGACAATGTCAGGTAAAATAATATAAGGTAAGTTCAGGTAAGATGAGGTAAGGTAAGTTAAATTACTTGCTCATTTATTACATCCTTCTATCAGCAGTAGTCCTCAGGGACCATAAGTTGAAAGACAGACAGACAAACAGAAACAGAAAGACAGAAAGATACACACAAAACACACAAAAAGACAGATTTCAATACAAGTTACCTGAGCAGCTAATTAATGTCTTGGATACTAGGGACATTGACTATCAGTGCCGGATTTAGACTTGGTGAGGCTCTACGCTATATAAAGCTTGGAGGCCCTTGCTAGAAACTAGACCAAAAGGTCTCGCAAAACTTGAAAACATATATGCCTTTTAATTGTTTAATAGCAAGGCATTCAAAGTAAAAAATTTAAATTTTTTTCAAATGAATACATTTACTGATTACATATTTATCACTGTTTTCAAAAAGCTCCCACAAATTCTGAATTTTTTAGGCCCCTGTGGATTGTGAGGTCCTAAGCTGCAACTTTTTTAGCTTATCCGGTACTGTTGACTATGTGACTGAGCACCGTAAAGTAATGCAATGAAAAAAGTAACAAGAGCCAAGCATTTATGAGGCTCCACTATGTATAGAACCAGTGCAAAACCATGATGCAGCTACTGCAAAAGACAAAGGCAAGGAAAATGCTGCCACACCTTTCTAGATACATAATATGATTGACTGCTTTCGTCCGTTATGTCCCATCCCTACTTCACTCCTCCGTCCCTCACTCCCTCTCTCCAACTCTATCTCCATCTCTCCATCCCTACCTCTCTCCTTCACTTGTCACTCATCTGCTCATTCACACTCACCTGCTCATTCACTCACCTGCTCATTCACTCACCTGCTCATTCACTCACCTGCTCATTCACTCACTCACCTGCTCATTCACTCACTCACCTGCTCATTTACTCACTCACCTGCTCATTCACTCACTCCCTTGCTTACTTGGTCACTAACACTCGCTCACAGATACTTAGAAACTGCCAAAAACATGACTGGAACCTACTTCAGTATCAAGTTAATTAACAAGACGGAAGTACTTGCAAATATATGCATTAATGACAGACAACTTGGATGAGTTGCTGATAATACTTTGGCTTAGACTAGCAAATTACAATAACAAGAGCAATAATAATAGAAATAATAATAACAGTAATAATAAATTAATAATAATTAAAGTCGCTGATAATACTTTGGCTTAGACTAGCAAATTAACAATAACAACAGTAATAATAATAGTAATAATAAGAGTAATAATAATAATAATAGTAATAATAAATTAATAATTTATTATCTCCAGACTAGTTAAAATCCCAACGTATCATTTGCTAGTATGGATAAGACAAAACAATAATAACGATAGTTTTACTAGTATACTAATGGGACAAGTTGGACTAATCACACTAGTACCACCAGTTCTGTATGCAAAGAAAAGTGTGTACATCTGCATTACATCCTAGAGAAACGATCCACTGGCTTTAAAATATCAACAACAATAAAGACATTATTATTGTATTGTATGGTATTCGGACATTTATAAAGCACTTCTAGTGGGAGAGCCATTCAGAAGCGCTCCCAATGTGAGAGACTTCAAGAGAAGAAACAAGTTTTAAGAAAGGCAAAGGAGGAAGAGACACTACCAGAGAGAAAAAAAAGAACGACAGATGTATGAAACTCATTCCAAAGAGCAGGACCAATGGAAGAAAAGACCTGGATCCAGCCATTGAAGTCCTGACATGGGGAACAAGGACGTCCCGACGGTCAGAGGAACAAAGAGGATGGAGAGAAGCAGCAGATAGATATTTCGGAGCAAGACCGAGTTGAGCCAAAAATGACAAGAATGACGACTTTGAATTGGATGCGGTCAGAAAGCGGGAGCTAATTAAGTTTTTCAGTCATAAAGGTGGTGATATGAGAGAATCGAGGAAGACGGGCAGTCAGTCTGGCAGCGGCATCGAATACAGATTGAAGAGGAGCAAGATGGACCTTAGGAAGACCGATGAGGAGAGAATTGCAGTAGTCAAGATGTGAGCAGACAAATACATGAACAACTGAAGTGAAAATCAAAGGTGAAACAGAGCGACAGATATCCCTAAGGCGCCTTAGGTGAAAGTAGGAAGAGCAGGTGAGTTTGGAAAATGTTCAACAACGCCAAGAGACCAGTCAAGAGTCACACATAGATCACGAAAGCTAGACGAGAAAACCTTTGACAGAGCAAAGGAAAGGAAAGTTTCTGAAGTTGCAGAGGAGTGCCAAACCAAATAAATTGGGTTTTAGATGAATTGTATTCCTCTACCAGCGCTTATCTATAGCCATCCATTGCTTCAATGCCAATGCTTTCCGCACAACATTTGCCAATAAGCATCAACTACGGTAACCACAATAATGATAATAATAAAACAATAACCGTAATAACAATACAATATAAATAGCAATATTAAATGCTAAAGGAGTAAAAATGCTAGAACAATCCAAACATTTCACCTACATATGTACAAAGAAATCCATCGCTGCAAAATCTTTCACAAATAACCATCAGACGACCCTTTGGAGTTCAGAAGACACCTCTTCCAGAAACGATAAATGCCAAAAAAAGCGCACCCGCAGTTATACAGAGATCCGCCTCTGACTGCCTCAGACCTCTGCGTCTGTGGAAAAGTTTCCTTTTACGGGCCGGACGAATGGATTTCCAAGACGGACAGCACTGCCGTCGTCGTCGATGTAGAGGTCGTTGCGCTGGTAGTAGGAGATGACATTCTCGATCGTTTTGAAGCGGTGTTTGCCGATGTAGTATTTGTTGTCTTCCGTCAGAGCAATCGGGAAGTGGTGGACGTGGTCGTTATGTCTCACGGACAGAGCAAACTGACCGACCTTCAACAATCAAACATGTACTAAATCTTCTACAGGAAACATTTTCAAGCTATCTTACACCATATCATCCATTTAGGTAAGTAAGTAAGTTAGATAGCCATGTTCAGCGCACTTGTGAGGTTCTTGAAAGGTGCTATATGAATGGCCAGTACATACATATATACATACATACATACAAACATGCTCTTAAGGGGAGCTGTATAAATGTTCGATTACATTACATTACAAAGGAAAACTGTTTTTTTGGTCGAAGTGCTTATATCAGAAAGGTAACGCATCAATGAATTTATAAACATAAAGGTAACTGTTTTGGATCAATGAGGTTATATTGGTAAGAAAGGTGATGGTAACTGTTTTGGATCAATCTGCTATTATTGGTAAAGGAAGGCTAAAATAATTGGGGCAGGTTGTCCAGGTAGAGAAGTAAAATTAACATAAAATCCAAAATATTCCAGCAAGAACAGAACACAACTTAAGCTTTGAAATGCAAACTGTTTGATCACTGAACTGGTTTTTCTTAACAAGCGCTTACTCGAATTACGCTAGTGTGTAGACCAGGGGTGGCGAACCTTTTTAAAGGCGCGTGCCAAAATGCTGCTAAATCATAAAAGAAATACCGTCGCGTGCCCCTCGGAACTTTGCACAGTACATATAAATATATTTCTCATATAGGTTTTAGTTAACAAACTTAACAAAGCATAATAAAAATGAATTAAAGACGCTATTTCAAAGATTATTTTTAAATAGTGTTGAAATAAAGTCTTTAGAAATGTGGATTCTTAAAGGGATTTTGTATTTCTAAGTTTGAATTTGGGGGGAAGCTCTGAATTCCGCGTGCCCCAAAAATTTGAAAGCGTGCCACTTTGGGCACATGTGCCATAGGTTCGCCATCCCTGGTGTAGACGCACTTTTATAAGGTACTTAGAAGGTGCACTGTTAAATGTCTAGATAACTAACTAACTATCTATATAACTAACTACCTAACTAACTAAATAAATAAATAACTAAAAAAAGTAACTAACTAACTACAACTACCTAACTAAATAACTATCTAACTAAATAACTAACCAAATAACTAATTGCCTAACTTAATAACCAAACAGCTAAATAACTAAATAACTAGCTAACTAACTACCTAACTAACTAAATAACTAACTACCTATCTAACTGACTAAGTACCTCCCTAACTAACAAAATAACTAACTACCTTTCTAACTACCTTACTAAATAAATAACTAACTAAATAGCTAACTAAATAACTAACACACTACCTAACTAACTAACTAACTACCTTATGAACTAACTAACTAAATAACTAAGTAAATAACTAACTAAGTAAATAACTAACTAACTAAATAACTAACTATTTAACTAACTACCTAACTAACTATCTAACTAAGTAACTAAATAACTAACTAACTAACTAATGATATAACGAACTAGCTAATACGTACCAGGTTCGAACTTTCTCGAACAACAAAGTCGAGATGAAGGCCATACTTCATCAGCAAATCCTCACATTCATTACGAGTTAGCCTCCCAATGAAGTATGGCGCATCCACAATCCTCAGTTGGCTGGATGACGTTGATCCGCTGGTCTCCTGAAAAGAGAACACACTGGTGAAAAGGAATGCTCCAACTATTATACAACCAATTCATTTTCTTCTTCCTTTTCTTAGTCTCCTTTGCCTTCTTCCTCTTCTTCGTTCTCTATTTTAGTCTTCTTCATCTTCTTCTCCCCTTCATTCTCCTTCTCCTCTCCTTCTTTGTCTTCTTCTTTCTCTATTTTTCTTCATCTTCTTCCTCCCCTTCCTACTTCTCCTCCTCTTGTCTTCTTCTTCGTCTTCTTTGTTTTATTCTTCTTCTCCTCCATTTTCCTCTTCTTCATTATCTTCTTCTTCCTCCTCCTCTTCTTCTTTATCTTCTTCTAGCATTGTGGCAAACTTTTATTGTGACAAGGCCAGGCTTTGAATATATTTAACTTCAATAAAACACAAGATAGTAATACCTGTACACGTTGCCAACAGTCAGCAGGAACCCATCCACTGACGAATCCAATACGAATACACCACCAGTTGGGGTCTTCGCTACTGAGCAGTTCTGCCAATAAACCCTTTTCAAATGACAGGATGCTATCATCCTCGCTCTTGTAGTCGGCAATTGCCATCACCTTAACTTCACTCGAAATACTGGTGTTCCGAGGCTAAAACACAAAAGCGGAATGGCAGAGGTCAAGGTTATGAACTCGACAAAGGTAAAGGTAATGAACAAGGCAGAGGTTCAGGTAGCACACTTGACAAATCTAACGGTAACATGAATGATGTAAAGGTAAATTCTTTTGAGCTAATGCACTCTTGTAAAGTTAACACAATCACAACTGGTAGGTGTAATGGAAACATGATTGATAATTGTAAAGCCAACACATTTGTTGAAGGTCTATGTGACGCATCTGACAGAGGTAAATATGTGTCACATTTGACAGAGGCAAAGGTAACACCAGAATGTGCCAAAACTGATCAGAACAACCTGGCTCTAGTACAATACAATACAATACAACTGTATTTGATATTACCCTCCTTCCAAAGTTCAGAAGTGTACACGACCATACGATACTAACATTGATGGTACAGAGCAATTGTGAGTGAACAACTTGCTCAAGGTCCCTACGCAGTAACTGCCTTGGGCAAGGCTTGAACCCGTACTCTCAGCTTACAGGCCGAGCGTTCTAACCAATTGGAAACTGTGCCACACTTGTTGCACCTCTTGTGCACCTATTTGATACAGCACTGAGCATTTGTGAATGAACAACCCATTTATATTATGAGAATAATCTGGCCTCCGTGACGAAGCTTCAGTATGGCACTCATAGACTTACAATACATTACACTACATCCAGATAAACAACAGCTGGAATTAAAATCAACTATAAAAGTGGATTAAGACCTCGGTTCAACAATGCTGCTACTCAGTAAGAAACAAGCGAGAAGTGAAACAGTGACTCTTTACAAATAATTCCAACATTAATACACTGACTGACCTCGAGATGATCTTCTGAACTGTATGAACTAGTGGAAGGCTTGGGTGGAATTGGCATAATCGGAACAAAACAGTCGTTCGAACGACCTTCAAAAAACACACAGAAACATGTCTAATAAAACAACACATGGATGCCAAGCCACCTTATGAGAAACTGTCTCAATGCTGGACTGTTAGCATGCATATCATCATCATCATCATCTTAAAGTTCCTGATGCCAGCCATATGGCGGCGATAGGTACAAATAAATTATCCCCAGGGGTGCGAGATGGCATTTCAGGAGGTGCAGACAAAGAGGGAAAGTGTGTTATATTAAAGATATCATTGAATTTTTTCTTCACAGTCAGGATGATTTTTTCTAATTGCTCAATTTATATTTGCATTTTTAGCAATGAGTTTAAAGCTCATTTGTTTTAGTTCAATTTGTTCACATGCAGTACTGTACGAGTGTATGTGGTTCAATCTGTGGTTCAAAAAATAGAAATTTGACTTATTCATCTTCAAATGTGATATTACTTTTTGTAGGGGGTGCGAACATTAATCAAACATTTCCTAGGGGTGCAGGGCATAGAAAAGGTTGGGAACCCCTGTTATAAACTGTCTTACACAGAACTACACAAGAGAGATCTCTGTATTGGAGCCCAAGAAAACAGATGAGTCTTATTAAGCGTATGCGTAACTTTGTATTGTGATGGTAATGTCCGGTCATATCGCCACTTTTAAACATGGTGCCCTCAGTCACCACCACTTTTCTGGCTCCGTGCTGAAATATTTTTTGTGACATGACAGTGTTATTTTGGTTTGAAGCAAGTTCAAGCAATGACAATTAACAGCAGTGTATTCTTGCATACTTAACTTAAATACATTTGCGACGTTTCAGTGTTAGCTTGGTTTAAAGCCAGTTCGAGCAACGCCAATTAGCGAAGGTGTATTCTAGCATATTTAACTGTTGCTATGCTAATAGATGCCTTCACGTTACCTTACTTACTTATTGTTTTATGTTGCATAAATTGGTGATGTCATCCATCTAGTTATAGATGACAGTAGGGAAGAGGATCACTACCACTTTGCGCAGCAAAGTTATGCCCTTGGTCTTAAGAAGATTGTTTTGAAGGTGACAGGCCCACCAATGGAAAATCCTTAATATCCTGCATCATTTTATGCAGAATTATCAAATATCACATCTCTCAAATGTATTGTACTGCATAGTGTCTTGTAACTTTACCGTTGTGTGGCAGTTTGGCATCATCGGGTGAAATCTTCCTTGTAAGAAGTTTGGGGCCCAAGTTCTGTGCAGACGTTGACTTAGAATTTGACAAAGCACCTGTCACACCAGTAGAGAAAAGATCAACCTACTTTCCAACATTGTATTGTTACACAGTAAGGTAAAAACTAAATTAATAAAACTGTAAGGCACAAATGCATGTATGCATGCATGCATGAAAGCACTTACTAGAGTGCATTTTCGTACCGGTTACTACAGCGCAGTTTGTAACTTACATAGACCCATGACTATATACCTGGGTCGGGAGCCCTCTGAATAGAGATTTTGAAGGGGTGCTATATAAATTTCGACTGACTGATTGATTGATAGAATGATTGGTTCCAAGAAGAACCAACACAGGAGAAGGCACGATGGGCTTGAGTCGACAAGCGTAAATTGATACAATCAGTACATATAGGAAAAAGAAATAAATTGCAAATAAAATAAGTAAATGGACAGATGGAAAAGTAGAAGAAGAAAAAAAACAAATGGCAATATCAAATTAATAAAATTGTAATGTGCATAAATTATATACATGTGGAAACAGCAGAGAGAAAGAAATGGTAAGGTAGCAAAGAAAAGTAAATAAACAGTGTTATTACTTGAAGTACACGGCTGAAGAATGTTTTTTGGCAGCCATCCTTCCATCGATCGGAGCTGAGTCGCATGAAGTGTACAGAAGAACTTATCACCAGAAATTGCCTGAACCTGACGACAACATCATCATCATGTAAATCGTCATCGTCATCATCATCATCATCATCATTGTCATCGTCATCATCACTTACCACCACCACTCACCACCACCACCACCACCACCACCACCCATAAATCATCATCATCATCATCATCATCATCATCATCATCATCATCATCATCATCATCATCATCATCATCATCATCATCATCATCATCATATAACTAAAAATTATCAACACCAATACTATCTCCTGTGCGGTAAGTACAATTTTTTCATCAATCACATACCAAATTCTAAATGATTTGTGTCACATATTTTAGAAATGAAATTCAAATACAATAACATGATCATGATGACAGCGCTTACGACGATGACATTTACTTACTTCAACGACGTCACCATTTTCGACGGAGAGAAATTGACTGAAAGCTGTATTTGGGATGAAGCTTTGCGTTACAATGTACAGCTTCTTCTCATTTAAATTGGGCTGCAACACACAATAGAAACAGGTCAAGGTATGCCGAGGTAACGTATCACACTGTCTTCGTGAATTTATATAGCACCTCTGGCCAGGGCGTCTATCCCCCTAAGTCATTGGAGCAATGTCCCTTTTCCCCTTCTTCTTCCCCCCTCCCCGTTCCTTCCCCCCTAAAATGGTGGCACACACACTGACAGATCTTCCCCTTATTTCTTGGATGGAGCATTTGCTCCAAGGTTTCTATGGTGTAGACGCCCCTGCCTCTGGCAGGAAAAGATAAACTGATGTGGGGTGAGACAAATGTAAGTTAGTGTATTGTAATACCAGTAAAGTAGTGTACGGCAAAACACAGCGGGCAAAGACGATGTAGTGTATCCAGTCAATTTATACATCAACTCTTGCAGGAAAACCATTCAGAGATGTAATGATAAGGCAAGATAAAATTATTAATATTATTATGTATTTATTAAGCGCCACTACTTAATGACCAAGCATTAGTCAATGGCACTGACCAATTGTGATGGAAGGATTTGCTCAATATCCTTAAACAGAAACCGTCTCAGAGTAGGCATGAACCCGTACTGTTCGCGCTACAAGGTGCGCGCTTAATCAATCGGCTACAAGTCCCAAAAGATAAAGGTAAAGCATAGTAAGATATGGTATGGAAATCTGGTAAAGCATGGCAAAGGAAGTCCATATAAATTGAGGTTACATGTAGTACATGGGAAACAAGGACTTACAGATGTGATGGGGAAATTCTGATATTGAGGACCGAAACCAATTAGTTCATTATCTTCTTCGCCATTCTGTCCTTCATCCTCTTCCTCGTCCCCTGGAACTGGGACTTCCCGTATAGGCCTCGACTGTTTAGAATTAGGCTTTTCTGACTGTTGAGTGAAATATGGTACGGAGACAGGTTCCACTTTGCGATGTTGTTCGACGGGTGAATGTTTGTGGGCGTTCTGTGCTGGGAGTTTTGCTCCACACTAAAACAAAGTATATCTTCATAAGAACCACAAAGGTAAGGCAAGGTAAAAAGGTATGGTAGAATAAGGTAAGAACGTAAACAAATGCGGGGTGAAATATTATAAAGTCGAAAGGCAATGTAGGCATGGTCAAAAGAGATGGTAAGGCAGGGTAGGGTAGGGTAAATTGCAAAGGTCAGGTCAAGATGTGCCAAAGTAATGTGAGGTCATTTAAGGTGAGGTGAAGTACGACAGGGAAAGACATAGTAGGGCAGGACAAGTGTAGGTAAGACAAGATAACAAAAGGCAACCCAAACATTAGGTAAGGCAAAGGGTAACATAAGCCTAAGGTATGGTAAAACAAAGTATAGCAAAGAAAATAATAGTAGGACACGTGAAATTAAAATGAGGAAGCCAGAGAGAAATGTAGCTGGATATATTATTATTATTATTATTATTATTATTATTATTATTATTATTATTATTATTATTATTATTATTATTATTATTACCCAGATTATACTACACCAAAAGTAACATAGTAATGGAGATATTAAACACTAAATAACCTGAAAAGAGAAACTAAAAAAGCCCAGGATACACAAAAGGGATTCTGTCATTTTCGTTAAAGGCAAACAGATTAAGAGAGAGAGATCTGAAATGTCAAGGCATATGAAGGCTAGTAAGGAGTGAAGTTAAAGACATTTCATGAAGGAATAAACAAGAAATTTCGGGATTCAAAAAGAGACTGATAGATTGAGTGGTATCAGACTAGATCAGTTTAACTTATGTACTTGTTCGATTATGCTTTCACTTTTGCAATGCATAGCATTGCATTGTGCAATTTATGGCAATTGTTTTATGTCCTGTCTCAGGTATTGTATTGTGCTGTATTGTGTATTGTATTGCTGTCTACTGTGTACTGTACTGCATTACAACATGCAATGTGCCAAAGTATTGGATTGTGTATTGCATTGCACTGTGTAATGTATTGCATTGCATAATGTATTGTATTGTATGCAATACAGTACAATACAAATGCAAACTCTTGCTACAATCTGATGGCTCAGCCTCATTACCCTTCCTCATGTGGTGGACCATCCTTTTGGAGCAGTCATCTTCCTAAAAATTCAAACTTTTTCTCTCCAAACATTTCAGAAAACTTTCTCGGTGTATCTTAAAAGGCATCTTTATAGAACTGTTAAACACTCATGCTGATTATACCTGAGGTTCTTGTGGGTGTATATATATGTATGTATCCAAACAATTATGTGTGTGTATTATTATTACCTTCATACACACATACATACATACATACATACATACATACATACATACATACATACATACATACATACATACATACATACATACATAATTACATACATACATACATACACACATACATAGATACATACATACAAACATACATACACACATACATATATACATACATACATACATTCATACACATGTCATACATACATACATACACTACTGCATTGCCATGTATATTGTATTGTACTTAACCAAACTGTAGCACAAAGACATAAAGATCAATGACAAACAGTTCATAGGTGTTTTCACCAGTCGACGCATGTTCCCAAGCATTGAGGCCACAGTGTCTGCAGTTGCTAGACATTAATTTAAAGTGCATAATTACTTTGGGAGGTGGAACGGTTGGAGGACATGTCTTGGGGTGCTCTGGAGTTGACGGCCCAATTTCTGCATACAACGTTTCAACAGCAGGAATGTCATGATTCAACCTAACAAAATATACAAAAGGCCGATTCACTAAACGCTCGACTTAAAAGTAAAGATTAGCACAGCCTTAATGACATTCGACATCATATAGGCTAGCACAGAGAGTGCCACTAATTGAAGTGGTGCTATATAAATTCTTGTTTTTTTGCTGCTCTACAAAACCTCTTCAGAAGCATAAAACTGAAAGGTAACCTCTTGCTTATACAATACCCTGTCCTTTCTCTACCTCTGTTACACCATGGTTTAAGGAGGTTTTCTAGTGGTTAACATGCATGACCGTCGACCAAAAGGCTGTGGGTTCAAATCCTTGCAAGGGCAGAAATATGTGTTAAGATTTCTGATCCCCCTGTGCCCCCTAGCCAACTCAGCTACAATGAGTACACTGACCATACACGATCAGTGGACAGATGAGACAGCAAGGGAGCGGACTAGCCACCCACCCTCATATGCTGAGGCTGAGAAAATGGAGTTGCTAGCATTTCATACCGAAGGCTGCCTTAAGGGACTGCTCTTTTCCTTAAGGTCATTCTATGTGATCATTGTCTTGTAATGTCAGGTTGATCGCTGAGCAGGGCTGTAGTGGTAAAATTAGAGGCAAGCACACGCTACCGGTTAGTTTTCCGAAACAAATTAGAGGTGAGTATATGCTACAGTATTTTGTGAGTATACGCTACAGTATTCTAATATAAATAAATAAAAATACTTTGTGACGTGAGTATACGGTCTCTAGTGGTGAGTACACGCTGTATACCCACGTATACCCTCGACTACAGCCCTGTCGCTGAGGAGTTTCTCTCTTGAAGATGTGCTAGAAAGAGGTGCACTTATGATTACAAGGAGTTCTAGGACCTTATGGATTCTGACCAGTCCTGTGCAGTGGATTGGGATTTTGGAAAGCAGATTTCCACGACAGTAAATAGATAACCTTGTGTGTTCCTTTAAACGATGAGCTATGCTAAATTGTCATCTGTGCAATATTATAACAACACATAACAAATCATAACATGAAATATATACTTTGTTTATCCACCACTTAGAATGACCTTAAGGAAAAGAGTACTCCCTTAAGGCAGCCATGGGTACGAAGTGTTAGCAACTCCATTTTCTCAGCCTCGGCATATGAGGCAACTCCATTTTCTCAGCCTCGGCATATGAGGGTGGGTGGCCAGTCCTCTCCCTTGCCATCTCAGACTGACCTTCTGGACGTTGACCTGACTACGCTTTGGTTTTGGTGCACCAACCATTCGTTAATGTCTGGTATGCTATAAAAATTACTAATCAATAATGATAATAAATACTACTAGAACAAATAATGTTGTGACATCAACCTTTCACTTTTTCCTGTGGGTTCTAGGAGATCGACCTCAATGTAGTTAAGTGTTTTTGGTTTGTTGACTTCTGCGTAGAGAGTGCTCAGGTCTGCTGGACTGAAAACATTCAAAACATCATTTTTCAGTTGTTTCCCTTTGCCTAAATCAGCGGTTCCCAAACTTTTCTGGGTCGCGACCCACTTGCGAATATCTTGGTAGTCTCGATACCCACTGTGTAAAATTAAGCATTAGTGTACTACAATTTGCTTCACAAATTGGTCTCGAAATATGCGGATTTATGTACAGCGCTTAGAAATTTGAACCATTAAAAGGAAATTTAGATAAAATCAGTTTACAATTTATTGCAGTTCAGCTAGTTATAGCCCAATCATAGCCAAATGTTGTTACTGCAAAAAATTAATTTTTCTAGAAACAATTTGGCGACCCACTTGCCAGAGCTTCGCGACCCACTTTTGGGTCGCGACCCACAGTTTGGGAAACTCTGGCCTAAATGATTGATCAGCGTACTGGATTGTCAACCCAGAGGTTGAAAATGCAAATACTGTCAACTGCCAGATCTGTATAAAATTCACTGATTGGGTTCTCTGTGTGTGTGTGTGTGTGTGTGCGTGTGCGCGTGTGTGTGTGTGTATGCGTGTGTGCGAGAAAACCAACGGTGGCTTTCATTAGCATTGTTTGCTAATTGGTCCACATTATGATCTTAATTAACATAATACAATACAATACAACTTATATTTATAATGCGCCGTAATAAAACACAGTCTTACTCAAAGGACGCGTTACAATGCAATGGTTAATTAAAGTACTCAGAGAATAAATGAGTTTTCAGGTTTTAACATGAAACCGTTCACGCTAGAACAAGAGTTTCGTCAGATATTTAATGAGTGCTGATTTAAACGCCTAGAACATAATACCACCACACAAAAATGAATAAACAAATTAAAAGATTCAAAGTCTTTAAGCCATACACTTCCTCCTTCTTTGGTGCTCCATTGGCTTTTCCCTGTAAATGTTTCCCATCTTGTCCTTTCTCCTTCACCTTCTTTTTCTCGTTTGCCTTTGTTCCTGTGTTAAAAAGCATATCAAGAATAATTCCAAGCTGTTCAGAAGTAGTGCTGGACTCACAGTCTACACTGTAAATTTATTTACGCTGATGTATAAACTGTCTTTATTATAACTACAATGTCTCAGCATTACAAATGAGTGGTTCACAGTCAGCGCATTACAAACTGGCCCTACAGGAGTATATACATCAGACATGGGCATCCAGAGGGGGGCAAGGAGGCATTTGCCCCCAGATTTTGCAAATATATTATAAAAATAAAATCTTTTGATTATTATGATTATTACAACAGTACCAACACGATTTTCAATGCGAAAAAACACTTAGTTATCTAGGTAAAGTCCTTGATCATTATTTATTTTTAAATTTTGTTCTATGCAAAAAAAATTTCCTATGCAAAAAAACACGTGATTTAGCCCCCTAATATATTCCACCCCAAAAAAGTTTGCCCCCCCCCCAAAAAAAAATTCATGCGGACGCCCAAGACATCACAGGTTAGATTAACAGCGGATTTGGATTAATTTAGATTGGATTATATTAAATTTGATTACAGTACTAATCTGAACCACTGTTAGGTTATTCATCGCACAATGATTTGCTTTGCATTATAAAGTGGCACCATAGAAGTCATTTGATTAGATTAGACTACAATTAATCAGTCAAATAAGATGACATGATTAGATTAGAATAGGTTAACACTAATCCGAAAACTGATAGAGAAGCCGCTATGACAACGCACCGGTCGATGGTTGTTTTGTCAATACATCATACTAGAAAGAGTTTAGGTCACAGATGAGATTAGACCAGATTAGCCTAGATTACACTTCATCGGATTAGGTCAAATCTAGTGTTGTCACCTTTGATCTTATCTTGAGATGGACGTCCTGTCTTTGAAACTTCCTTGACTTCGCTTTCCATAAGTTCAGCATTGCTACACAGCCAAAAAGAATTCTTATAGAACATCGCATTTAGAAATGATATAATTATTATTGTAATTATTTTTTTAATATCTCAGGATTGCAGAAATTAGGGCAGCGTTGTTCTGAAATGGCTAGTCTTTGCAGGTGGCTTTATCAGTGAAAAGGTGCTACAAAAAGCGACTGCACTGAAGCACTGCAAGAGGAAAGTAGTCTCTCTGTTTTTTCCTGCCATTTGGGAGATAACAAGGATATTATTATTATTATTATTATTATTATTATTATTATTATTATTATTATTATTTTTTTTTTTTTTATCGCCCGAGGTAGCAAGGATCCCTCGGGCTCTAGTTGTCTGGTTGCCTAATTGTCTGGTTATTATATTATTATTATTATTATTATTATTATTATTATTATTATTATTATTATTATTATTATTATTATTATTATTATTATTATTATTATTATTATTATTATTATTATTATTATTATTATTATTATTATTAATCAGGTATTTATGTTGAACTAGTTTATGAATTCTCTCCAAAGCTCAGATAGCTAAATAAAAATAAGTAATCGTATATGTGAATAGCTGAACATTCATGTAGCACCTTTTCACATAGTATCAAAAGCTATAAACACTGCTTTTGAAACACTCAGAGACTTGCAAATAAATTTTGTAGCTCTGGTATTTCAGACCAGTGAAGCTTGATAACCTAGTGGTTAGGTGTTTATCTGTCAAAACAAGAGGTAGGGGTTCAAATCTCAACCTGGACAGAAAGATTACCGATGGCAAATATAACTTGTTAGCTACAACAGTTAGCTACAACACTAGAAGATGATGAAGAAGAAACAAGAGGAGAGTGATAAAAAAGAAGAGGAAGAATAGGATGATGGAGTGGGAGAAGGAGCAGGAAATGAGGAAGTAGAGGAAGGAATAAGAGGAGCAAGTAGAGGAACAGGTAGCAGACAAGGATAAGAAAGACATAGAAGAAGCAGAAAAGAAGTTAATAGCATTTTGAAGAAGCAGTCAGCTTCTGCCCCTCTATCTTAACGAAGACATCTTCTGCGTGATATTGACCTGACTATTATTATTATCAAGGAGCTTTTATATACCGCCCATTCAATGCGATCTACTCAGGAGTGATTATGGCTTGTGTGTGCATATGTACAACTTGTACATATTTTTATATACACAAGTATGTACTGTATGCATGCATATATGTATGTATGTATGTATGTATGTATGTATGTATGTATGTATGTATGTGTATGTGTGTGTATGCAAGCACGACTTGCACGTATGTCTGTATATATGCATGCACAGATACAAATATGCATGCCTGTATGTATCCATGTGCGTATATATATATGTGTTTGTTCATATATGTATAGGTGCATACATGTACATATATATGCATATATGCATGCACAATAGCACATGTGTGTATTTATGTATGTATCTGTATATTTACATGTGTATGTATGAAGATGAAGATTTTGCTCCTGTTAAGGGTTGCTCAAAAGTACTGGGTGAATGATGATTAAACTGATGATACCACATCTAAAATGGACTGAATTAAACACAGTTAAGCCGCATCCTTAAACCTGTACTCCGAGTGGGGTGTGGCGTGGCTTACCTGTATGCCCCATCGTCTTCAATGCCAGTAGCCAACTTGTAGACCCCGGAGTCGTCGTAAGCCGCAAAGAACTCTCGCACCGGATTGAGCTTTCCATCAATGTCTGGAAGCCTTGACAGTTGCTATAGAAACATAATCAGGTCTATTACAGGTCAACTACTCTTTGGGGTTAAAAAATGACTCAAAGAAGCATCAACTGAGGCACAAAGATATGACAACAGCAGTCTCAATAAACAGCCATGCAACTGCACAGTTAACCAGTCAACAGCATACAATGAGGCAACCAGACAACTAAGCAACCATACAACTATGCAACCAGACAAATAGGCCACCAGAATATTAGGTCATCAAACAAATAGGCAACCACACAAATAGGCAACTAGGCAACCAAAAAATACTAGGCAACCAGACAACTACTCAACTAGGCCACCGGAAAACTAGGCCACTGAACAATTGGGCCACTAGGCAACAACATAACTAGGCCACCGGACAACTAGGCAACCAAGAAAACTAGGCAACCAGAAAACTAGGCAACCAGACAACTAAAGGCAACTAGGCAACCAGAAAACTAGGCAACCAGACAACTAAAGGCAACTAGGCAACCAGAAAACTGGGTAACTAGACAACTAAGTAACCAGAAAACTAGGCCAACACACAACTAGGCAACCAGAACTAGGCAATCGGACAACTAAGCCAACAGACAACTATGCAACCAGAAAATTAGGCAACCAGACAACTAGGCAACCAGACAACTAGGCCAAGAGACAACTAGGCAACCAGAAAACTAAGTAACTAGACAACCACACAACTAGAAAACTAGGCAACCAGACAACTAGGTCACCAGACAACTAGGCAACCAGACAACTAGGCAACCAGACAACCAGGTAACTATGCCACTAGACAACTAGGCCATCAGATAACTAGGCCACCAGACAACTAGGCAACCAGACAACTAGGCCACCAGACAACTAGGCAACCAGACAACTAGGCAACCAGACAACTAGGCCACCAGACAACTAGGCAACCAGACAACTAGGCAACCAGACAACTAGGCCACCAGACAATTAGGCAACCAGACAACTAGGCAACCAGACAACTAGGTCACCAGACAACTAGACCACCAGACAACTAGGCCATCAGATAACTAGGCCACCAGACAACTAGGCCACCAGACAACTATAGGCCACCAGACAACTAGGCCACCAGACAACTATAGGCCACCAGACAACTATAGGCCACCAGACAACTAGGCAACCAGACAACTAGGCCACCAGAAAACTAGGCCACCAGACAACTAGGCCACCAGACAATTAGGACACCAGACAATTAGGCAACCAGACAACTATAGGCCACCAGACAACTACAGGCCACCAGACAACTAGGCCACCAGACAACTAGGCCACCAGACAACTAGGACACCAGACAATTAGGCAACCAGACAACTATAGGCCACCAGACAACTAGGCCACCAGACAACTAGGCAACCAGACAACTATAGGCCACCAGACAACTAGGCAACCAGACAACTAGGCCACCAGAAAACTAGGCCACCAGACAACTAGGCCACCAGACAATTAGGACACCAGACAATTAGGCAACCAGACAACTATAGGCCACCAGACAACTATAGGCCACCAGACAACTAGGCAACCAGACAACTAGGCCACCAGAAAACTAGGCCACCAGACAACTAGGCCACCAGACAATTAGGACACCAGACAATTAGGCAACCAGACAACTATAGGCCACCAGACAACTACAGGCCACCAGACAACTAGGCCACCAGACAACTAGGCCACCAGACAACTAGGACACCAGACAATTAGGCCACCAGACAACTATAGGCCACCAGACAACTAGGCCACCAGACAACTAGGCAACCAGACAACTATAGGCCACCAGACAACTAGGCCACCAGACAACTAGGCAACGAGATAACCAGGCAACCAGATACTAGCAAATCCAATATTAATCAGGCATTCAGACAACTGGTTCAGACTCTATTGCAATGAAGATACATCTTTCCCACAGATTGTGCTCTTCACACAGGTCTTTCCCCAATGTTATCGTTAAATTCGCCAAACAGAGCACTATGTCGGAATAATTACCCTGTCAGCATGCTCATATGGAGCCCAAACAGGACCTATATTTCCATATGTGACCCCATACAGAACCCATTTGTGTCCCATATAATGATATAATCAGGGGCGTAGCCAGACTTCAATTCAAGAGGAGGCAACTACTGCTTGTCAACACTTTTATGCAGTGGTGGCGATCTTGTTCGAGAGGTGAGGGGGAAATTTGTCAGCGTCCGAAGGGCGGTCGCAAAAACCTCTGAGAATTTCTGAATTTCGCTGAGAATTTCTTAAATTTTTAAATTTATTTTACGAAAAAATTTGATGACCTTTTTTAGTCATTAACACATTCGATGCCTTTTTTCGGGGGGCTAATTTTTAAATCCACAAAACCAAGAGGAGGCAAATGCCTCCTCTTGCCTCCATGTAGCTATGCCTATGCATATAATGCCCAAGAAAATGCTGGCATGGAAGAACTTTGGCTACGTAAGTACACTTCCACACAAGCGTTATCTTCCTTGCTTCTATTGCTGACTAGGCCTACTTAGTAAAGATCATCCGATTGGAACACCGGTTGACATCAAAGGCATTTCCTTGAAATGACGTCACGCAAATTCCAAATTCTTGACGTCAAAACCCCCTCTACTGTAGCAAGTTCCCTTCCCCGAGACCCCAACGAACAAACTGGGTTGATGACGACAGTTGCAAGGGAGGTCCGATATAATATTATATATCCATGCGCGTTGCACATCTCCCTTCCGCGTACATCAATGGCAGAACGATACGAAACTGCGGGCTACTTGCCAAGAAACATGATCCATTAGCCGATTAGATCGGGGTGCAGGAGGAGGAAAGATACGACTGAAAATAGAGAGGATTGACGCGCGATCCCGCTCAGACGTCAGAAGTGATCGTCAAAAAGAAAACAACCGACATCCCCGAGCTGGAAATAAATCGCTTGTTGGCAATAATTAGGCCTATGTCATTGCAAATTTGTATTTGATGGGGGATTGCGATCATGGCCCACTTGATTTAGGAGCCTAGATACGGAGTTGTTCACAGACGGGTTTGTGTGAAGGTCACATAAAAAAACAAGTCATCAGACAATCCGTTTAAATGAAACAGATAGCCAATATCTGAAGAAGTAGTGGAAGTTAAAAAAATTGGCAAAAAAAAGGGAAGAAAATACTAAGAAAAGGAAGTTGTCGATGATTGAATAAAAGTCCTCAGAATTAAGCATGGCTCGGTTTACTCTCTCCATATTCCTTTCTTAAACTTCTGGATCTGACAGTAAATGTCAAACTTAGACCAACACGCTAACAGTTAATGTAATGTAATACAACTGCATTTCTATGGTAGGCCTCATGGGCGTCTGGGGAACAGGGGCGCATTTGCCTTTCCCTGGATTTTGCAAATATTTAAAAAAAATAAAATCTTTTGATTATTATGATTATTACCAACACAATTTTCAATGCAAAAAACTTAAATATTTAGGTAAGTCTTTGACCATTATTTATTTTTAAAGTTGTCATGTGTTCTGTGTTCATTCTATGCAAAACCGTCACTATGCTCCCCCTACAAAAATTTTGCGCCCTGACAAAATTCCCCCCCCAAAAAATTCCTACAGACGCCAGGCCTACATATTGGTAACTTAAAAACGAAACATACGATCTAGTATTGTTTGAACTCCAAGTACTGCATTGGTAACTGGATATGTACCAGACAATGTTCTTGTTAAGAACCTCTTACAACGTTTAAATGAAGTTTGTTGCTGAAAATTCAAACGACTTCTTACCATACAGAATTCTTCAACCGATTTCTTCTTCTTCTCGTCTTTTTTCGCCGTTGTACCAATCTCAAACTTTTTCAGAGCTAGAAAAACGATTTACACAAAGGAACTAAGCAACTAATTGTGTGTGTGTGTGTGTGTGTGTGTGTGTGTGTGTGTGTGTGTGTGTGTGTGTGTGTGTGTGTGTGTAGGTGTGTGTGTGTGTAGGTGTGTGTGTGTGTGTGTGTAGGTGTGTGTGTGTGTGTGTGTGTGTGTGCATGTGTGTATAGGTGCATTTGTATGTATCAAGCAGTGTGGGGCACTGTAACTAATCAGCGCACGGTCTGTAATGTGAAGATTACGGGTTCAAGTCTCCACTTAGATGGTCACTGTGTACAGACCTTGACCAAGTCCTTCACTCACAATTGGTCAGCACCATCGAAGTTTTGTCATATTGTCATGTGTGCACTTCTGAACTTTGGAAGGAGGGCAGTAGCAGAGGCAGTTGTATTGCATTGTAAGAACTGGTTCTAAACACAGATTACACGTCTTATGAACCATTTAAAGCCATTGTTATGCTATACTGAGACAACTGATACTGCGTTTTTAACGATGAAATGACAAGCTGCACTGGCACGCTGGGTAACCACGCAGAAAAGTCTGATCGCTGCTCTCACGTGTGTGCCTCAACCAAAATATCCTTCATGCTAGGGACTATGTTCTCGAGGACTTAATAATGAGGAGTATAACAGATGAGCAACGTCTCCTTACCTCACCTCTTCTTACCTCATCTCACCTTGCCTCACCTCCCCTTACCTCATCTACCCTTACCACACCAGCCCTTACCTCATCCCTTACCTTTATTTCACCTTACCTAATCTCACCTTCCATCATCTCCCCTTACCTCACCTCCCCTTACGTCAACTCTCCTTACTTTATCTCCCCTTACCATTATCTGCCTTTACCTGTATCTCACCTTACCCTCCCTCCCCTTACCTCATCTCCCCTCACCTCCACTCCCCTTACCTCACCTCCCCTTAGCTAGTCTCACCTCACCTTATCTCACCTTTCCTCACCTCCCCTTACCTCATCTCCCCTACCTTATCTCACCTACCTTACCTATCTTCTGTTATGCAAGTGCACCTTTATCAACTCCTAACAGGTTCAAAATAAGTAACACAAAGTAATTAGGGTCTCCTGTGGCTGCATTTTTAATAGCATACAGGAAGAACTGGAAGATGGTTGTTGCAATCATATTCTATCTAGTTTTGTTTTCATTACTATTTCCTTGCCTTCCAATTTCAACTCCGTACATATTTTGACAATTTTGTAAACAAAGTTCTATCCTTTGCTGCAATGTTTATTCAACTAACAATCATCCTTATTTTATCCAAAATTAACTATAAATTATCAACCAATTATATAACTGACTGCCGGTTTCAGTCAATCAGTTTCACTTTTCCTGTCCTGTTTTGGCCGACTAAGGAAACTGTTCATAATCACAATCTCAAACAAGTAAAGTCGCGAGAACCAGCTTATTCACAGGCGTTTAGTCAAAACAAAATTGATAGGCAGGTAGGGCAAAATATTCAGTGTCAAGGACCAAAGGGTCAGGCAGGCAGGCAGTCAGCTGGCTACAGTGGGTGGTGCTCGCACTCAGCAAATTCTAACAAGTCCCTTGGAGTAAAAAAATTGGCAGTGGGCAATATGCCATTGATTATAATTACCATTGCACAACCAGCAAAGTGTGATTGGCTCCATTTCTTTCTGTTTTTGACAGTATCCAGGGCCGTTCTCATGTCCATGTCTTGTTCTTTAAGATCTTGTCTCACGTTTTCCATCCATGTCTTTTTTGTCTTCCTCGACTTCGTGTTCCCTCCACGTGGCAATGTAATGCCCTTATTAGTGAACTCTTGTCATCCATTCTTGTTATGCATGATTACTTAGCACCATTAATTGACGTCTTGGCATTAGAAGTCACAATACGCAAAAACAGAGAATAATGCTAATAGTTTATCTTTCAAATCCATATGCCACTAAAATGGTTAATAATTTAATGGAACTTACCAGGAACTTCAGGTACCTGTACATCTCGTCGGTCGCTGTAGTAAGTTTTCTTCAATAACGTCTGAAATGCAGTTCATCCAGACTTTGCAGCGAAAAAATACTAACATGACGAGACAAAACGAGGCGAGAGAAGACATCACAGGCAAGCAGAGGTCAGATAATATACCACGAGGTCAACATCATGAAATTCAGTGCATGGTGAAGATGAGGAAGCATATGCTTGCAATGAGAAAAGCCAAACAAGATGTATGTACCACTGCTCCACCTTAAGAAGAGCAAGAAGACAGTTACTCCCTTCATCTAACCCTGAGAAGCAGCCATGGGTATGATGCGTTAGCAACTTCATTTTCTTAGCCTTGACATATGATGGCGGGTGGCCAGCAGGCCCTTAGCCAGCCACCCGTCCAGCCGTCCTTTGGACGGCTGAAAATCATTTTGGACGGCATAAATTGTGCATGGACGCGACGCTCTAAATGTGATAGGCTCAGGGCTTTTTTTCAGCCGGAACGCACCGGTACGGCGTTCCGGCACCTTTTTCAGCTCCTAAAAAATAATTTATTTATTTTAATAATTAAAACAAAAATTTAGTTCTTTTAATTTAATTTAAGTGTTTTTGAACTGTTTTCAGTGTTTATGGAGACCCCTCCCAAACCCCAATCCCGTTTTCCTCGTGATTTTAGCCCGCCCATAATTGTTGCGTTCCGGCACCTATTGTTCCGTTCCGGAACCTTTTTTTCTAGAAAAAAAGCACTGGATAGGCTATAATGTATAATCCATTCCCCTTCACCTGTGTAACGATGTTCCTTTTCCCACACAAGATACACTTCTCTAGCAGCTATTTATGATCTAGGATACGTGTAATTTAGTTCCAGTTAGATGAGGTTGTTTCATGGTAATTAGTAACTGATTTGACTATATAAATACCTTGGCCTTATGAATAATTATAGGGGTTTGGATTGATAACATTAAGTAACGTCTGTTCCCTAGGCTATAATAATCAAATAAGGGAATTTAAAATTACAATCTGAAGTCAACAGATTGCTGTTTGTATCATTGTATACAAAACAAAACTGTTACAATTGTGATCAAAACCCAAAAGTCATTCAGTGTAGGGGCATTGCAGACTTTTGCAGTCGGACTCGTACGGTCGCGACATCGGGCGGTCACGACTTCATACACTCACGGCATCGGGTGGTCACGACTTTTAATGCTTTTGGACCCCCTACTCTTTATTTCTGGCTAAGGGCCTGGTGGCCAGTCTTCTGCCTCACTGTCTGATCTTCCCGCCAATTCTACACACTTGGTGTACTCATTATAGCTGAGTTTGCTAGGGGTGCAAGTGGAAGTGAAATCTCAAAACATACGATCGACTCGATCAAGAAGCCGAGAATTCAAACTCCGCCAGGCCAGAAATTTGGTTTGAGAATTCTGTTCCACCAACAGTGTCCTACACCCCATAGCTAACTCAACTATAATGAGTACACTGATCATACACTGTCGGTGGGAAGATGAGATGGTGAGGGAGAGGACTAGCTAAAAATATCTGGCCATGGCCAGAACAAAGCCTAAAAATAGCCGATTGCTAAGGAGACAGGCTGCTAAGGAGGCTGATTCCTAAAGAGACTGGCTACTAATGAGGGTGGTTACTAAGGAGGCTGGTTGCTAAGGAGTGCAGTTGCCCAGGAGGCTGGCTGCTAAGAAGGGCGTTTGCTAAGGAGTGTAATTTCTAAGGCTTGTTGCTAAGAAGACTGGGTGCAGTTGCTAAGAGGCTGATTGCTAAGGAGGCTGATTGCTAGAGGCCGGTTCATAAAGAGGGTGGTTGATCAGGAGTGTGGTGGCTAAGGAGGCCGGTTGCTAAGGTGTGCAGTTGCTAAGTAGGCTGATTGTTTAATAAGCTGACTAACCTTGAGCCTTGTTGCTAAGGAGGCTGGTTGCTAAATACAGCCTTTACTAAGAAGACTAGTTGTTAAGGAGGCAGGTTGTTGAAGAGGCTGAGACTGATCATGAGCCTGGTTGCTGACGCTGGTTGCTCAGGAGGCCGGTTGCCAAGAAGGAACGTTGTCAAGGAGGCTGGTTGCTAAAGAGACCGAGGCTGACCTTGAGTCTAGTTGCTAAGAAAGTTGGTTGCTCAGGAAACTCGTTGCTAAGGAGTACGGTTGATAAGCAGCGTGATTAATAATAATAATAATCTTTCTTTAATTAAGCGCCTGCAACCGCACTGCGCAGCCACACATACATGTATACAGTAGAAGCACATAATAACAGTTTTACAGGAGTCGAATATAACTGTTTAAGCGGCAGCCACACGGCGCCATCATGGCCTACTATTCATTTAACCACCGCTGCCACCTAGCGAGTGGGAGGCTGAATAAACCTTACGGGTCTACAGGGTTCGATCTTAGTACCTTCAGCTCTTCACGCCAGTGTGTTATCCATTACTCTACAGGCCCGTAGGAGATTGCTAAGGAGTCTGGTTCCTAAAGACACTGAGCTTACTAAGAAGACAAAAGCTGACCTAGAGGCTGGTTGCCGAGGATGCTGGTTTCTAAGGTGGCAATATCGTAGATGTTGTTGATATATTGAATACCGTGGTCAGATATATGAACTAATCCTGGAGATTAACTGTGAGAAAATTGCCGACTTTGGGGGTCTTATATATAATTGTCCATTACGTTCCCAACCGTCTCATGTTTGTATAAATTGCCCATGGGAAGCTTACAGCCCATTTATTGCTTTAGTTAACAGTGCACTTATTTACACAGGACAGCTGGTATCCTACAGTTCAGATTTAGTGAGCATACCTCAAATGTCGCATATTTGCGCAAGTGGCACGCAATGGGTTAAGGAACATAACTAGTTAATTTAAATTATTATTTCTGCCTTTGGTAATTGTTAATTATCTATAAATTACCATATAATCGATAAATAATTAACAATTAATTATATTAATCCATTTCCAACCATTGAAAAACATGACCGCTAGTAAATAACACATTAAGAAAAATAAAGTAAACACTAATGCTACGGTATTAGTAGTGCTATTAATACATTTATTCAAATAGCACCGAAAAGTCCAGGTGCCTAAACAAGGTAGTGGACTAAATGGCAGTGTCTAAAAGTCACGTACCCTAAAACCAACCACAGTCACAAAGAAATTCCTCTTTTTCACCCAATTCTAAAACCAACCACAGTCCCAAAGAAAGTCCTCAATTTCACCCAATTCCACTAAAGGTAATGTATCAACAGCAGGAAATCAAACACCCAAAGAGCTTTTGCAGTATCTTACCCTCAGATCAACGAAAGCCGAGTGAGGTTTCTCCACTTCAGAAACTCTACCATCTGACCAACTCAGCGACAAAAAATAAACCTGCAACCAAAATAATGTCCCATTTTACATCAAACAGACACCTACCATAAGAAAACTTTTTTCCATCAGCATGCAACAGTAGTCAACTTCAACTTCAAAGCTGCACATTCTATTTAGTCACCAATTTGCCGGTCACTTCCTATCTGAATGCTTAGCACAGCAGCTAAAAATGCAGACATCTCTGCCAATAATCTACATAACATAACATAACGTCTATTGGTCCAAGTAAACAATTCCAAGGAAAGAAAAACCGGTGTATCAACCGAGAGTAGTTACAAAATATCATACTGTGTATCGGTAGTATACGTAAATCAAGTTAAGTAGACACAAGTTAGGCTTTGGTAAGGTTAGTTCTTGGTACACAATAGGGGATACAAAAGGGTACAAGTCCCGCTAACTAGGGCCCTCTGTTACCTTGTGTAATTTGATGGTGGTCAATAATAGTCAATAGATACCGTGTAATGTACAATAGCATCGGTTAACGAGTGAAGATAAGATAAGCAAGACCAATAGTATTCTAACATAAAGATGAAGTTGCACAAACTGTTACACTTGCATTGGATAATGTCCCCCATTATCCCATGCCACCCCTGCTACAGCCGACGTTCTTGTATGATGTCTGACAAAACTTGATATAGCACATTGGTTTAAAAACTCACAAAGGCGCTGTACTTATGACTAGCTAACAGATCTAAACAACTGCATTTTAAGACGGTTAGCAAATATATGCTGCACAGAGTCAAAGATATATTCGAGTTTATTGACAAGCTAACTGACAAACCGCAGTAAGTAACATTGAAACATATGACGGTACAATTATCAAGATCTTATAAAACACACGTCTTGGCAGCCTGCTAGCTGCCCCGTATGAGGTTGAAGGCACTATATATGTCTGTGATTACATTACATTACATACCCACATCACTCTATCTTGTTATGATGTTATCTCCAACCTACAGGTTATTGCCAACTTGTCTTTTGCTGAAGGTGTTTTCCATCATGTTTCAAATCTGCCTTAATTAATCAAGCCTTTGTCTTCAAAACCCAGCATTAAATTTAATTACTTCTCACTGGCTTCAAACATTTGGATTCTAATTGCACCGTTACCTGCCTGGTGCCTAGCTGTACCACAAGTTCATGTTTCTCTATGATAACAACGACAACAACAACAACAACAACAACAACAACAACACACCTCTTCCAACAACAGTCCATAGATTCAGTGATCGGGTTTCAAGACCATGGCTTTGGGCTCGAAACAAAAAAAATTGGTCTTGGTCTTAATATTACAGTCTTGGACTGGGTCTTGGTCCCAAGTATACGATTTTGGTCTTGGTCATGGTCTTTTGCCTTTGGTCCTGACCTTGAGATCAACTGAAGTACTCGTTATTTTATATACCGAAGCAAATGACAAAGTCTCCTCTTGTCTGCATCTTATCAGCAGCATGAAGACAACTTTGATGCACAGTGGACCATGACTGCCGATGTTCAAGTGAATAGTTCGACTGATGCAGTTACTTGAGTTCAAATCAACAGTAAGACAAGCGTTGCAGATCAGGAATTTTATGGACTTTTTCTCTACTGTTCAGAAAATTTAGCTGTGGTGTATACATTCTTTACCTCAGTGCTACACAAACTGTGGTCTGCAGCCCGGTACCAGTCCACAGGTGATTGGCTATCAGGATACATAATGATATCTGATTGTACTCAAATAAATATCAAAATTCAAAATGTTTCTGACAAAGGTGCTGTACCTATGACTATCTAACAGATCTACACAATTGCATTTTAAGACAGTTAGCAAATGCATGCTGCACAGAGTCAAATATATATTCGAGTTTATTGACAAGTTCAGCGACAAACCGCAGTAAGTAACATTGAAACAATCATCTACTATATAGTTTGCCAGTTCTGTGTGTCCTAGGATACACACTGGAATGTATGAAATGTGACTCATGGCCTGCCCTCCATCCATCCCTCCCTCCCTCATTTTGGCACACGATCTGAAGGGAGAGGGAGGGGGAGCAAAAACTGAGGAGGCAAGACTGATTAGCCTAAACATCAATTGGTCACGTGCAATACACTCTATTGTTCCATCCAAGGCGGGAGGGGAGGGATAAAGGGAGAGAGGGAGGGAGAGACACACTAACCGTTGTTAGTCTATCTGACTCGCAATGTGACTTATAAATCAAGCATTTCAATAAACAAATTCTTTTCTCTTCATATCAATCCATTCATTTTCTTTTCAACCCGTCACATGTGACAGGCAAACACTCTAGTGTTCAATAATACTTAAAACAGTGTTCATACATAATAATCAGCAGTGGTTAAAGACAGTTAGGGTGAGCAGTGGGAACTACAAAGAAGAGTTCTATTGGATCCCATACGTTACCAGGGTTCTATTGCTTTGTGAGCAGTGGGAATGCAAACAAAGAATTTCGAGAGCAGTTCCCACGCGTTCCTACCCACTTTAAACGCTGATAATCAGTCTTAAACATGCAACAGTAACATAATTATAGTGACCACATTATAAAATTGATGTTGAAAAGCACCGGTCCACGATAAGGCTGGTAAACAATTTATTTCTGGTTCCCAGCATCAGAAAGCTTGAGAAGCACTGCTCTACAAGACGGGTTGCTTCTATTGTCTGGCAGTGTCAGCTTGGCCGCGCTCCTTTCTACGTGAGCTCTGCTTTCCAGCGTCCGCACTTCTTGGTCGCCGTTTACTCCGTTCCACAGCCCGCGGTGACTTAGATGTTCCTTTCACTTGCACTGCAACCATGCAGCAGCGAGCATTCTCCGTTGCCGGTCATACTATCTGGAATGGCCTTCCTGTCGAACTGCGGTCTCTTCCTCGAGACTCGTTCACCTCTTTCTTCTCTACTCTTAAGACTGTTCTCTTTCGTCGAGGTTGGGCTGGGAGCGCCTCTGAATAGTTGCCTTGAAGAGCGCGCTATATAAATGTCTAGTTGATTGATTGATTGATTGATCTAATTCTAATTATGCCATTAATTATTTTGCACTTCAAATTTGGACAAGTACTTATGTCTCAAGAGAGGACATCCTTTCATAAATTGTTTTGTTAATCAATGTATCTTTAGTTATTATGTGCTGTGCATGTGTGACTTTATGACGTACTCCTGTTATAGTTTATTTTAAAAATTTATGTAACCATTGTATACTTGTATATGTAATGCATGTGCAATTTAAAAAATGTATGTACCGGTAATCATTGTATACAAGTAATGTATGTGCACTTGTCAGAGGAGCAAATAAAGGCTACTTACTTACTTACTTATTAATCACTGACTTCTTGGTCATTCAAATTACTTTATATTGACACAAATTAAGAACAACACATTGCCTTGAAATCCGTAATATCTTGGTGTTAATCTTGGATACTTGGTCTTGATGCTTAGGTTTTGGGATTGGTCTTGGACCCTGTGGTCCTGGTCCTGAACAAGTCATCCTGGTCTTGGATTTCTGGTCTTGATAATAACACTGCTAGATTTAATTATTTTTACAGCCATGCAGGAGTATGGCAACAACAATTAACAACCTTTCAGCAATAAGGAAGTAAAGGCCAACAGCAATAGTTGTGATAAGATGTCTTAACTATCTTAGTTACATGTATTTTAAGATAAGAGTGATATGCCTTCCTTTCAAAGTTCAGCGCTCATGAATAAGCTTGTGCCCTGTGCTTATCTTTCGAGTGGCGCTTTAGAAATTTGGAATTCACGATTACGGTGTTGTCCTTTACTTTTAAAAGAATGGCAGGGTTGTAGAAATTATAGCAAAGGTCAGAAACTTGCCTTAGCTTTTATAAGAATTGCCGATTTGGCAAGCTGATGGAAAGGGTTACAAATCTGCCTTAGTTTTGCAAGACTTGCAGGGTTGACGGCAAGGGTCAGAATAGTTGTACAGTGCAGAGGCTGATAGGTAGCAACTTCTTATCATCTGGGTTTCTGGGAAAGGCCCATACTGGAGGAAGGAGAGCTTCTGAGTGGGTCAGTTGGAGGCGTTACATAAAACTTAATGATTGACTATCTTGACAGTGTAATGACTCAGTTGAGTCACAGCCTTGGAACTGGGAGCGAAGGAGTGGAGGAAGCCTAACAGTGGACAATCCCATATCGCAAGCAGGATATGTTCATTAAGAATCTCTGTCTCTGCTTCCCTGCGTCTGTCTGCTGTTAGTCTATGTCTGTCTGTCTGTCTCATCATATAGACAGAGAAAGTCAAAGTCCGTATGTCTCTTTGTTTATCTCTATCTCGTTCTGCCTCATTTCGTCTTTCTGTCTCTCTGTCTCCAACACGCACGTGCAACTAGAGCAGCAGTCACGTGCATTGATGGGGTCAACTACCAATTATTGACACCCACAGATGCACTTTCTGTATAGAAATACACCTGGCACGTTTATCTCAGCATTCATATAGCCCCATTTAAGGACCCAACAGCAGTAGAAGTAAATACATATATATCTTACATACATACATTTATATATAAATATACATATATACATACGTAAATACATACGTATATGCAAACACATACATACAAACAGAAATAAATACACACAAACACATACATACATACAAACACAAATATATCTACATCTGACTGACAGTTTGTCATGTCAAGTTGTCATTCATCTAAGCACCTGTTGTCCACTGCCTTTGAATTTTGCCTTTGTTCTGCTCATAACTTTGGTGTTGCCTTGAAATCTACTGACTATGTCAATGGTATTTCTAGAATACGTATTCGTGACTTAAACTGAATTACCGGTAGGCATCATAGCCCTATGTCTGCAAGAGTATCTCTTGTGAGTGCACTGGTCTCCACTCCCTAGATCAGTGTAACTTGCTTTAATCTGGTATGATAAGTTAAATCTTCAGAAGCTTCACAGAATTCAGAATTCTTTAGCCAGAGTCATAACTAATATTTCAAAATATGAGCATAACACCCAAGTACTTAAATCATTACTTGGTTTCCTGTTCAGCAAAGAAATCTATTCCAAATTGGAGCTGATGGTTTATAAAACATCAGACTGTGGCCAACCACCGTACTTCAAATCAGAAATTAATCTTCAGTTTTTATCACTACTCAACAAGGCCATTGATTGCTTGTCTTTAGTCATACATAAAACTATACAAAGTTCTGTTATTGGTAAATGAGCTTTTTCGATTGCTTGATCTCAGTATCATCGCCACCTATATCTGAGGTAAGGGTTTTGCTGAACATACAACCAGTGCCGGCCTTAGCATATTTTGGGCCCCGTGCAAGTATATTGTACGGGCCCTCCATGACACAAGTCAAATTGTTTTCATTGCTAATCATTTTATTTTAGTAGATTAATTGCTAACAAGTACAACACATCAAATTTAACTTTTGACTTTTATTTTATTAACAAAAGAGAAGATTTAATCGAAACCATAATTTATTATTAGGGTGTCTTGTTCAAGTTAATTTTCTGTGACATTTTCAGGCCCCCCTAAGTTGCGGGCCCCGTGCGACCGCACGGTTCGCACGCCCCTAAGGCCGGCACTGCATACAACAACTTACTTTTGCCAGACCACTTTTTGTCAGTTAAAAGCTTCAGTCCCCCAGACACTCTAAGTTGTTGTACTACTTTTGAAATTGTGGTGACGACACTGCTTGGTCTAGATTTTGGAATTTGCTCCCTATATCTGTTTATTCACCTCAGTTACTTATGTCATTGTGTTCTCTACTTATCAGTAAGACATATCTCTTTTTTTCAAACTGCTTATCCACAACAGGCTGTATCTTTCTTGGCAGACTTATCTTTTGGATGTTGCTTTGGTCTTATCCGTTAGACAACAGTGCTATAGAGGTACAGACAAAAAGAGATACAGGCATACATTTATGCATATACATACATACATACATGCATATAAACGTACATTTATACACACATGCATACAGAACTCCTTGGCTACAGCCATAACTAATACATCCAAAATAATATGAACATAGGCCGATAACCCCTGTACTTAAACCTTTGCATAGGCTTCCTGTTCAGCAAAGAATTAGCTTCAAATTGGGGCTCATAGTTTATAAACGTTTGAACTCTGGCCAGCCACAATACTTATAATCAGTTCCTATTACCCAGACTTATCACTATGTAAGGAGGTCATCTGATTATCTTTGTCTGGTCATACCTAAATCAAGAACTGTTCTTGGTGAATGAGCTTTTTCGGTTGCTGCACCTAATTTTTGGAACTCTCTCCCTGTGTCTGTGTGCTCTGCTCAGTCGCTTGTATCATTTCGTTCTCAACTTAAAAGTTACCTCTTTCAAACTGCTTATCCAACATAGGCTGGCTCTCTGTCTTACGGACCAATCTTCTGGATTTTGACCTGATTACGGCCTGGTTTTAGTGTGCCACCAGCACAATAGAACTTACAAATTACAATTACAATACACAAACATAATACGTGTTGCTTACTTACTTATACGTTATGCCACATGCATAACATATAAGTTGTGGGGCGTGGTGGCTCAGTGGTAAGTTCGGCGCCTTGTGACCGGAGGGTTGCAGGTTCGAATCCCACTCTAGCTGCTGCGTACGGACCTTGGGCAAGTCCTTCACTCGCAATTGCTCGTGGCGCTTCGGCGTGAAAATTCCGGCACAGTATCAAATGCTGTAGTCGGGAGCGCCTCTGAGTAGTAGTTGACTTCGAGAGGCACTATAGAAATATCCGGAATAAAAATAAGTAAGTAAGTATATTCTTACTTATCAATTATCAATTGCTAATCGCACTTTGATGTACAGACATCTAATAAACACAGTTAAAAACTATATAACTTATAAATTGTGTGCGTATGCTGGTACCGATGTTTACCAGAGACTGAGTCCCAATAAATGTTATATAAAAGTTGGGATATCCATAAATGAAAATATGGCTCGCTCTATGCATTACATGGCAGCATACAACTGTGCGCAAACTTGTACAAACTCAGTTGCACTTGTAGACGGAACTTGGCAGTCGACCATAGATCACTAAACAGTAATTCCGTCGTTATCGTGTCTGTCTTGCATGTTCACAGTAACCCAATACTTCACAATACCACATAGAAATATTCTATGTTCAGACATCTATATAAAGAAACTGCTTTAATTATTTACTGATTTATTTATTGCACTCATTATGTGCAAACGGTCAGCAATCCAGGCACAAGACCAGAGTGCACAATCAAATATGGTCTGTATGAAGCCAAAACAAGAAAGGTTCGCCTTAAAAGAAAACTTATTTTGGACTTGGTATTAAAATGAAGCTAGTGATATTAATTCATTTAAACAATTATGGTCTTGGGAAATCATAACAAGAACTGCCTTATAAGACTTATTTCAGACTTAGTGTTCAAATGAAACTTGTGATATTTATTGAAATAATTATGGTCTTAACATCATAGACTGTGCTATGAAGACGTTAGTTTCCATTATTGAGCTAATTTTGGGATTCAAATGCCCTGCGTTAAATCATACTTGCTGTTAAAATGAAGCAAGTGATAACCAATCTCTTGCGCATTGGGAGAAAGACAAGTCTTTTTAATATTATTGTTTGCCAAATGAGATAAAAAAGGTAGCAGTCTGGCAAAATCGGTGTTCTGAACTTGACAGTGGGTGGATATGACGAGACAAATTGCTGGCAAGAGGAGTCTTATTTTAAGTTTGACCTGATTAGATGACAAATCGGCCAGGTAGCTGGTTATACTAGTCACCCCATTTAAGAGTGGGACAATCATAACGAGTTTCAAGTGCGCCCGCACTTTTGAGACTAGATACTTAATTGCCAGATTAATAATCTGCAACACCATTATCTGTATCATCAATATCATCATTGTTAGCATCATGAGTAACAGAATAAGAATTTAATAGTCAAATCACTTGCTCAGCATCAAATTCTCAGAAGGGAATCTGAGAGGCAGGACACTACAAAGACACATCTCATCAATGTCCACAATAAAATTAATGTTTCCATTGGACAGACAGACACAGACAGGCAAACAGACAGATAGACAGACACAGACAGACAAACAGACAGACAGACTAATCTAGTATCTTCTATAGCTTCTATACTTCCCTTATAATATAATGCAATAGCATCCTGTTAAATCTGTTACATGAGTCCTACATAAAAGCCCTGATTGTGTACATACATAAATATATACACATATACACACACACACACACACACACAAATATATATATATATATATATATATATATATATATATATACTAGGGCTGTACCGAATATTCGCTTCGAATTCGCTTCGGGGCCGAATAGTGGGCCAAATAGCTATTCGGTATTCAGCTGAATAGTAGTGATCGGACCGAATATGAATAGTGGTCATGTGACATCTGTTTCTGCATATGCGGCTGCTATAGCGAGTGGAGTGAACATTAAGAAAGTGACAATTTCTAAGTTTAGTTAAATTAGTTCCATTCCTAGTTTACACAGACTGGCAGAAGGGTTCAAAAATTACATGTAGTTAACTGTTTACTTTCAGTTTATGTATTAAATTTACTGAACTGAAACTTTTGTTTACATTGGAAATTTTGAATGTTGTCGGTAGACCTATTTTGTACACTATTCGTATTCGGCCGAATAGTTGGCCCAATTATTCGTATTCGGCCGAATACTGATAATCACCTATTCGGTACAGCCCTAATATAATAATATTTATTCTTTAATTAAGTGCCTGCAAATGCACTGCCCTGTACATGTACATGTTATGCGATAAAACTTAACTACTAACAGAACAGACAGCCTGCAATACACGGCGCAAATTGCAGCTTACAAAGCATGTCCGCCTATGGGACTCGATCTCTGTACCTCTCGCACTCTACGCCAGATGTTATCCAATGCGCTATCGGGCATACATACACACAATCAGGGTTTATATATATATATGTTTGTTTCTGAAATGCCAAAAAACAATCAAAATTACAGTCATTCAAAAGAATTATTGATTGATTGATTGATTGATTGAAACAAGTAACAGGCATCCAAAAAATGGACAAAGGACAGCAAGCCCTACCATCAAATTTCTTATAACAGAATTCAGGATCACATTTCCAAAAACTACACATTTTTATATTGTGCTATAAAGTATCATTCCATGAATGCAATAGAAGAAAAAATAAAACCGATTTTAAATGCCCGCATACTGATGCACAGCGGGTACTGGGTACATCTTTAAGTACAAATGACCAGGAATTTCATTTGGCTGGTCCAGTGTATACCAAAGCAAAATTGTTGGATGGCAGTGCAAGCAATATAATAATATAGTTGCTGAAGTTCACCTTCTCAAATTAAGATTGTGTTGTTCTTCCAAAGCTGGGCTGAAAATGCTTCAGTTTAGATATGAAGAGGCACTGTTACATACCACTGTGCAAAAGTTGTCTACTTAATACCTTGCTTCAGTGTGGGAATTGTAGAAAAAGACTGGGTGGTTTTAACATTTTATCCTATTTTGCAAATTGATGTCAACGAAGCTGCTGATTTCAATGCTAGCAGTTTTGCAAGTCAGACTCGAATCAAAATCAATTCCTTTGTTGAGAAAATACAAAAATGCATACATGATACACCGTTGAAAATTTCTTCTCTTTGTCAGAGACTCAGAGGCATATAATGCTAAATCACGCTAGCCCAACTGAGGGGGTTGGAAACGACCCCCTGGGGTGTGCAATGAAGACTTAACTGCGGGTCCTAAGAAAGACTATGGGGTTGAACCTCCAAACCATTCCCACCCTGCATGCTTGACCTGTAACCAACCAATCGAAGGTCTGAGCCTGCTGAGAGGACACTGTGCAAAAACTTGTCTTTGTTATCAAAGAGTAGCGTTTGTTATGGCATAAGCTGGGAGATAAACAGGAAGTCCTACCATACACTAGCCTCAGTGCCAGCCTTGGCATATTTTGGGTCCTATGCAGAGTATACTGTGTGACCCTCTTACGACACAGCCCTGTGTCGATTGTTTTTCATTGCTAATCATTTTATTTTAGTAGATTTTTAACAAGTACAACAAGCAAAATTCAACTATACAAGAGCGCTGGTAACAGAATACTACACAATGCTAATTCTTCACAGAAAGGGAACTTTCCTTGCTTTCTGTGCTGCAGATGCTTCTATTAATTCACTGACAAAAGAGAACATTTTCAGCCCCATAATTTGCAGGCCCTTTGCAACCGCACGGTTCGCACGCCCATAAGACCGGCACTGCTGTTATTATATAGGACCACAGGTTTTGTCGATAGCCAGCTCAAGGGCCCTACAGCAGGCAATGAGCACTTGACATCTTGGCATACGGAAACTTTAGTGTACTTTTTCCTCACTAGATCAGTTAATGGAAAAAAATACCAGGGTCAAGGCCATATGGTCGCTGTATAAAAAACGTGTACATTTGCATTACACTACTGTACATGGGCCTACCAGAGGCTGCCACGGTAGTGCAGCTAATGTTAAAGGTCACATGCTCTATGCAAATGTAATCTGAAACCCCTATACTGATTGACTGACTTTAAAATTGATAGAGATCATAAAATTAATCTGATTTCCATCCTGTTAAAAAACAGTGATCAAATTACCGGTGGTGCCCCCAGCAACACAAAATATATTACAGAATTTGTTTTGCTTTCACACTGGTGATGACATTTATCAAGTGAGCACTTTTCTTGCGTTTGCCATCAGGGTGACCACAAACAGTTACCGCTGACACTTTACACTTGGCACATCCTTTATTGGCATGTTGACATCTTGATCCACTCCCTTGCCTCGTATATTTTTGGCAGACTTCTACTGTCTCTATACATAAAATTCCTAAGAGGAGGTTGGAAACATGAAATTCCTATGAGGAGGTTCGAACCCGTACACTCCATGAGCGCTCAGCCAAATTGGCCTGCTGGATACAATGTAAAATTCTCTTAAACCCTTGTTCGCATAAACTGCACAGTCCAAAACATAAGTTTAAGGAAGAGAAGTACAGAGTCCAGCAACACGGTCAAGGGCTCCGACGTAGCCTAACCTCAGTAGTTGAAGTACCAACACATAGAGTTACCGGTTGTTTCTGAGTAACAACAGTCTTCTTTTCTATTCGCAAACATTCCACTTGAACGATCGTTGGCATTTTATTAACGCAGAAAAATATCTCTCCTAGTCTATCGCTTTCTCTTCTCGGCGCAAACTAAAAGAAATCTATAAGAAAACAAACTTGTACGCATGATTTATAGACGATAACGGAACTAAACCCATCGCGCCTGCTGCAGCTCCTCTACACTTCGCGTCGTCACCCTCTCTCGTTGTTTACTTCCTGGTGGCGGAAATCCTTAGCCACGCCATCGACCTATAAGTCGATGAGCCACGCCTACAAAGGGCCAAGCCACGCCCACCATTACTTCACAGAGGAGGCTCTGAACGACTTTGGCATACATTAATAATTAATAAACCCAGTAGTTACTGTAAATGTAAATGTAAATGTTCGCGATTTTCTATAGCGACCGTATATGGCCTAGACCCTGCTCATTTTCAATGAATTGATCTGGTGAGATCCTCAATGAGATATAATATACCTCTATGGAGATCCTTCACCACCGCTGCCCGTTTGAATGGAGTTAATAATCTGTGGCTTCTACCACGAGTCCGGTAATGAATTATTCATCAGGTGAGATCTATAGACTCAAATCTCTTGAATACATAATGAACATGAAGATCTGCCATCTTGTTACGCTGTATGTACGTTACCGAAGTATTTTTCAAACTATCTGTATCAGAAATAATAAGGGATAGAAACGATAAGCCAAAGATTTAAAAATCTTAAATCTTTGGGCATGCCATATTCTAAAGTTGGAACCATTTCCGGTTTTGCCATAGTTCTGGCCGCATACGTTTGTAAACAGTGAATTCTTACGTGTGGGTATGCGTCTATTCGCAACAAGGTAGAAAATACATACAGAAACTGAAGCCAAAGTAGATGCTGAATTAGCAACCATAACATCCGTTGAAACTATAGCTGCCTATTTTCAGTTTTCCAAACTGAGCTTCGAAATCTGTCAGAGGTCAACTTTCTCTTCCCTTTCCCACAAGCGTTATCAGCGTCCAGTGGAGTCTCATTGCAGTAACTTCTTACTCAGAAGGATGGGGTGTGTGATAGCACTTAGTGACCATGCTGGACTGTCAACCAAGACGTCAGGGGTTGGCAGAAAAGTGTTTGAGATTCAGCTTCTCTTGTACCCTAGCGAACTACACTATGAAACGAGTATGCTAACCTTACGCTGTCAATGGAAGATAAAGGGTGAAAGAAAGCAATGTGCGGCTGCCCTCGTATGCTATAGCAAAAAAGTGAACATGCTAACAGTTCATAGTGTTGGCTGCCTATAAGGACTGGCTTAAGAACTGCTCCTCATGCCTGCATGGGAGGAAATTGTAGGAGACTGTATTAATTAAAAGGAAATTTCAGTTTAATTGTAGCTCATCATCATCAGTTGAAAAAGATAAACAGTATTAAGGCTTATCAGCTGGTCTTGTGTAAAATGGCATCGCTATCGTTTATCTTAATTGTAGTTATAATCATCATCAGCTGGTAAACATGGTTATCACAGAAGACCTCAGCAAACAGTTTGACAAGTGGTAATTGGCCTGCAGCCATTATTTTTGAAATCTACAGAATCAAAATCCCCAGTATGTGCAACATTTAGATGAAATTGAAACACCCAACATTGATGAAAAACTGTATGGCATAATGTTGTACAAAAATCCCGTCTTGTGGCTAAACTGTCGAATAACCACTTAAGACTGAATTGAGTTTTTACTTTAAGCCTTCCTATTGAACGCCAAATAAACGATCAGTACGCCTAATACAGTTCAATCGAACAAAATATTGTAGGCATCCAGAGGTGTGACTTCAGGGACAGGGTCATCTTATTTCTTTTAACAGATATCAAGGTGGCAATTTTAACATTAAAAGATTTCAACAGATTTCATCAGTTTTTAATTTCTTCTCGTTTAATGAGCACAGTTAATAACTGTGCAAGTCCAGTGTTATGTGAAATACTTTTACCAGAAAACTTTTATCCCAGTGTGGCCACATTTTGTGAGTCTAACAGTTTAACAACAAACACTTACTAAAAGTGATTGGGAAACCAATGCAGCTAGTCATTGAAGTTTTAAATTGGTGCATGGTAGGTAAGTTAGTTAGTAAAGTATTACATACAGGTATTACATCAGGTAAAACTAAAGTATTACATACAGTAGGTCCAATGATTCTTCTGCGGGGTTTCTAAAATGTGCTTTATAAAAGTCTCCAGATAAAAAGTGGAGAAATGTCTTGTTTTGGTGTGAGTGAAAAATGTGCGATGGTTTTTAAAGATCTGTTGAACCATTTATGCAGTTTTGACATAACATGGAAACAACCATCAAATATAACACAGCAAATTATTTTAAAACTGATAAACGAATAAACATCTGCAGTTTGTTCATTGCTCTGTGGACCATATACGGTTCCGTCCATGACTGAATTGGTATACAAGATAAGTTGACTGGTGCATTTATAGAAGACGCTGATATTTGGAATTTGAGGCTCAAGATTTTTAAGAGAGGCAATGATAAATTTATGAATAATACAAGTTTACAAGTATTTTTTGTGGCTGTGTATGTTTTATTCCAGAAACTACCAATATTTTTCTAGCAATATAGTCTGTCATCTCTAAAGGTAAAGTGTGCAACAATGAACACTCCTAAACAAGTTACTCAAATAATTGATACATGTCGATATTGATATTTAAAGAAAAAACAGTACATTATTATTATTATGTTTGTTATTAGAAGAAAACGATATAAAACATCTTAATATGGTTAGCAACAATTTGTTAGCTTTAGTTACAACCAATCCGTCGCTTTATTTTAATTCACATTTAATTTTCAGTGACAGCATCAGTACTTCTACGAAATTATGTGTTGAAGACTTGTTAGGATCTTGATGCAGGGACTATATTTCAGAGCGGATTTGAACTTGCAAGCTCTCTACCAAACAGCTAACAAGGGTAAATTACACTTTGTATAATACTAACTGAAAGGCCCTATATAACCATACATATACTCGAGAAACTAAGCAAATACACAAGGAAAGCAGGAAACCATTTGCTAATAAGGCAAAGTAAACTATTCCTTAAGTGGGTACCAAATCAAACGGTCACCATATTACTTTGACAGTCATAGCCAAGCCAGATACGTGCGCAAGTGGCCCACAAGGCTAGGTTGTTCTTGGGCATTAGATGGGACCCATGTGGGCTCTATATATCGGTCCCAAATGACCCTATATTGGCTCCATGTCGGCAGGGCTTGTTGGTTCGTTTTCGTCAAGCATATGCTTCACCCAAAAGATTCTTCAACTCCAGGCCTATGCTACTGAAGAATAACATTAATTGACATGGGCAATCAGTGAGTGATTTACCTCACCTTATCTTACCATTGCCAAGCACAAGTATTTGTCTTTCAGCTCGTGCATAGTTAAGAATTACTCTTTAGTAGTCCCATAAGCTAGTCCAAGAAGCAGACACAAGGGTATGAAGTGTTAACAACTTCAAAATCTTGGCCTCAGCATATGACAGCAGGTGGTCAGTTGCTTTAATAAACCACCTGCTCTTCCCACTAAATGCATATATTCATTTCATAGCTTCACTAAATGATGCATATGGAACAAAATCTTCAAATCTCTCTCTCTCCTGATGGCTAACCCAAACTGTAGGTTGAAAGTCCAGGACGCTAACAGCAGAACTATAGCATGCAACTCATTAAGAAGTACTTAACACATACAATCCAGACATTTCTTCAGAAAATTACATGACACTTAATCTAAACCAATGACTTCAAGAGCACTGTTATCAAAACATCCAAGACATCAGTCAATTATCACTTGGAGTAAAATCGCAATCAGAAATCATACTCCTGGAAAAGCCAGGTCATGACACCTTCTGCATCATCCCATATTCAAAAGTATTTCTTGATTTTCCCCTGCAGCACTGTGGAAGTCTAACACAGTCTAGTCGCTCGCAGCCTCACTATCGTCACACCAAATATTACTTTGCAACGGATTTCACGGTCAAACAACTCGGCACATACATGCATATCGCACCGATATAAAACAATGGGCCACAAACCATGTCTGATTACAACTGAAATTTTAAAAACGTAAAAAATCGAAAATAAAAATATATGCACTCATTGCACTGACACGGACATCAAAACAGTACTTGTTGCCAGGCCCAATCAAAGGCAAGTCTTAGAAGTCTTAGACTTCAAAATCTGTAGGACCTAAGCATTTTATACAGTACATTAATTTTTATGCCAGGTGTAACACTTTAACAACGAGCATGTACTAAAATGTATGGAAAAACTAATCCCTTTCATCGTTAAAGGTTGACAAGGAATCTTATTAAGGTGTCTTGCTTGTTTGGAGATATGCTATTTTTCTTACGGTGGGGCTGTGTTTGTTCCTCAGCCGAAATATCCTTCAAACTCGGGTCCCGTGCTTCTAAAGAGTTTCTGTATAGACGTAAAATGAATGTGTAGAATCATTAGCTGTAGTTGACCCACTTCTAAAATTAATAAGACTGTCTAGGAGCCTTTAAACAAATTTCACTTCTACAACTTTAGCTCTATCTCCAATAGTTGAGAATCATGTGAGTTAGATAACAATGTGATATGTAGAAAAACATAAGTTTCAATCAAAAGGCTAAATCTGCAAATGCTGGGGTCGCTATGGACCAGTCAAAGGGCCTAACCTTCAGACATAATTGTTGTACGAAGAAACTGCTACATTCTTGTTCCATAATATCAATGGACCCGGTTGACAGAGGAATTTCAGAACTGACTGTTGGGACCATCACTGTCCCAACACATACACATTTGTGTTACTTCCGTTTAATAGAAAGTCATCAGAGTAACAGCAAATCATGATACATGTAATAGAGATATGAGAAATGTAAGTCTTGTATCAACACCTTTGTCACCACACAGCAATTGAGTGCAAATGCTCTTCACAGCAGCTGGCTGGACATAAGCAGACTAGGCACTCTGAATAAAACAAGTCTAACAGTTTTTTTCATCTTGCTCTTGGGACATAATTGCCGAGACCCGGGGCAGTGAACCCATGACTTGCGTACCCAAAGTGGCACATGTACACATTTTTTGGGCACACAGAATTCAGAGAGTCCCTCAACATTTCAGACTTCGAAATGCACAATAGCTCTACAAATTCACATTTTATTTTATGAAGGATTTCATTTTAAACATTTTTCTAAAAGCATCTGAAATAATATCTTTTATATCATTTTTGTTACACTTTGTCAGTTAAAACCTATATCAGAAAAATAATTATATACCTTTCAAAATTCCGAGAGGCAGACAAGGATTTTTTTTAATGAATTAGCAGCACTTTTGGCATGCACCCTTAAAAAGGTTCACCACCCGTGACCTATTCTAAGAAATAAACGCGGTTAATAACACTAATAATTACCAACTCACACTAGACAGAAATGCATACAAAACAAATGCATGTTAGGGTTGTAATGAGACAAGTTTCTAGGAAAAAACTCTGCTTAAAAGAGAAATGAAACTGACCCATGCCACAGTCAAACACATTGTAATGGCACACATTGTTGCTTAATGTACTGAGACTCAATTGCACACTGTAAAAGAATAACAGTAAAATTAACAAGCTTGTTTACACACCAGCACCCTTTACGCTGGCCCCCAGCTGCCCACCTTTGGTGGTTATTGGTCACATCCCCAGATTCGGCCAGGTTTGTTTATATGCGGGATGTGCTGGACTGGCTACTTTTTCCACTGCGGATTGCCTACAGCGTCTCTGCACTGGTCAGGCATTGTCTGGAGGGACTTGCCCCTATACCTACGGGAGCTCTGCCACTCTACTCCGGGGGGCCTGCGGCGATCTGTTCTTCGCTCGGCTGACCAGGCCAAGCTCTTGGTCCCACTCACATGGACAGCCATTACAGAGTGCTGTTTCCTTTCGGTTGCTGGTCCCGCAACCTGGAATGGCCTCCTGGTTGCATTTCGCCTGGTCCCTATGACTCACTCTACCTTGTTCCTTACTAACTTAAAGACTGCTCTTTTTAGCCGTGGTTGGACTGGGAGCACTCCTGAGTAGATCAGGAGATATTGAAGAGGTGCTACGTAAAAGCTGAATAATAATTAGGGGTCCACCGGAAAATGCGTCGGACATTTGGCTTGGCCGGAAATCCCGTTTCCGGAACTATTCGCTCGGCAAATACTGTAGACGCAAATAGTTGAAAAAAAATTTTCTTTATAAAATTATTTTTTCTTTAAAAACTTATTCAGTAAACTTACATATATAAAATTATAAATGTTCAGCCTTAAAACAATTACACATCCATTGAATTCAATTCCATTTTCTTGAAATAATGTCAATTTATTGAATTTAATGCAATTTTAGAAACCTTCACAACTGCACAGAAATGGCTAAAATTCAAAATGTATCAGTCACTTATTACAAGTACACAAATTTATTTTGATAATTTTTATTACATGAAAATGTGAAGCTTCGCATATGGAACAAATGGTACCCGGTTCGTTTCCGGATCCGGCAAATAGTACATCCAAATACTCAGATTCGGTACTCAGTGGAAAATGTCTTTCCGGTGGACCCCTAATAATAATAAGCATAAACATAAAGCCAACACACTCGTTAAAAGTATATCTACAGAAACTCCTCAGAAGCATGGCCCAGATGTCAAAAGATCATCTGGCTGAGGTGCAAACATGACCAATTCAACAGCAGGACACCTTTGTAAACCTCCCAATTTGTGTTGTGGTACTCATTTACCAACCACGAAAGAATGGAGGGCAGAGTGGGCGCTAGGCGGCACCATATTGCACAGATGGTCATTACAATGTTGCTTGACTTCGTTGCATCCGTCAGGGTCATATCAAGAAACCCAATCGTACTGTATCAGCCTTACAGAGCAGTCACATAATGTCTAGACCTCAGAAAACCTAACACATCTAAGCTTGAAATGGTATGCTGAAATATACAGGGATCACGCACTGGGAAAACAGTATGGATATGCAGTCAGAAGAAGCGTAGAAAACAGTTGAATTATAAACATATTGGACGTGTCGAAGAATGTTGACTACAGAAGTGGCTTTGGTACAACGCTGCTGCGACAGTTTGATCGAATGTTTTCATTCAACACCATCTGAGGAAAACAATGAAACATAGTATAAAGTAATAATGTAATATAAATAATATAAATCAAAATAATAATATAAATAATAAGTCCAGACGAAATCCCCTAGATAAGGGAAACTGAGGCTAAAGTGGGTAAGCAAGACAGAACACAGAAGTGTTTGTATAGTACCAAATCAACATCAAATCTATTCACTCCAATGTCATATATGTCTATGTATGCATTGAAAGTAAAGTAAGATCAAGTAAGATAAGGTAATCCAACTCATCAGACATTACCAAAGATTCTCACCAAGATGGTGAAAATCTTTCCAGTTTTCCTTTCCCACAATTGTATCTCCTTCTCAACTTCATATAAGTAAGTAAGGTAATTTACCATGATATGTAAGTAAGTAAGGTAATTTATCATGTAAGTAAGGTAATTTACCATAGTAACAATCAGTAATACAAGATATGGTACAATGGTTTGATATTTATGCATGTAACATTTACATATTACATGTTTGGTGTATCAGTTTATGCTTAAGGTAAGGTAAAGTTTATTCTCCGATGATTTCATTAGATAGTTTCTTCACATCTATCAACAGCCCCAGTTTAAAAAATGCAGTGGAGCTATATAAATGCCCAAATATATTACAATAAAGCCAACAAATGAGTCCTACAGCGAATGCGTTGTAGTTTTCGACAGGTGCAAGCGTCTTGTCTGGTTCTGACTTTACGATTTCACTGCTGCTGACCGTCGTGTGGCTCAGCGCTTCACCTGCTAGTTGCACTCGGTTCTCACTTCCCGCTGTTGCTGTCGACGTCGTTGTCTTTACAACCGAACTCACTATGGCGGGAACTTGAGACTGTTGACATGATGACAATGGCACGACCTAAAATAAGATGAAGATTTTTTTTATTGGCAGTCTGTGAGTTTGTTAGACAAAGTCTGGTTAACTGGTGGAACAAAAATCTTAATTTATTTCTGTCCTGGTGAGGATTACAGCAATGTTAACTCCAGGTAAAGGACACCAGTTTAGATCCAGTAAAGTATGGTAATGCAGAAAACTGAAGCCTCGACAGGGTACCATAAGGTAAGCTAAAGCAATATATTTGTCATTGATGTGTCTAGGAAGAAGCAGAGCAAGAGAAATCCTTGATCTAATCCTAACTAGCACAAAAAGAGCAGTCCTTGAGCTAATTCTGAACAGCATCCATGGGAATGAAGGTTTAGCAACTTTTCTTAGCCTAGGCAACCACCAACAGTGTACAATCATTTCATAGCCGAGTTCATTAGGTTGCACTAGTGGAGCAGAAACCTCAAAATACTACTTTGCTGTCCTGCTGGGGATCTGGACCCTGACCTCTGGGTTGACAGTACAAAGCCAGACTAGGTAACGTAACAAAAGGAAAAGTCAATGAGACAGTTCAGCTAACCTTTCGGATCTTAGCACAGGATGACTTGCCGGGTGTAATCGTAGGTGGTGCAGGTCGCTTCTTGCTTGGCGTAATCGGTTTGCTGCCAAAAAGCGCCTCTTCCTCGGCCTGCTTGGCTCTCTGCTGCTGCTATAAACACAAGACAGCAAACAAAATGACTCGACAAATCTCTCCAAACCTTGGTCATATCAACTTTCATGCAATTGCAATTGATTGTGGAAAGTGACCGCATTAGACCTAACTAAGAAAACCTGACCCATTTTTTCCTGATCTAATCCAATCTAACCTACTCTAATCAACCAAGGGTTGGCCAATCCAGCCACAGCACTGAGTGTGGGGTAAATAAAAAACTTGATAATGATTACAATGCAAAACTATAAATATCTTTCAAGAAAGAAAGAGCTCGAAGCTGAAAGTCATCTGCTTCATTAAAAAATGGGAAAGTAAAAAATACGACAAAAATCTTCTACATTAAACAATTCTGAAAAAAGTTATTTTTTAAATCTGGAAAGAGTTCATAAAAATAACGAAAAACTAAATAAATAAAATATATAGGTCATCAAATCTGGGAACTTAAGGTCGCACGAAAAACTGGAATACTTAACAGTTCAATTAATTCTCGTAAACGAAGCAAACGTGTAATAAACCTTAAAATAAAGCCTGTTTAATAAAACCCAGCAAAGCAATGTATAGTAACACCTTGCCCTTCTTGCAACCCCTTTTAAACTGCTGGATTCGATCGAATCTGATCTCATTTAGTCAAGCTCAACCCAATCATTTCTGCAACACCAGATATATGTATGTAAATATATGTGCCATCAGTCTGCGAAACTGACCAATGTCCGTTGAGTTCAAGGGTGAATAAAGGGAAACTAAAGAGTAAATAACATTTACTTTGCGCATTTTCTCTAATTCCTTCTTTTGCTTGTGTTCTTCCCACGCAGCTCTCGTGTATTCCGAATAACTGACACCAAAGATGGTGAAAATCTTTCCAGTTTTCCTTTCCCACAGTTGTATCTCCTTCTCAACTTCATGCTCCACCTAGTTGGGGTGAAAAAAACCAAATTATGACAGAAGATAAGGCACCTGATCTAATCTGGAGACTTGCGATTATTAAACGAGAACATCACCAAATTACTATTTGCAAATTTAACCATCTAACCCAACGTTTCCCAAACTGTGGGTCGCGACCCAAAAGTGGGTCGCGAAGCTCTGGCAAGTGGGTCGCCAAATGTTTTGGAGAAATATATATTTATTCAAAGCAACAGCATTTGGCCATGATTGGGCTATAACTAGCTGTATTGCAATAAATTGTTAACTATTTTTACCTAAGTTTCCCTTTAATGCTTTAAATATCTAAACGCCGTATGTAAATTCGCATATTTCGATGCCAATTTACGATGCAGATTTTAGTACACAATGGTTAAGTTTACACAGTAGGTACCAAGATTGCCAAGATATTCACAGCGAAGTTTGGGAACCACTGGTCTAACCTAATCTGGGAGATAATAAAATAACCGCTCTGAAAAGATAACAAAACTGTTTTGTAAATTAAAGCACTTAATATAATCTGGATACTATTATTATTATACCTTGGGCAATTCTTTCTTCAGTCTCTGCCGCGTTTTGTCCTCTTCCAGCAAATTGTAACCGCGAACGAACAGCCTACTTGGATCATTGGCTTTGCGCTGAAAACAGAGCAATATTTTTAATTTATTATAAATGCCCCTATACAATACAATACAATACAATATTTGTTCACCAGTGTAATGTCAATGTGAAACACGAGTGAATGTATGGCTCAGGAATGGCTAACCTCCACGAAAGTCTGGCTCCCAAAGGCACATAATTATGTAGGTATGTATGTAAGTATGTATGTATACATATGTATGAATACATGTACTGTATGTATGAATATATTAAGATTACGTGAACCGGGCAAGTGTGAATGTATCAGAACACTTAACATAGTGGATTTAAATTATCTCTCATAAGAGAACGACACATCACTTTCTAACTGATCTAAACAATTGCAAGCAAGGTTTGAAAATGTATGCTGAAGAAAGACAATATGACAGTAAGTATACAGAATGAAGACAATTGCAAAAATGGTTCAAACACAAGGCACGATGGGTTCAAGTCGATGCGCTAAAGCAGTGGTTCCCAAACTATGGTCCGCGGACCGGTGCCGGTCCGCGAGCCCTCAGTTGCCGGTCCGCAAAGCGAGTCAGGATAAACTACGTTTTCTTGATTGGGTGTCGCTTTGAACTATCTTCAAAAACACGATTGCCTCATAAATTAAGATTTGTTCTGGAAGTGAATGTATTTCAGCTAGGCCTATTGTAAACTAAAACTGTCGAATAAATAGTTTCTCGACGAATTGCTGACAGGTCAAATAGATGTTGTTCACCTTTACCAGAAATTTTGATCGTAACATTTCGGTTTTTTGACCGGCAATTAGAAACCGGATGTGACGTATCTCTTTCGTCTTTAATAATTTGGTTACTGCTTTCGTCAATAGACGCGTCTACTTTTAGGTTTGATATTGTAAGTAAAAAAATTTGAAAATTACAAGAATAAAATATAATAAATATATTAATGAAAAGCATTAGCATGAATTATTTATATTTTTTAAAACTAAATGCAAAGTTTTGATTCATATTGGACCAGTACGAAGTATTCCGTTGATATTTAGTACTGAATTATATACCCGCGCGCTACTATTAACAACTAATTTCACATTTTTGACCCAATTTATAGATGGCGAAGCAAGGTTCAATGGATAAATTTTCTTAAAAGGAAAAATACGAATGCTGAACAAGACAGAAATTCAAATTCTTCGGAATCAGATAATGGAGATATAAATGAAAGTGAAGCTTCATCATCTTTATTTCGTATCAGATTAAGTTGCTTACAACTTATTTTATAATTAGAACTGTGGTTAAATTTGTGACATTTTCCCAACAATATCCGCTCCTTTCAATGTAACTTTATAATTTGTACCAAATTCCAAGATTTGTTTTAGCCTAATTCTCGTTTTTAAATCTTATAATTAATACATCTTTAGTGATTGAGAAAGAAATAAAACTAATAAATTGGGTATCGGTCCTGCTGCAATGGGTAAATTCCTGCCGGTCCGTCGCATTGAAAGTGAATTCCTGCCGGTCCGTCACACTGAGAAGTTTGGGAACCGCTGCGCTAAAGCATGTCACCTGCATATTCTTTCAGGCATCAAGGCACAATGAAGGCCAACCTGTTCGACTAATATATACTTGTATATATCAACACACAGAATAATAATGCCTTGCAAATAAATCTCAAACAGCACTGAACTGTCAGCATGACCTAAACAAGTGCTACTGAAATAAAGCTGATATAGAAACCCGCTATCTCACTTCAAATTCGAGAAACTGCTTCCAGAGCTGCTCACGACGATGGACTTTGTCGAATAAGTCATGATTGTCTTGATGGAATTGCTTGACACGATGCAACTCCTCATCATGCTTCTCAAGGGACTCCTCTGAATACTCTTCTAACAACCACAAAAATATCTATTACTATTTTTTCCTTTGGGTAGATATAATCCATTCTTATTACTGTAATTAGACATTTATACAGTGCCGCTCGAAAAGCGAAACAAATCGGAGGATGAGGATTTATATCAGCATTGTTCTCAATTACAAATATGAAGAACAATGCTCTTCACAAAAGAAATTTTAACTTGCCTTTTAAACTATAATATTACTGAATTAGCTTATCACTTTTAATTTACTTTTGTTAGAAATATTTTATTACTCTTATTTGTGCCCCTGATTTAACACTCTGAAATGGCACATTTGCTACTACCACCATGTTGGACAACAATGACGATGTCTTCATTTAAAGCAATGGATGAAAGAACAGATGAAAGACTAGAAAAGTATTCTGACCTGAGTGGAAGAGGTAAAATGCCTCTCGCTGTTCCCTTCCATAATAGCAGCGATCCCACCATGACTCCAACTCTCGTCGTGTGGCTTCGATCACGTTACGCAGATTCTCGATTTTAAGAAGTTTCAGTCGAACTACTTCCTCTTGCAGCTATAAGCAGAAAGCAACTACAGCTAAAATAGCAAAGCAACAACGAATACAGCACAGCAGCCATATATAGATCAGCTAGGCAGCTATAAATAGAACACAACCAATAGGTCAACTAAGCAGCAATAAACAAAATATACCCACAGACTCCTTGCAAAAAGCCGGATCCTGGGGTTTCTACGAGATGGCCCACCACCGGTGGCTGAGCAGGTAGGATTGACTGCTCAATGCTGTTGTGTGGAACGAAGCCCAAGTCCTCAGAGCCCTTTTCCTGCAAAGTGTCTCCGTCGGGGCCTACGACCTTGAGCCTACCCATTCAAGCTTCCGGATAAAGACAATGAAAACTATATCTTGTGAATTCTCTATTACAAAACTTGAGTACACTCTGCAGTAACCCATAACCTTTATTTTTGTATTATTTCCTTTTCATATTCTCTTGTTCCTGGTTGTGGTGTGCCAACCAGTTTTGCCTGATAAACGAATATACACACAGCTATAAATAGATCAACCAAATCTAATATCAATACAACATAATCACAGCAAACCTCCTACAATGAAATTGGCAAGTTCACATAGCTAATTTTAATGCCTAGAGGTAAATCACCTAAAATCAGTTAAGAGATTAGTTAAACAGCTCCAAGTAGTTCCTAAAGGGCTTCAGAACAGATATGCAAGATGGCTACCAATAAACAAAATACACATGAAGCAATAGGAGCAAAGAGGAGGAACTCCAGTGATGTTGGCTTACAGTCTGTATGGTCTTGGGTTTGAATCCTGTAGTCCTGGCCAGAAATTCCTGTCTCTCTTCCTCTGGGACACTGAGACGATTCCACAGCGACTCAACCTGTGAGCGCAGTCTTTCGGCCGAAAGCAAGTTCTCCTTTTGTCTCGTTTCCAGCTACAAAAAGAATTGTAAATGACCTATAAATAGAACAATTGAGCAACTATAAATAGAACAGTCACAAAACAGAACAGTCCATAGTAATTAGTAAAAACATATGTAGCAATTTATAAGTGAAATATGTGTTATACGTATGCAAATTGATAATATAGTAATAGCTAATAACAGTAAATATAAGTAGAATGGTTAAAATGCCATATAATTATACAGATTTCCCATCCCTTTTGGGCCTCCTTCTCGTAACCACTACGAGTGGTTGCTCAATTGTAAGTTACTGCATGTACTGTTATACACTGGTCACAGGAAACAAAATTGAAATAAAATTGAACAGATCACTTACGTAACTAATCCGTAGCTTTTATCCACAAACTGCTAAACATCTGATCATAGCAGTATTAAATACCTGAAAATGGAAGCATTAAAATAAGTGATTATGAAACCATTAAATATCTGATCGTGCCAGCATGAAATACCCGACATGGAAGCATTAAATACCTGATCGTGGTAGTGTTTCAGCGACTTCATGTTCTCAGAAGACAGCAGAAACGAGTCTTCTTCTTCACAGAAAACCTCTCGTTCAAACGACGAATTTGGACTCAGATCGAGATCGCTCAGCAGCTGAACGATCGTCTGCTTTGTGTTGCGGAAGATGATCTGCCGTTTCACCTGCCAGAACAAAACTCAAACTCTCAGAAATTCTACAGTGTCTGCCTTCACATAAATAAAATAGGGTGATCGAATCACGCAGTCTTTCATATCAATAAGCAAGTTTTCATCTTTTGTCAGCGTGTGTGGTAGCGCTGGATGCAGACTTCATTCCTCATCCTTGATGCGACATGAACTAGCACCTGTCAACATGATGCCAATTTTAAACTCTGTTGGTTGGGCTCTAAGTGCATGCGAGGGCCCCCAGAGGAGACTTTTCCAGTAATCTAAGCACTATCTGTTTACAGATGAATCTGATGTTCGTAAGAACTTTAGCAACACTTATGCTGGTGAGTGCTGTGCTACTGAGTTTCAAGCCAATTAAGCCATATAAAGTGTCTAGATAGATACATGTATACATACATATATATACAAACATTCATGCAAACATACATATATACAAACATACATACAAACATACATAAATACGATGAACTCTAACATCATGCATGCTAACAAGGAGCACTTTCTTTCCAGAGGTACTAAGCAGAGCCAAAACGTTTGTTTACAAACATGTACACTTATATATGCAATCATATTTTGGATGACAATCACAATGTACTACATGTATTACATCATACACCAGGAAGTTACATATTACAATCAAATTACAATTGCATGATACAGCTACAGCTTAGAGTAATTTAACATAACGTAATACTCATTGAACACCTGTCCAGAAACTCCGAAAAGCAGCGCCTACAAAGCTATGAAACTGATAGATCTATATAAGTATGACTCAAGGTAAAGACAAAAGTGCATTGAGATGAATCAAATGAAACGGTATGATTATATACCTAAAGGAATACGTTACAGCTACAAATTAATACACTACAATAATTGAATACAAATTTAATAAGCATTATCAATCAGATCACAGTTACACAATACAAATACATTACAACTACAGACTACAATGAGAACGTCAGGTTATAACTGGACATTACAACTCACATTTACAGTAACACATTACACCTACAGACTACACTTTACAGTAATACATTTCCGATCTTGATGCTCCATCTTCTAATAAGAAGCTATTTTTCTCCGTATCTTCCATTTCTGGTCGCAGATTTCTCCGCTTTGTTGTGCAATATGACTTGGTTGTTCCACCAGCCCGAACTTCCACAGTCCGGCATAGAAGTTTTGTTATGGTCAGTCCATCCTCCCGGAATAATTGTCTAACAACCTGTGACATGAATTCCTCAGCCTCTCTTTGCCTCTTTTCCGCAAACGCTTGACGACCATTCTGTTTGATTGTGGTTTCATTGTGTTATGTCGACAATGCCTGTGAAGAGTCTGTCTTGAAGTGGTACTATATAAATTTGCAATTGAGATTGCAATAACAGACTACCTTTTCATTTTCCAGTTTCTGCACGTGATCCTCCAGCTCTGCCAACTGGATCAGTGTCGGAATAGATCCAGTCGGGATGTAGTAGGGAGTGGCGCAGAGAGCGTCGCACAGGTGTTGATCGGCTCTGCTCAGCTCCTTCAGGCACTGCAATCGGTCCGACACCTCCGTCTGCAGCTCTTCCATTTTCTTCTTCAAATCTTTTTCCTGCTGAATCCAGCTCATCTTTGCATTTGCCTAATCAGTCATACATAAATACATCAAGTATTGTAGGCATCAGGTAATGTAAACAATCAACGAGTTTGACTAAAGTTGAATTTGAAGCAATGCCTTGTGCAATACGATAATGGCACCATGGCAGTCGACTTGTTTCGGATTTCAACTTCTGTAATGGATGACTTTGAGTATGAAGTCACATGACCATCAGCTGCTGCTTAATGCATTTTAATAATGGTGCCATAGAAGTCATAATATTAGAGTATTTAGAGTAGTTTAGACTTTAGAACTACAGCACGCATTAGATGCACAAAAGCATGTAAGGTAACATTAGGCAAAACCATCATTTAACAACCTACTAGTTAAAGGCCTGGTGTCAGGTTAAGGTGACATATGGCAAGGTAAGGTAATTGCAAAGTTATTACACACATTGATCAACTGATCTGCCTTCAGAGACATTGTCCTTGGGTTCAAAGTTTTTTTGGCTTAAGCACAAACAGCAATTGATCCACCAACATGAAAACCTTTCCATGTATATGTTGCTCAGGTTGACCAGAAATTCAGAACCCCGATGCAATGATGAAAGTTGCTTTCAATGCTAAGCACCCATAATACAAAGTAAGCAATATAACCAGACAACTATATACTTAACAGTGTTCCCAGTGCTACAAGTCCACACAGGTCAGTCAAAAGATGATATTCCAGATGACTGACCTTTAACCTTTTGCACTATTTTAACCATTGAGTTACGAGTATCCACAATGTAACTTAGATAAAATTTTACACATCTCAATTGAAACATCTCTATAGTAACTCCTTCGACATAAAGACAACCACAGCAATCCAGCGACATAGCATCTTTTTTTAACCACCCAACTTGCACTGGAACTCATTTACTCATTTACCAACCACTAAATGTAAGAAGGCCGAAATAAATGGGTGCAGCTTAGAAAACATCACAAAAGATCACACTAGACTAAAACGGATTTAGAATAAATTAGCATCAAACTAAGCATGAATAGAACAGCCTTACCTCGTATGGTGGCAGACCGAGTTCCTTTGTAAGCCGTTGTACCTCTATGTTATGCTTGTCGATGTTGCACAAAATTTCTCCTTTCATGGCTTCCTCTTCTAAGATCATTTGGTCCAAAAGATCGATTACGTGCACAGCAACAGCGCGATCCCGTGCAACATAAGCCTCGCCTGTTATCCCAACTTCATTCCATAGTGACTTGAGCTTTCCCAGGGCTATGTCCAAATGCTGAGGCAAATCTTTACTGACAGCCGAAAACATGATATCGAAATTATATACAAAAAGATAAAATTAAAAAAAACAGAAAATGTCAGTTCAAAGAAAAGAAAATAGAAGACAAGAGACAAAAAACAGCAACATTCAGAAAAACATAAAACAGAAAAGAAGGACAATAAAATTATATAAAATCATAAATACAATTTTTAAAAATACATTAGATGCAATCTAAAAACAAAATATTGCAGATGAATTGGATCATATATAAAGTAGACAAAATGAGATTTAAGATAGGACAAAATAGACAAGATGTAATTTAAAAATACATAACACAGAAAATATGCAATTTACAAATTGCATAAGATAGACGAGAATCAAGTTTAAAATACATAAAATATGAAAGATGCTGATACATGTATATCTCATGGAGTACATTCCTTTAAAAGAAACTTCTGAAAACTGCAGTGACCAATTTTTGTACAACCAGGCAACCAGCAAACATTTATCAAAACTAATCTCAAGACTTCTATTGTACCACAGCACACAAGGCATCAGCCAATGGTGACAATACAATTAGCATTCATACTCTATTTATTTATTGTCACTTTAGCTTTGTGGATCAATAAAAATTGATTGATTGATTGATTGATTGATTGATTGATTGATTGATTGATTGATTCAGATATTTCAGCTGTAAACCGAGAATCCACTGAAAAAGCGTGGAGCAAAACTGAGTTTTAAGTCTGGCTCTCAATGTTCAACATTTAGACAGTCTTGTTGTCCTCGAGACCAAGGTCTTGGTCTCGAGTGCACTCGAGTTCGTTTTTAAAAGTCTTGGTCTTGGTCTTGGTCTTGAGGTTCAAGGTCTTGGTCTTGGTCTTGAGGTTCAAGGTCTTGGTCTTGGTCTTGAGGTTCAAAGTCTTGGTCTTGGTCTCGCAAGACCAAGACCAAGACCGGCTGTCAATATGAAGTCATTTAACAGAATTCAAGAATTCTGTATCAAGCCTGCTTGCATCATGCGACCAATATCTATGGACGGATACAAGTCTTGTTGGTCAGGAAAACCCATTGGCAGCAGCAACAGTTATTCTGTATCAGACGGTATGATAAACCATGGGAAGATTTCAAAAGGACTCACTGGCTCACTATCTGTACATTTACATCCAGTGGTTGAAAAGCTCTGTGTGTGTCAGCGACTTCAGCACCTGTAGAACGTATTTTTTCACATGGCGGAATTTTTATGAGGCCCACCAGGCACGTCTTGGTCAGAAAATTCTGAGCGAATTGGTTTTTATAAAATACAACAAGCATTTGGAATAATAGTTTGCATGAAGGACTTTTGAATACAAATTCGGATTTCTCTGCAATTTGCATTTAAAGTTAATTTGCTTGAATAAAATAAAAGACTCATGTTTTCATTCAAATAGCAAATATTCCGACTTGACAATTTTAGAAGTCTTGACCTGATTGCGATTTTTTGGGTCTTGGTCTTGGTCTTGAGGTTCAAGGTCTTGGTCTTGGTCTCGAGGTTGAAAGTCTTGGTCTTGGTCTTGAGGTTCAAGGTCTTGGTCTTGGTCTTGAGGTTCAAGGTCTTGGTCTTGGTCTTGAGGTTTAAGGTCTTGACAACAAGACTGCATTTAGAGAACTGTCAAAGTGGACTAAAGCCGGCAGAATGTTTCAATGCAAAAGCTTTATTTTAAACTTGTATCTGGACCTTCCTGAGCTATCACATTTCAACCGGGCTTCCTTGAAGGCTTACGATTATTTACCAGTTTCACTTGAAGTGACTGTCGAGTGTTGACAGATGCCATGTGCATTACGATAGCGGCAATATAAAAGCCATAAGATTAAATTAGATTTAATTAATTAAGTACTCTTCCTTCGTCTAAGGTTACATTAAAACTGCATTAAAAAATCTAAAAGGCCTTCTATTGTTTATAATCAAATCTTGCCTTCCCCAATTCGGTATTTAGGCCTAGACAAATCCCAGAGTTGCTACCTACCACTGCATAAAAGCCCTCAGTAACACGATTAAAATATTAAAACACAAAAATTAAATAGAAACCTTGATATCTGTTGTTGAGACTCCATAGTTTAAATTAATCGCTTCCAGATTTTTCGCTTTTACTCCTAAAAACAATAATTCGAATCATCAAATATTTGAATTTCGCGAGCCAACGCCCAGAATAGCTAATCAGTAGAAATCAGCGGCTTGCGATCATAAACAAGGTTCAAAATAATCAAGCGCTATAACAATCTCTGCTATAGGCTACTACAGAGAACGATCCTCATAATTAAAAATATTATATTGTAATGTAATAACTGAATGTCAAGCGATGTAACAATGTCTATAAATAAACCAGTTCTTTCACCTTCATTTTGTAAACTACAGATATTTTAATTATGTAGATATATACTCGAAAGGTAACTTAACTATGAAGCAACGGTCGAAGATGTTACGCGTCAAATGTAAATGAGCATGGATTTCTATAACATAGTTTATAGATAGGCCTATATATATAATTTTTCTATACATCCACGACCTGCTCGTTTTTCACTTTATTTATTTGGTGAGATCTTCACCACCACTGTCCATCTGAATAGGTGCCACACCAGTTAAAGTGATCATGTGCGGATTATAACTAGAGATGTGACTGCACCCTCACGCAGAGACGCATTGCTACATGTAACCAGGTTAAGTAATTGAATCATTTGACATAAATAGGCCTGTAAACGGTACAACTACAGTTTATGGCTTTTCGGCTTCGTTCTAGTCTCTATAGCACCAATAACCATTATCGCGCGGACTTCTATTGACGACCCTGTAGTTAGCATCATAATTATGGCCTACATAGTACCACAGTACGTACGGGTACATGTATGCTTCATCGTCTATGCACAAATCGTTCTAGTGGTCATTGTGCCAGTTAATCTTCCAGTCTTCGCCATGTATTCACAATTCAAGAACCTCGATCAAGCTGATCCTTCCGCCGCCGCCTCCAACACTATATCTATACCTGTCAAGTCTTTAACGGTTGGGATGCATTCAGCTATAGCAAGGCATCAGCGTACATGCAGGCTACTTAATGTGTTGCCAGACTGGACGGTAGGACGCAGTGGCATCTACCAAAGGGGTGGGGGAAGACGATCTCCCATGGTTGCCAGAACTGGGGGTTGTTGATTTCCGATAATATATTTAACTTATATGTATCATGAATGTTTATATCGAATGAACGTTATCTCGGAGTAATTAGTTCTCAGTGACTTTCGAGCCTCTTATATAATGTCGGCCAGAGTAGGGGGGGGGTGGTTGCTCCACCATTCCAGATGGGTAGGACGGCTTCTAGTCCAATGTTGTGCTCCCCAGAAACGGCAATAGGCCTTATTGCCGAGTCTGGGAAACACAACATTAGACTATAGAGGCCGTCTTATTGGCCAGTATGAGGAATACAACACTGAACTACAGACCGTCCTATTGCCGAGTTTGGAGAATACAACTTAGGACTAGATCTCAGTGTGGGATTTTTAGAAAATGCTGGGAACATTTTATCCGTATTTGCAAACTTTTCAAAGAAATTTCAAAGCAACTGATTTCAACGCTAGCAGTTTGCAAGTCAGACTCGAATCAAATTCAATTCCTTGGTCGAGAAAATTCAAAACTGTATACATGATATACCATGGAAATGTCTTCTCTTTGTCAAAGACTCAGAGTCATATAATGCTAAATCACATTAGCACAACTGAGGGGGTTGAAAAAGCCCCCCCTCCGGGTGTGCAATGAAGACTTAACTGGGGGCCCTGGCCATCCTACTGCGGAGTTTGAAGAAGACAACACAAGGATTGCCGAGTCTGTCAAACACAACACTGGCTAGTTTCTGGGGTAAGAAATCTGAGTGACGAGACAAGTTATTCCAACCATTCCTGTGTGAAGTCACAACCACAACCTATTCGATTCAGAAACAGGCTCAACTGCCACTGATTTCATTTCAGAGGGGTCCACTCCGCTGTCATGTAAGCAACACGGTCTGATTGCAGATAGCCGGAAGTTAAGTGGTGTGCAGAAGTCGGGAGAAGGACACATCGTAACATTCTGCTCTATTTCAAGGTCTGCAAGATTGTCTGACACTAGATGGTGCGAAATATAGTGACACCACAAACCAAGTTAAATGCTTCCGGAATGCATACGCTGTTGTCTGTTTGAAAGCTGCCCATCCACAACTTCTTCCAAAATCCTCTTTCGATGGAAGTTGCAGTCGAACAACCATTCTATGTCAGAAATGAAAAAAGGGAGTGTCAGTGTGGCAAGTGACAAAAATTGAAAGTTTAGGGCTAGGATCACGATCACACCAGCCAGGCAAGGATTGGGAAGCCAGTTAAGGATAGGGAATGAAGACTGCACCGATTGGAACCAAAACTAAGGTGCCAGCAGTTTTGTTCCACCGAAGTAAAACTTTTGACACCGTTTAACGGTGTCAATAGTAAGGAAATTCCTCATTAAATACATACCTCTTTCAAACACAGAGCTCTAAGGTGTTGTTTTGGGGGTTCAATGATATTTCGGTCAAAGTGCGTATACGAAAGCAGGAATCCAAAAACCCCACACAATGATTATTTAAGAGCTACATAAACACGGATGCACAGGTTAAAGGCAAGCAAATTATCACACTCCCAGTGATTTATTATTAGGTACTTTGTGTCACTGGGCATCTGGGCCAAAACGAAGCATCTACCCTTGAAAATTGTTATGACCTCAAAGAAATACAAACTTGAAAACAAGTGAATCAAGAAAACCTCACAAGTCACAAGTTTCTGATGAAAACCAAAAACCAAACAAAATAACTAATTGGTACCGGAGCCAATAACACCGACAAAGAAAAGTTAAAAAGTTCAAATAAGAGCAAAAAGCTATACAGTACTTACTTATTTAATTGTTTTTCTTGGCATCACCTTTCAATGTATTAACTTAGAAACAAGTTCACCACAAATGAATAATTGAGTTTAATGGACTCCTAAGTAAATACTTAGGAGTTCATTTAAACTCAATTATTCAAAGCATCAATTTATTTAGAGTATCGATTTAATTTCTTGTCTTTATGCAGTGCCACGATATATTGATGCGTGGACCTACAACCGGCCTGCACAAAGCAGGCAAAATGTGGGTCTCTTTCATGCAGCTTTCTTGGGGCACACTTCAGATAGGAAGCAAGCAAGTAATGGTGTCATACAACCAAAATGTTTAAAATTGACAGAAAACAAAATAAAATTTGAACAAAATCAAACCTGCAAAGGAATATAATGGAATACAACTGGAACAAACCTGAATATTAATCACAGTTCACATCAAATCTGTCTCAATGAAAGGCAAACTGTTCTCAAACGCTATAGAATACTTTCGTCAAGAAGGAACCAACACCAAAGTTCAGAAGGTAATTACTGCAATTAATTAATGCAATATGTATTGTATATGCATAAAAATTGTTGACACTGCTTTGCAATAATATCCTGCCATAATTACAACAGGTAATTAATTGACCCCTCTCTCCAAGTCTGCTTCTCTTGCAATTTCTCCTCAAATCTTTCATTGTTATACTGAAAACCTGTCTGTGTTATATATATACACACAAGTATATATATATATATATATGCATATATATATATAATGAATGCTACCATGGGCAGTACCCATATAACTTCAGCTATAACTTGTACAAAGCCTATAAATTACTAGACAAAACAAATTCTTTAAAATAGTCCAAAATAGGATCGTGACTGGATTCTATCAGTGTAGTAGAGAGGTTAAAAAATACTATGCACAGGTTTTTGGTAAATTTTTAAGGTGACAACCAAAGACAGCTTTATACTATTATCCCTGTGCTCTGGGAAATATATTTGACGAAGGAATATGACCAATAGGGGGGGGGGGAAGGGTTTGAATGTTATAGTAATGGTTTTTATATAAGAGTTTCGGTGATGCAGAATGCACTGTACACCAAAACAAAGATTTTCTTTAATATAATACACAAATTTGAAACTGAGTACAAATTCCATACACCGGAAATATTGACTTCAATGGTAGATAATATGTATCACCCAGCATTTTTAAGGGGTTCTAACACTTTAACGATGAACTGCGTTGATTTCCCAGTCGCTTTTAGTACGCTCTCGCCATTAAAGGGTTAAAGGTTTTGAATGAGTGCCCAGATACACAAATACAATTACACATGCTTAAAAGTGTGCATACAAAGAAGCTACAAGAAAGTTTGGTTACAGTATTGGGGATGACTATCGTGCAAGGTTAGTAGAGGGCGTGGATTTACTGACCCTATGAACAGAGTTACCACAGAACCATTCCTACGCAAGTACAAATGGCTCAACAACGGCTGCTGAAATATGCAAGAAATAAGCAGCTGGCAGATCAATAGGTGATAGGTTGACAGATAAGAGAGCCATATACTGGCAAACAAGGCCACTCGTTGGCAGATAGAAAGACAACATACTGGCAGAAGAAAAGGCCACATGATGCTGGCAGAAATCATCTGTCATAGTTGGCAGATGGAAGGAAAATGAAAGTCATCAAGCCGACAGATGAAAGAAGGGTTGACAGACCTACTAAGACATGGGTTGATACAAGTAATGGCATGTATGTCATATAAGAGTCACCTGTCAGGTCACCAGCTTCATGAGATGTACAGTCCCCGTGCTGACAATTCATTTGGTTAAAGCGCACATATGACTACTTCAGCAATCCAACAACTGGACAAATACTCTAACAGTAAACGCAACTTATCTCAAACAAGTGTTTTGGCATGTAACAAGTTGAACAAAAAGAAATACAATAGTAATAGGAATAATACTAATAGTAGGTCTACTAAAACCAATAATAATGAAATGTTCCTCTGAAAACCAGTAATAAAATTTTAATGATAGGATTGCTGCTACCTTTGGTCAATAATACCAGTAATAATAATAATAATAATAATAATAATAATAATAATAATAATAGGCTCATAATGACCTATGGCTTTGTTTATTTATGATCGTTTTTCTAGCACTTCAATGCAATTACTTTCCACAGCACCTTTGAAACCAAGCAGGACATCAACGAAGGATATGCACTCCAGAAAAAATGCTGTCCCTCAACTTTTTTAAACCTGAGCGATATGATATATTCTGAGCAATAATATAACTCATGTCAACTCTAGATGGACTCCGTATGGGCACGCGAGCATGCTACTAGTGAAATTTCTGGTAACTTGAACAACACCTGAAAACTGATGACCATCATGTTCTAAATGATATTACACATCATTTTGGGAAGTGTAGACCGTGTTTCTTATCTTAAAGCAGTGCTTATTAAATGTTCAATTAAAAGAATAATAATAACAATAAACTAAAAGAAACTTAGAGGAATGAGGGCCAAAGAGAAACACAAATATTGTTACAAACTTAAAGCAGTAAAATTGTTACAAATCTCAGCTGATCAAGACGTACATGGAATATGGTAACTTGGGATTTAAGTAATGTACATGTAAGTGCAACATAGCTTTCCATTTCTATCCTAAAATTATTAATAGAAGGAAAACACCTTTTACCATGACTAGTCTGCCAGTTTTTGGGCTTTGTAGACTTATTAGTATAACTAGTTTTAAAATGTTAGTAATCATATACAGATAGAAATGAAGTAAGGACAGATATTCCAAATGATATCAAGATTTCTGGAAGTTGCAACAGAAAGGATTTTAGGGGTTACATAATTAACCAAACGATTTTCAAAGTTCCAGTCTGTCAATTTTGCTCTAGTATACAGTTTGGTGTCCGCATAAGACATCTGTAAAGGGAAATCAGAAACACTGAAGGGTTCTGCTTCAACTTTAATAAAGAATTTTCTCATTGCTAAACAACTGAGAAAAAAATTGTTGTCGGCTCAGTCCATCTTTAGGAATATCTGTTCTATTCAAGTCCCTATGGTGCACGTAGCAATTCCTATGCTCATACTGCAGTCCGATTTCTAGTTTTTAAGATTCTGCATACGGTGCGTCTTCCTCTGTAGTGCATCTCTCTCGAATCAACTCTACGGTGCCCTATCCTCTATTGATTGCAATGCTTCATCTTTCTATTTTCAATCTCTGTGCTCATTGTGCTCAAGTCTTCAATTTTAATATAGCAAACGTGGACTGCCAACCAAAGTGTAAAATGCCAAGAATAACAACTTCAGAAAATAACAAAAAACCAAAACCACACAACTTCAGAAGAAACAGAAAACCCAAACCCACTATATTAATCTCTGTGTTTGTTGCAGCCAACAGCATTTCTCTCATATGGTCCACAGTTGTATTAATGATAAATTAATGAGAATCTCACATCTGGACTTCAAAATCATGAAACAGGTAAAAATCCCACTGAAAACTTCTACAGTGTAGCTGAAGTGTGCAAAGCAGTGCACAAAAATGTCAATCGAGAATCTGGTTGAAATACATCGATTGGCAGAAACTGACAGCAATAAAGGAGCATATCACAACTGATCTAACTCAAGTTCGTCTGAAAGCTGAGTGATGAAATTATATGGCAAGGCAATCCGGACAATTATGGTGTAAAAATATGTTCAGGCAAGGCAATATAATCGTTCGTTTCTCATGCACCTCCATCTACAGTGGTCCTCCGAGGCACAAATAAAAACACAGCTATCGGAAAACCTTTCCATATATATTAAATAGTTTGCCAACATACTGTCATTTCTAGGATGATGTACCAAGATTTGAACTCTTGACAAAGAGGCAAATGGTAGATATGATGGCAACTAGCCAACAACAGTTGGTGGTTATATCAACCACCAACAAATTAAGAACTTAACCATCAAATAGGTTTGTCCAACTGGACAAGTTTTCGCATTAGTACTTAGCGCTTTTCACATTAACCGTGTTTTATCAACCGTGGTAATGCAAAAAGTTCACATTAGTACTTCCCTATTTATATAAAATAATCACTAGACAAATAAAGATACCTTGTATTGTTTGTTTAATTACAGGTAAATAGCATATCTTACTTCCCAATACCAGTAGTAAAAGTCTACAAGAAACTCTTCGAAAATAATACGACATAGTCATGGTCAGCCACATGGTTGTGGCAATTCCAGTTACTTTACTGAGCAATCCGAAGTCGATCTAAGTGAATAACATTGTCTAATCACACCCACACACCATTACAGTTTAAATCTGTCGAAAAAGTACAATGCAAGAATGAGAGGCGACGCATCTGGGTGAAGCACTACCCACAGTCACCTCTATGATAGGTGGAAATGCACATTCCAAAGTGACGAAATGCTTTCCAAACAGCTACTTGGTGGCCGACGGAAAATCCTGAGTCCCATTCTTCACAGTGCCTCCGTCACCTTCTGACACAAAGCGCTTACGACCTCTGCAAGTATACAGTAAGGCAATTCACGTACATGGCAATACAGCTATCATAGTTTATTTATTTATTATACATCTTATGCACCCAATCTGTAGACCTGAATCTGATGAGTGTATGCATGCAAACAACTTGTCCTGGGTCGTTAGTTTGAGTCTGTTCAGCAGACTCAAACTCACAATAACTAGTACCACAATCAGTGGTCTACCAAGTGAGCAATGTCCTAGCTTTCCTACCTCACTGAAAGTAATGAAGGTATCAAGGATATGTATTAGTAGTAAGTACTATATAAGGTAAGGTAATTAATTTAAAGTAAACAAAGCATAATTGTTAATCAATGAATCAATCAGTTTACTGAAACCAATAATAACAATCGATATTACAGTCACTCAAATAAAGTATTAGCAGGCATTCAAAGGTGAGACCAGAAGGGACAATAAGTCCCACTAACAGGGTCACCTAGTTGCTTATAACAGATTTCATGAAAGCACTTTAAAAACTTCACAATTCATCAGATTTTCTTAAGGTAATGTATTTACAAGTGACCTTGTTTATTTATGGCAATGCACAAAAGGCAATGTATTAACAATATCATATACAAGGTACAGCAATTCAGGTGTTGTAGCTACAGTAATGTAGTAAAAGTAAGGCAGCCAAAGCATGGCCTGTGGTGCTCAGCAAACTGCATGGCAAAATGAGATTTAGCAAAGAATTTTTACCAAAATGAACTACAAAATTTTTCCTTCTTTATTTTTCCTCACTGTAACCCCAAACTAGTAACATGAAATAAATTACAAAATTTTAACAAATAAATTTTAAAATAAGTATATTAACAGTAACTTTGCCACAAAGATGCTCAGATCTGAACACTACAACAGACGAGATGTATGAACAGCAACTGTATGAAAAGCATCCGAAAAGGTGCTATATAAACTGAAAGGTTCTTAAAGGTTTTGTGTACTCAAAGCACAGGTACCTTGAAGGCAAAGCCTGCAGCATAGCATCACTTAGGATTCTTTCCTTGTACAGCTTCAATGCCAACTGTTCAAGAAGGGAGTGGGCTGCAGGAACATCAATGCTAAGATCATCCACATCTTCATAAAATCTCTTCATGCCCTGAAAATAGTAAAACACAATGGAACTTGTACGTAAACTATAGTGTAAGCTAAATGACTTGAAATATACTTCATTGTACACCAAATCATTTTCCATACACTACAAGCAGAGATATTACACCAAAGCATGAAGGCGTAAACTCAAAATGGACAAAAGAGCCGTCATTTTCTACAAGGTTGTTAATAATTTGCATTCAGATTTACATAGCTCCCAGGTGAAAATTTAATGGATTGTTGGCAAAAAGCAACTGCCTACGTGAAACTCATCAAAAACACAATTTTACACAGCTTGCATTAATTATGGTTGAACTTCAACCAAGGTGTTAAGAAGACAGCAGTTTTAGATAGATATTTGGAAGAAATAAACCAGACATAGTCATTTATTTTATTGGGTTTGTTCACATTGGCAGGCACGGTGAACTTCGGCTAAACACAGCTCGGTTAGGATTTGTCTGCTCCTCAGCCGATGATCCCGACCACATAACCATGCTTCTGAGGAGTTTCTGTGTCACTGACAATCACCCATCCAATTACAAACACTGCCTGTATGTCTCAACTTCGCTGTGTCTCATATAAAAAAAAACCAGGCAGCCATTTTATGGAAAACTGCTTAGCACTTTTGACTCGTGTCTTATCGTTGGATAACGTAAGAAATTTATAGATAAACGGAGCGGATAAGGAACCTTTTCAAACTGGTCTGCAGTAACGACAGCAGCGTCCGTTAGGAATCTGAGAAGACGGACGATGATGTCCATCACACGGTCACTGGAATCCTCTATCGCCAAATCAACCGCCTACAAAGAAATGACCACATCAGTTACCTTCATCACCATGAATATCATTATCCTGAGCATTGTCATCCTTTGCATTTCATCCATAACATTCTCATTATCCGAATCATTAACATCGTCACCTTTAATAACGGCATCATGCTTAATATCATCATCCTTAAAATCGTAGTTATTCTAAACATCATCATTGACATCGTCGTTATCCTTATTAATATCATCTGTTAACATCATCATCATCCTTAATATCAGTATCATTCTGAACCTTATCATCACCATCATCCTTAACATCATTATCATTCCGAATCTCATCATCATCTTTAACACTCATCATCCTTACATCCTATCATCATCATACTTATCACCTTCATTATCATCACTGTTTAAGATCATCCTCAACTTCCTCTTCCTCCTCCTCATCATCATCATTATCATCATCATCATCAATCCCAACGTTCTCATTTTCATCATCATTGTCAGGATCAAGGCCATAAACACCATAATCATCATCATTACTGAAGAACTAGCATCATTCAAGCATTGTCCTCATACTCATCATCAACTCAACATACAGATCATAATTTTTACAATAATTAACATCATCATCCCTAGTACAACAATCACTGGTTGCTTTAGTGACCTGAAAGACGAGCTCGTGGTGAAAATGCGGAACTTCCAGTTCCAGCAAACATCGCATCGCTTCGCTCAGATCCTCTGAATCCACGTACTCCTTCAGCAACTCCTCTATCTACAATGCCATCACCACAGACTATCCAGAATAAACTTATTAAAACAAACGTGGTCTAACACGAAACCTTATTATTATTACAATTTCTATTATTCTATCCGAGGTAGAAATTATCCTTCAGGAATGAAAATATTACATAAGGGCTCAAATGTATTTCTGAAAAATTCCAAAGACAATGTTAGCAAATGCTTTTTTAAGGCAACAGCCCCATTCAAAAAATCGAATCAAGGTTTCATGCCGACTTGTATAGTCCACATCTGTGGAATTCTCAACAGCTTGCTTTGTGGTACCATTTTCATTCTCTTACCTCATTTTGCAAACAGCCCAAGACTTGATCTTTTCCAACTAACTGCACTCTGGATTCACAAATTAGCATATTATGAATATCTGATTAATAATAATAATTACTTTATTGCTGAGTGATTTGACTGGGCGGTTACCGCCTCCTGCTCCCCAGATGTTATCCAGATGAGCCATTCCGTGATTCATTGACAACAGGACATTCGCTTTTTCTAAGGCACTTCTGTTCTCACAACAAAAACAGCAAATCATCAGCATTATTCTATTTATCTTAGGATTATTATTATTATTACTACTTTTAGCTCAAACGGTTAAAACTGTGTGAAGGATAACTACCTCGATCAAAGATAATCACTATCATATCCTAATCATAATTCTTAGTATTGTTGCTATTGTTACCATAACTGGTCACAAAATTAAAGAATACAGAATTCCAAGATAAAAACAGTCATCTTTAAAGTTCCAGAAATCATGTGAAACAGTCTGCATTAACACTTTAATGACAAGCATGCACTAAAATGTACTGAAAACCAATCCCTCTTGTCGTCAAAGGGTTAATTAGAACACTGTTAGGTCAATAAGTGCAAAACTGACACAACTAATTTGCTGTCGACTTTTCCCTTGTAGCTTTGGATGAACTTTGGCGGAAGGCAGTCGTCCGCCACACAGCGCGCTATGAACTGACCAAGAAGCTAAATGCACATCAACAAACACTACACATTTAACCACGTTAGAAGACGAGCAGTTCCTTAAGCTAGCCCTGAGACAGCCATGGGTATGAAGTGTTAGCGACTTCATTTCCTTAGCCTCGGCATATGAGGGCAGGCAGTGTTTAAAGTGGGTGGGAACGGCATTCCCACTGCTCTAAAAATTCTTTGCTTGCATTCCCACTGCTCAAATGCACCCTAGTAACGCATGCGCTCCAATAAAACTCTTCTTTGGAGTTCCCACTGCTCACCAAAACCACTTGAACCACTAAGGGCGGGTGATCAGTCCTCTCCCTCGCCGTCTCATCTTCCCACTGACAGTCTACTCATTGCAGCCGAGTTGGCTAAGGGATGCCCACTAAACACTAGACTATTAAGCACTTCTTTAATTAAACCAAAATTCACACACATAAACAGCATCTCAATTAGCCTTAACTTCCTCTTACCTACCCTATACAACCTTTGATTACTCTGTGTCTTTTGCTACCTTACCTATCTTTTGCTACATTACCATACATTGTTACTATTATGGCAGCTACCATACCTTTTGCTAACATACATTGGTTTACCTTACCCCACCTTCTGCTAACATGTCACCTTTTATTACTTTACCTTTAGTTACTTTACCTAACCCCTTTACCTTACTTCTCCTTACCTTCTGTTACCTCTCCAGTTATTTTATCATACCTTACCTTTATTGCCTCATTTTTACCACCATAAGTCACTTCTTGTTACCTTACCTTTACCTTACCCCTTTACCGTACTTCTCCTTACCTTCTGTTATCTCTCCAGTTATTTTATCATACCTTACCTAAGTTATTACCTCATTTTTAGCACCATAAGTCACTTCTTATTACCATTACCTTTAATTACCTTAGTCTCTGTTACCGTACTTCACCTTATGTTACTTGACCTTACTTTGTTACCTCACCTACTGTTACCATACCTATTCTGTTACCCTATTCTACCCTTCTAGAGACTGTCTTGCTTACGTTTGGGGCATCTGGAGTGTCCAGATGAAGGTCATCAAGGGTGGCCAGGAGTTCATCGAAGCCGTTCGAGATGTCGTGCTCCGAAAGGATGTAGCTGTAGAGGTCAGAGATGAGCTGAGAAATCATCTCCCTCTGTGGATTGTGCCGGTCCAATCCGAGCAGAATGGCCAATCGCATCACTTTGTGACCGTTTGGACCGATATTCAGCTTGCCCAGCGATGCCTGTTGAAAACATCCGACGATAGTCAGAGTATATGTACAGTAAGATATTATAAACTATCTGTATTAGGTAAGGAAAGGCAAGTATCTGTTAAAAAAAGGCCACTCCTCTCTTCTTTCAACATCCGCTGGAAAATATGTTGTTACGGGTACACGCGTCTTGTCCTTTGTCCAGGAACGTAGCCCGACTTAAAATCAAGAGGAGGCAACTCTGGGAGACATCCAGGTGTAGTGGGGTTTGGGGAGGGGGTATTTGGGGGTGCATGGTTAAAACCCATGGGAAATTTTCAGTATATAAAAAAGCAAGAGGAGGCAACTGCCTCTTCTTGCCTCAATGTAGCTATGCCTATGCCTTGGTCAGCGTTCAATCACAGTTGCCAGACCCTCTGAAACTGTCTACCTCCTCATGTTCACAACTCTCTTATTGACTGTCTTACACTCTAAACTGAAAACTTACCTTTTCCAGTGTACTTATGGCTCTTAATGGTTGCCCGGCTTCAAAGTGCATGTCTGAACTTTGTATGGAGGGCATTCCCAAATTACAGTTGTACTGTATTGTATTGTATGGTAATGTTAAAGCAGGATGGAAATATAGCGAAGTAAATCAAGAAACCCAGTGACCTGTTATTTGTAAAATAGGTCAAGCAGGATAAGGCATGGTCGTGTTAATTAAGGTAAGGTATGTGGAAATGTTAAAGTAAGGTAATGCAGGTCAGGAAATCCTAATGATCTTGGTCAGGTAGGCAGGAATAGGGTAAGGAAAAACACGAAATGGTAATGTTAAGTCAACTGAAGGTAAACTGGAGAAAGGTCATAGCACAGCTGCCACTGGAAAATATACAGTCACATACCTCTACTTCATAAGTGTTTCCATGTTCTAGAAACTCTTTGAGAATAGGCGTCACAACTTTTTCCAGCTCCTCTTCAGTCAAAACTGGATCAACATGCTCCAGCTTATATTCTCCCTAAAGAAATGTATTCAAACAGCTGCAAGGTCTAAATACTATAATTGTATTTCAAAACTTGTAAAGCACCTCTACCCAGTGTCCACCAGACAGTGTACACAAGAGCACCTCTGAGTAGTTCTCCTGCAGAGGTGCTATGTAAATGTCTGTTTTGCATGAAGACAGCAAAAGAATGCGGCAGGACTACCAGATAGAAGGACCCCACAGACCAAAGGGGAAGACAATTCCAAAGCCTAAAGTCGTTGTCTCTTGATCATGACTTTAATAACAACAACTTATATGGCATCTTAAATAATGAACTACTTTGAAGGTGCTGTACAAAGTCAATGCAAGTGAAACCTTCTTGAAAGAAAAAAAGTCAGTCATTTAAAAACATTGCAAAGTACGCAGTGTATTACATCAGAATGAGCTTAGAACTACTCGTCTGCCTTTAGCGATTGCCAATAAGCATACACATACAGCGTGGGAATTGTAGAAAAAAGACTGGGGGCTGAGGGTGGAACATTTTACCCGTATTGTGCAAACTGATGTCAACGAAATTGAAAGCAGCTGATTTTGACACTAGCAGTTTTGCAAGTCACACTCGAATTAAAATCAACTCCTTCATTTATTTATTTATTTAAAAATGCATATATGATACACCATGCAAATTTCTTCTCTGTGTCAGAGACTCAGAGTCAAATAATGAAAATCACACTACCACAACGGATGGGGTTGGAAACGACCCCCCGTCCCCCCCCATCCCGGGTCTGCATTGAAGACTTAACTGTGGGGGTCCTAAGAAAGACTAGGGGGTTGAACCCCCAATCCCCTGCCAATTTCCTACCCTGTACACATGACCTAGATCGATTACTTGGCTCAATTCGTATCAAACAGCATAGGTAGTCCACCTAAAGTCAATCATGACTTATGCCTTCATTACATTTATAAGGCTGAAGTCGTGCTAATACTCAACAGTAAATGCCTTGAAAGAAGGCACATGCTGGCAAATACACAAGCTGAGCAAACACACTCAGGATGTCACGACCATGTCTGCCTTAAATTTCTCGATCACAAAATATATGCATAGTCGCGACACTGTTGGCAAGCCTGTTTTTTATATTCATTGTCAGTTTCATAACTCATCAAGTTGTCAGCTAACAATACTTCACTGCCAATTTAACAATATTGCAGCTGTTTGCACGAACCAACATGCATAAATTAAACCCTTCCATTCAACTTGTCTTTGGAAGTCTGCAGTCTGAAAGTTGTTGCAGCTCAATGAACCAGACTACAGCAGCTTTGCCAATATCTACATATTAACTTTAACATCATCACTCCATTCTCCAAGGTACTGTAAGCTCAACTTGCTGCACTTTAACCGTCATCAAAAAGCTTTTCTCTAATATTTTACAAAGGTTAGCCAACTCCTCAATAATGGCGTAACTTAGAACTGTAAGTGCAACATTGCAATGAGCATTTTCAAATGCATCCAGAATACTTTCAAGGGAAAGTTGTCCTTAGTCACCTCTTCCTTGTAATGCTCATACAGTGGGCTGGAGATTTCAGTCAGCCTTAGGCTTAGTCAAGCCAGCAGCACTTACAAAGCTCATAGTACACACACTAGTGAAAGATGGTACCCAGCTCAATAACCCAGTGTATTATTATCAAGGGGTCAGATAAATGTGACTTGATACTCAGCAAACCAGGCAGGCTAACATGCCATATTGTTTCACAACATGGGATATGGAAACCTTATTTTGGCCTTCTGAACATATTAGGCTAAATTTGCCAGCAGCTACAACGATGAGCTAAACTTAACATGAACAGTCACGAAAGTTGGGCACTAACAGAAAGTAGCTGCAAGTTTTATCCCTAAAAGTCAAGTGCATACATGCCTACAGCTTACAGGAACATTGAACTGTGCACCAGGATCTCCCAGCTAAAGTATACACATGACAAACACACATGACAAAGCCCTCCTGCAACAGGTTTCAAGACTCAACTACATATTTGAAATCACACTCAAATGTTGATAAACGTTCCTCATGCAGTGGCACATTTACTCAGTGCCAAATTAACAAATCTTCGCAAACACAAGGCTCAGAAAATTCACCTGAACATCAGAATCGTAGTTTGGATCATGGACATCCTTGCAGATTCCCGTTTCATCAAGCTCCACACCAAGCTTTCCCCATACTCCTTTTCCACCAGCACCACCTGTAGTTACAAACGTTTTATATTTTATTTTTTCATACAGAACCACTTTCTAAAACACAAGGCATTAGCGCATAACTCCAAAAGATCATTATGAACAAGCTGTAGCACTGTTTGCACGTTTCTTCTTTTCTGGCATTTATATACCACCAGCTTTTCATTACAATCACCTGTGCCATAAGTGATTTCCCGAGTCTGAGTTCAGTGATGGAGATGACACACCTTTTAACACAACTTCCCAGTCCTCTATACAATCAGTGGGCAGTCAGATAATCTGGTTGAGTGTTAACTCTTTCGCAGCTATGCTGTTTTTGATGAATGTCACCATAATTAGTTCATGAGAATACAAATACTTAAAATCTGTAGAAAGATAGACATGTCCTATATCATTTTGTTTGTTTTATTCCTCAACAACATTCTGTCTTGGAAAAGTTGACCAATTAATGTGTTTGTGGCAAAGTTTATAATTATACAAAACATTTAAACAAATTAAAATTATAACATTAGAAATTTTAAACAGAATACATGTAATAAAAACACTTCTACATGCAGCCACTTAATGGCATGCTTGTAGCAGTGGGTGAATGGCTAAAAATTTGAAAATTTAGTCAAAAATTTAGCTATTATTTCTTCCAACCAATGATATGACGTCAGCCCTCACAATGGTTAGTTCGACGATGCAGCCGTCTTTCAATCCCTAAACATCCGCTTTGTCGAACACAGCCTATTTCTTAAGAGAGCCTTATAAAATTGCCTGACTGAAAAATTTTATTTCTTGAACTTCACTGATGAAATAAAAACATTAAACTACAGAGAAATGACTAACATAAGCTCAAGTACTTTCCTAATCAATGATGAGATCAGACCGCATCGGAACATATTCATCGTAGATACAATCTTCAAATCTCGAAACCTCTGCCTCATCAACATATTTGTTTGAGAGCCTTTACAACATTTGTTGAACGAAATAAATTAATTGATTTTACTTGGCTGAAGAAAAAAACATTAGATTACAAACAAAAACGGCAAATGATCACGAAGGGGACATGTCTATTTAAATTTACATGGCTGGATATAAATGTTTACAAAATATTGTCACCTAAAGCTGCATTTCTAACTTTGCCAAACCAATGGAAAAACCCAAATAAGGGATTTTTCTTAATGTAAATCATTTCTTTTATCTAACGGATATAAATAGAACTGTTAATATACCTAATTATAGGCCAGAAGGACAAGCTTTTTGTAGTGCGGGCATTATTCTTGTGTAACTTTCATTTAAGTTGTATGCAGTTACAGTTTCACACCGTACCTCAGATTAATTACATTTCTGTTCCACTTTCAGTTCATTATAAATTTATCACAATAATAACTATTCCTTTTTACACACTGCCAATTCTTGAGTAAATGTAGTAAATCTGTGTATACCTTTTTATAAATTTGTTACAATCTGTAACAAATTCTTATTTAACTTTAAAGCTGCTGCTACTTTTCAATTTAAAGCAGTTGCAGCTTCTTTTAAAGCTGTTGCAATTTTTATCTGTTGAGCTTTTTGTAATTTAGTTTGAAGCTCTTGTGACTGCTGCCACTGGCAACTTATGAGTTCAACCCAGCCATGCCCCAAATGCAGATTTGTCTTAGGTTTAGTCCCACAACCAGAACTTGTCTCTACTCGCCAGGTCCAGTCTTTGTCTCCATAACCCTCCCCCTCCCCAACACTTTCAAGAACCGTCACTGTTACAAATTTACTTTTGTCCAAAACAACTATAAACCGACCTTTCTTTGGCTCGCCCTGTCGAAGTCTTCCAGCGTGCCTCGATTTGCGCACGCGTCTCTGACCGGCCGCTGCCCCAACGGACTTGCTGGTCCCGTGAAGCCGAACCCCATGGGCATCTCCCCCTTCAGCGGCACTCTCACTCTTGGAGGACGGTCGTCTCGGCTTCCTGACAACCCTGTCGTCCTTAAATGAAAGGCCATTTTCAGACGACTCCTTGCTAAAATGAGCCTTGGCAATCACTTCAGGGGCATCTGGGTTGAAAATCCCTTCCTGCTCCACATCACGAACATTCTTGACCGCCTCGTGGCCGATGACTATCGCCTCTTGCTCCATCTGTTCTCACGACGGCACTTTAAAGACACTCGACAGACAAAATCGATGGTCAGAATGCGTTTAAGATGACGATTGGATGAGATTCGAATGTCTAAATGTTATTTCTTGTAGCCAAATGTAATGATTTCACAATATAATCTACCCTTTCTATGCAAGAACCAAAATCATAATGGCCGTCACGTGTTGTTTATGCAACGCGGTCCTCGATATGGCAGGCTCAGCTCGCGCCAGATCCAAAAACATAACCGTCATATATCGGGTTGTGCTGTAGAATAAGTTTTATATAGTATATCAAAGATCTTTTAGTAGACTATGGTAGATAATTTGTCTTTTAAATTCTTTATTTGGGAATTTTTACACCTGTTTTCAAAGCAGATGTTTGGTTTAGCAGGAAAGTAAGAGGCTCGTCTAAAGAAATTTATATGATCCGGTTCGCTAGGCTACCGATCATGGAACGTATCTTTTTTAAAGATTTTAATCTTGGGCGAGCACCTGCGGTCCATACTCGACAACCTTAAAAGGCGTAACACCCATTCAAATGGGCACTGATAGCCAATCCTGCCTTCGGGCCCACATGGAGCTCATTATAAAAGACTCATATTCCCTCATGGTACCCGTACAGAACTGAGAGAGCTCAAACTGACTTCCATCTAATTCCCATGAAAATGCTGCCAGGGACGGATATATATCACTTGATACAGTGCTCGAAATTGACCGGAACGCACCGGAACGCCGTTCCGGTTCGTCAAATGAATTAGCGTTTCCGTTCCGGTTCGTCAAATGAATTATTGTGGAAAATACTATGAAATTAACGTGAATGCTCCCATATCTTCGACTAGCGTTCCGTTTCGTAAAATTTTCCATTTCGAGCACTGACTTGATACATTCATTGAAGAATGAGAGGGTCGAGGCCATAGAGTTAAAAAATCTCACATTTTGCTTAATTTTTCCACATACGTAATAGGCTAAATGTTTTTCACTCAAAACCGAAAACACTTCGTTTGCAAAAGTCCTAACGTGATTCAACCTTTTCCCTTTATCTCTCTCGACGCTTCTATTCTAAACACCGTTTCCATCTGCCTGCCTGACCTTTTGGATCTTGACCTGGAATCGATTTTGACCTTATAGGCCTACCAGCTTATCGATTTTGTTTTTGACTTAGCGCCTGTGAAGAGCCAAGCTATGGTTACGCGAAACTTCGACCTCGAGGTTACGATTGCGTTTATAGAAAATCGTATACATTTACAATATATTTACTGATGCAACTTGAGCGAACCTTCACCACCGCTCTCCGTTTTAATGGGTGCCACTGTGGCACTGTTCTACCACAATAATTACTTATAGGCCCTACTGTGGTGCCACGCCATTGCATTATTTTATATGACACTTGCACCGTTGACATTCTGGGAATCAAAAGGTTGAACCGACCAAGGGTGCCAACAAATTCACGAACACTCTTCATATCAGTGAAACAAGAGGTCCAGCTATTGCGACCCACGATGTTCATAATTATTTTTGATGGTAGACAATAAATACGACAAAATTGTTCCTAAGCCAGAACAAATAATTGCGCTACAAAATGTATTTGCTCACTTGGCGTCTATCGCGACTGGACAACTGATTTAATTTGCTCAAAAGATTGGCTCAAACGTGTAAATTACCTAAATTTTATATGTTTTAATTTGCGTTTAATAGTTTTATAGACTATATGCTATAAAGTTGGTGGCAATGAAGATATTTGAATCCGAAAATATGTAGCGTTAATGATACCTTCTTTGGTGTAACTAAGTACCTGATGTGTTGTAATTCCTTCAGTGTTGGTTTGTCTGATTTATAAAATAATTCATCTGCTGGATTCATTGCAACTTTACTGCTATGTTCGGTATGTGTATTGTAGCCCCTAATGTGTATTTAGACACTTTTAGCAACTTATAATCCGGCTATGTGAATGTTATGCTGGCGCAATATCCTTCACGTCAATCAATAATGACAGTATTTGTAAGAGTATTCTACCCGTATTTTACCGTTCCTTGCGTAGCTGTATGTTACTAACTTTTGTATATTTCTGACAGAAGTGACTAACATTTTGGCTGCAATGGCAAACACAAAACCAGAGTTTAATCTGTGGCTGAAGACTGAACCATTTTCTCTTGGCGCACTGCCTGGACCTCCTGCAAGACTTACAACAACTGTGAGCAAGAAGCACAGTTATTATTTTATATATTCATTCTCAAGGGTGTAACTTTGATGCCCTGTACATTAGACACTGGCGCAATAGAAGTTACTAATGGCAATTATAAATCAATTTATAATGAGCATGGTATCTATTGAAAAACATGTTCATACATACCAGTGCATGCAGCCCTGTTCTTCTGCGTAATATTAGCATTATCTTGGATTCATTTGTAAGTTGGGTGAATTGACTATTAAAGATATAGGGTTAAGAACATCTCTTTCAACGTGCATGTCTTATCCCTTTTTTACGTCTAGGATTGGCTGGTTTTGTTGATAAAATTTGGTGTTCCTTTAATGATTTATCCTTGAGCATTTCTTTATGAGTACTATACACATTATTAGCTTCAATTTGTGATGTCTTGGAAAACAGTATTACTTTGTGAAATAATTCCTGATTTCAGAATATAAAGAAGATTATTCCATATGCCAAAACGAAATGTCGAGGAGGATATCCAAATCTCAGGCAAGTTCTGCTAGATTCTATGAAGTTTCAGTTCAGTTATAATTCTATGCATTACTATTCATTGTTACACTATGTTATGACTCTCTAAAGATGTAATGTTGCAAGTAAAGCTTGGTTACAAGTAAATGGAACATTAGAACGTTCTTAAGGAGTAGGGCATTCCAAATCTGAACTTGTTTAAATACATATGTCACTTTTGCAACCTTATTCCTTAACCCTTTAACGGTGAGAGGTAATAGTTTTCCATACATTTTAGTACGTGCTTGTCCTTACAGTGTTAATAGGCGGAGTGACCTCCTCTTCCTGCTGATACACATGGTTGGTATGGTATAACCCTTTAGTGACCCCAGTGGAACAAGCAACCACTTTCAACCACTGAGGACCATGCTAGGCATATAGGACGTGAAATGGACTTAAACTTTAAAGTGCCCATTCAGAATGTGGCCCATGTAAACCTGGAACAAGGTCCAGATGAACACTTTGAAGTTCACATCATAGTTCTTAGTTTACAGTTCACAGTTGAGTTTTAGAGCATAATTGCTGACCACATAGTTTGGGTAGAAAGATGGTGGCTAGAAGCCAATGGGGTACAGAGTCTGGAGGTCCTTCAAGTTCGAAGGTCAGTGCTCACGAAGGACATATCAATGAGCCCTACAGGGATGTGAAATTGGTGCTGAGGATATCTGAGCCCGGGGGTCTTTGATGACCAAGTCTTGGAGTGCCATCATGCAGTCTGCTTGTGGCGTGTGTTGAGGGTTGTCCTATGAAGTGCTCAGCCAAGGAGGCTTCACCATCTTTTCATTGCCACAGGACAAGGGTAGTCCTGCAAAGTCCTCTTCTAAGAAATCCTCGCTGTCAAAGTGCTACGATCGACGTTACCATTATCGTATCATCACCACGCCTCTCCATGCCTTACTCTACTTATCCCCGAAAGTCCAATTAATTATGTAGATCTGTGTTTCTGAACTTTGACCTTTCCAACATTAGTCTAGTTGCTAGTTGCTGATAGTTGATAGTTGCTGTTTGACAATGCTATGCCATACCAAAGATGATTAGTATCATCCTCCCTGGGACTGGCACTACCAGACTGCAGGCAGTGGCTGAGTTATTTATTTAGTGTGTTGAGCTGTAGTACTTGTACTTCTCTTGTACAACGTACAGGTATGGTGTAGATTATTGATAACTTTAATTAGTGTTGTACCCGTGTTTATATTTTGAAGGTTTACCCTTAAACAGCTCTATGCCTGATAATTAAGATAAATGAGATACACAAGGATGCATTATCATGTGAAAGCCATTACAGCTGTGTCAATGTTGAAATACAGAACTTTGTTTACACGTTACTTGTATTTTAGTTACTCAGTCTGGAAGCATGTCGCATGTAACAAACTTCAACTTCCGGATGATGTAGCCTGGAGGTAGGGTCGTGATTCGTTTTCTCGACTATTCTATTCTGATCTAATCTAATCTCGTGTGATGACTTGATTAGCAGCACATGGTTTTGATGTGCTTGTCCTCTGATGGCTTCACTTTACCAGGTCCACACTTTACATAGATGCTTTATAAAAACCTTTTGCCTTTGAGAGGTTTTGTGTGAAAGGTATTGATACATACTTACACAGCCTAAATACTAGGGCATAGCCGGGTGCCGTTTTTCAACCAGGTACCGGGTCCGGGTAGCTTGAATAAAATCGTCTGGGTACTGGGTCCGGGTATTAAAACTAAAAGCGGACATTCAGATATATGCACCAAAGTGTATGCTACCGTCTACTATTATAATGACGTCTGTTGAGTGTTGACCTACCAAAACCAATATATGTCGTTTCCGGAACTATACAGAGCGTGGCATGGGAGAAGGGAACTATTGGCATGAAAGAGAGCTAAGAAACTGTCTTTCACGGCTTTAAGGACACGCCGCGTACCGGCCGAAGGAGGAGGTAAGGGGGAATAAACGGGGACTTTAAAAGCTGCCTTGTTTCAATGACACGCCGGCTACAGGCCCAAGGACTTCAAAGGCTAACGACTCTCGCTCGACCGTCGACCGGGTCTATTACCTCCCCAACCATACGACGTTTGTAAAAACTGACCATGAGAACTTACAGCCCATTTATTGCTCTAATTAACGGTGCTCTTATTTACATAGAAAGGCCGCTGGTTTCCCACGGTCGTCTGCTTTAGTGAGCGCACCTAATATGTCGCAATTCTACACCTCTGGCATGGTCCGGGTGACTTGGGCTTACTAAAAAAAGTGGTTTCAGTGTTTTGTGATTTCGTCGTTCATAAATTTGTTTTGATAAAAAATTACACCCCCGGACCCGGATGACCTTTCAGGTCCGGGTGTCTTCCGGGTGTTTAACACCCGGAATTTCCGGTTATCCAGGTCAGTACCCGGCTATGCCCTACTAAATACATACATGTACATGAATACATGCATTTTAAATCTGCTTAATAGTCTTTCCAGTACATTGGAGAGGTTTGTAGATGGCACTGTAAATCTGTAGATGCATATATAGACACAACATATGTACATACATGGATACACACATACATATGTGCATGAATACGTATATGCATACACACATCTCTTTTATTAGGCAGCTGAGCAACATAAGCTTATATTCCTTTGCGTTGCTAGAATGTGGAGGGCAGGTGAGTTGCCGAGCATAAGTGTATATCTGTATGCATTGAAGCCACACTACTATCTGCTGGTAGCAGACATTACTTTAAAGTGTGTGCTTGTTTGTATATACTTGTGTGCATGTATTGGGACATAATTGCGGTGCCGTTTACAATTCTCTTGAAAGTGCTAAAATTGGGTTGTGTTTCAGCCTCAAGGTCTTTTTTGAATACTTCTTTAGCTACCAATGTCATGTAACACTTGTACATGGCAAATGCCATGTACGTTACGTTACGCATTTGACCGCTGTTTGATGCTTGCAGCTACTTCATGACCTTCGACCTGATTCACGGTCGGACTCAGGAACTACGACTCGAATGGGACAGACTGGTTGCCAAGGCAGTCGACCAAAATGCAATTGGTACAAAGCCTTTCGTTCTGTTCTGTAAACGAATTTGTTTTCTACGTTGCTATAGTCGCATAATTTTAAGCTATATGAGGAGTTACTAAGTCATATAGTACCTTGTTTACCCAATTCTTTTGTGCCATACCCAAAAAGGCTAAATGAGTAGTTACTAAATCTTACAATACCTTATTTACCCAATACCTTATTTACCATATTCATCCTACCACAAAAATAATGTTTTTCTCAATTCAACTGAAATACATTTTCACCCAATTTTGTTGGTTTTCACTATGCAACTTCATCCACTGCACCGTAAAAATTGACATGTGGTGAGGTACTGCACTGAAATAGTTGCAGCATAATGTGCTTGTGCAATTGTTTGATAATAAATGATTTTTGTCATAGAACAAAAGGAAAATATGAGAAAACTCTCGGTGGATCTGAGCGATGTTATCAATTCTATCAATAATCTTTCTTTTCTATAGTTCAGTTGAGTTTTAAGTTTTATCAGTATGAAGTTTAATAACATGTTGATGTCAATTGTTCTGAAGCATTTCAAATCTAGACTTTAACCTTACATATACCTGTATTAGTGTTCTGGTGATTGTGTTTAAGCATATCACACTTTTGCTTGGGGTAGTGCTGTGATTTTGTTTGAGCTTATCATAATTTACTTTCCTTTCTTTTACCTTTACCTGAGTTATTGTTCTTGTGATTGTGTTTGAACAGAGATGTTGCGTCATGAGTTGAGCGTTCCCTGTCAGAAGTTTGTTCTTTTTCTCTACATCCAACACATCCACAAGATTTCACTTCGAGCTTCTCTCGTCTCCGGCAGTGACGAGTATCCTTTAAAATTAAGTTGGCTGAACTCATGTGCCATGTTTATCTAAGACTGTGTGAGAGGTAACTTCAAAACAATAATACCTAATCTCAAGTGCCACCGTCGTCTCATTATTTGCAAGAGGCAACTTTAAAACAAAGTTGAGCTAGTGTAGTAACTGTTATAATGCCATGATCGAGTGATGTAACTATTTCTGTTGTTCACTTTGCAGGATACAGGCCAAAACAGATCTATAATTTTGCTATTATATGGTTTCTCTTGTTGAATGTTTTCTACAAATTTTCTTGTTCTGGAGTGTTCCAAATTTGGCTCTTTAATGCTACACTAATGTCAGTTTATGTCGAAGGCATGTAAGCTGATGAACGAGATAATACCTGGCTACTAACTGGATTATGGTGGATTATCTATGTGTACTCGGAACAACTTTGGAAAGAGGGATACGCCAATCAGATGCAGAATACATGGACACAATGTCAGTTTAATGCAATGCTGAGATATATATCATTGATTGAAATATAGTACAGTGAATATGAACTCTTAAAATAATGCAGGTAAGTATTTTTCTGTGAAAACATTTTGGAAGTTACAGCCTAAATAAGACACGGGTTTCAGTTTCAGTGTATCATTATTTTTTAGTACAGTTTTTCTTGACTGTCACTAGATGGCCTCTTCGCGCTCGATCACCTGATCCAGAAAGTCGGACAAATGCAGCAGCCAAGGTGATTTGAATCGTCATTTGCAAGGCAGAGTTGATGTAATGGTTATAGCAGTTTGGTCTTATGTTGTTCAACGACTAATGACTTCTTTGTCTTCTAATCTGATCTTATCTAATCTTAGAACTTCTGTAGCACCTGCCCGTGGCCACTTGCTAGTTCCTTGGATGCGCACTGCTACTGCCCAGTCCCGTAGTTTTGCAGTTGTGGGCCCTTCCAGCTGGAACAGCCTCCCTCAAGGCTTTAGGCTTGTCCTCCTCTCTCTCTCTCCTGCCCAGTTTCGCAAGTGCCTGAAAACATTTCTCTTTGTCAGTGAAGACACTGATCCGGGTCGGGAGCGCCTCTGATTATGAGTGGCGCTATATAAATTCTCAATTACAATTACTTTTGTAATCACGCATAAGACATCAGTCGATGGCACTTTAAAACAGATGCACAATCTGGTCAATTCTAAGAGTCTGTCTAATGCAGTGGTTTTCAACCGGGGTTCCGCGGAACCCAGGGGTTCCGCGGGCGTCGGCCAGGGGTTCCGCGGCAGCAGTCTTAAATTTAAAAACCATCAACTGATTTCACAAAAGGATGATCAAATAACAGAATTCTTCACAGCTTTCAGGTGTTCATGCTAGACACAATTCTATTTTAACATAATTAACATTATTACAGGAATGTGTCGTTGCATTTTATATTTTGCATTGCATTTTTACGCGGGTAAACGGCGGGGTAGGCTAACTAGGCGCTCTAATATAGCCAACCCTCTTGGCGTGGAATTGGTTTAATTAGGCCTATCCCCGACCTATTCCCATTTGGGATAGAGGGAGAATGTGCCAACAATAGCCCTGAGTTGCTGATGCCTTGGGTCGAGCCGAGTGCCAACCACTTGGTGCAGTTGTGATTGCACCGTGTTAACTGACCGTTGTGTAGAACCTCGTATGTAGCCGGGGCGGAGGACTGGCACATACCAATACAGTTATTGGGACCACGAGAGAGGACCAAGGGGAGAGTGGCAGGTACTTTAGAGTGGACCGGAAACTGCTATGCGGCCGCCTGAAAGCGAATTGGTGTTGGTCCGTTGTTGCCGTTCAGTTGCGTGCAGGACGAAATCTGGAATCCCCGACCCCCCAGGAGAGGAAGAAGTGGGCTCACTATTGCCTACCTGGAACTAGCGATGGAAGCTGTATCAAGGCACTTCGTGGACGAGTGTCCCACTACCCATTAGTGCGGGAGGTAGGTCTAGAGAGGGTAGCGATCAGAGACACATGTCCCCTACCAGCACTCCCGTAACAGGGGTACCCGGGGTGGCCACCTACGTCGTGCCTTAAATGTCAAAGTGAAGAAGTTTAAAAAAACGGAAGGGTAAAAGCGGGAGTGACTAGTAGGCCTATTCTCTTAAGGATAGTTCAAAGTAAACAAATTTTGGAAGTTAATTACTTACAGCCCAGCTCTTCTATCCATCTGTCACAATTAGTTGCCGACAAAATACAGTAAACTACATGTTGTTTACCGACATTGTTTCTGTGCACTACTCTAGAGTGCTAGACTAAAGTATGTGTTTATAATAGCCTGCACCAGAGATGCAAACAACTTATATTAAAAGTTTAACATTCCAACATTTAAACATTATCCCAACATTACAAGTTACAATTACTTGAATTTCTTGGGAAAATGGACGGCTAAAATGCCCCGGGGTTCCGCTAGCAAATGAGTGTTTGTGTAGGGTTCCGTCACTACAAAAAGGTTGAAAACCACTGGTCTAATGGGACAGAAGGCAGACTATGGAGGATAAGCATGCTGAAAAAGAAACATTGGAATTAGAATGAAAACACCAAGCAGTTGATGCAAACAGACTATGGAAGTTATGCCAGAACCTTGGCCGAGCAGTATAGGAAGCCCTGCTGCCAAGAGTGGTGGTCTCTCCAAGCGTGATGAGGGAAAGATAACAGTACCTAGTACTAGTAGAGTACGGGTAAGTTAAAGTCTGAGGAGTAAGCATATTTTGAAAGTATATCTAATGTAATAGCAGGTCTTAGGGTACTTGGTGAATAAAATTAATTGCCTTTATTCCTCTGCATCCTGGAATAAAAATGTTGTGTTTCATGTTAAACTGATTTGGTTGTCTAAGACACGTAGCACTGTTTGCTATTATTTGTTTTTACATTTGCCAGAATTTTTGTGCATAGATTTTAAACATTTGCATGAATCACCATTTGGTGTGTGCAATTTTGGTGATTTTCTATGAGGCAACCTGCTAGGAAATGGCTTTGCAAACAAGATAGTGGCATTCGACTATAGAGAAATGCAATGCAGGTAGACTGGTATTGAGATTACATTGTTCTACAAGCTACTTCCCTTTTCACTCAGTACATAATGTATTGAACAGTAGACACAGTGTAGAAAGTACTTTAATTGCAAGTATGGTGTTGACTCTGCAGGAACTTGATGAGAACTCCAATCTGTCATTTATTTTAAACAACTTGAATGAAATTCTAGAACTTCTAACTGAACAAGGTAAAATATTGTCTCTGATATCAATGTTTTCTGTTGCTAGTAGTATCACTGAACATTTGAAGTTTCATTCAATTCTTCATTAGCATAAAGATGCCATCTTTTTGGCTTACAGATATGTAACTGTGTTTTTTTACATCGTTTACGCTGATCAGAGTTTCTGATGTAGTACTATGTGCCAGTATTTCAATGAGTGCTAATCGTTTACCAAGTCATAAATGCTGACCTTGGACACTGGAGTATTTTCAAGCTGGTTAAGGAAGGCTGTATAGGTTAGAAAGTTAAGTTATTGGCTTGGAGTATTGGTTAAAGCAAAACTGTGGATCCTTTGGGATTCCTCTGTTACTATCAATCAATCAATCAATCAATCCGTTTATTATAACACAACTTGCAAGATATAGTTTACAGGCAGGTATTTTTAACAGGTAGTGTCATAAATGGAGACCCCAAAGGGACAAGTCCCGCTAACAGGGGCACCCAGGAAATGATCACTAGCATGAGGGACGATTAACATTCAAAGTGTTCGATTTATTTATTCTTAACTAACGCCTAAACCAAATTCAATAACAGCAAAGTAAATGCATAACTCAAGTTATAGTTAAGTACATATTCAAGTAGCACATTTTTATGACCTTTGATTTATGATATAAGACCTTAACAATTTTTTAAAACGACCAATAGGCTGTACCGAAGTAATCACCACGGGTAAAACATTCCATAGCATAGGGCCATGACATTTAATGGAAAACCTCTTAGCATTGATCCGTGCAAATTCAGGACGATACATATTAGCATTACGTGTCTGATGAGAATGAATGGAAGCTCCCATCTTAAAGTAGCAGTTAAAGGACAGGGGCAACATGTTATACTGATACCTATACATAAACAGGCAAGTTTGAAACATATTTATTTGGCTTACTGTTAAGATTTGATAATCCTTAAATGTTTGTTTGGAGCTAACACTCCAACGGATGTGAAACACGGTACGTATGGCAGTTTTTTGTAGTGTGATTAGCGGGTGTAGGACAGTTGCATAATTTGCCCCCCAGTTAATGTTGCAGTATGAAATATAAGGAAAGATAAGTGTGTAGTACAAACTTAATAGATAGTTCGAGGGCAGACAATGTCTAATTCGTTTTAGAATTCCTATATTTCTTGCCATTTTCTTTGCTATTTGTAAAATATGTTGTTTCCAGCTTAGGCAGGAATCAATAGTTGTACCTAAAAACCTAGTTGATGTTACCTGGTCAATAGGAGAGTCATCAATAAGAATAGATAAGTTAGTGGGAGGCAGGGGTTTACGTTTAGAATGGAATATAATAAAATTTGTCTTCTTAAGGTTTAGAGAGAGCTTATTTGCTTTAAACCAGTTTGCTATTAATACCAATTCACAATTTGCTCTGGAGAATAAGTTAGTAATGGATTTGTCGTTAAGGAATACATTGGTGTCATCTGCAAAAAGTACAAATCTGAAAACAGCAGAGGAAAAGGACAGATCATTAACATAGATTAGAAAGAGTAGAGGACCCAGTATGGAACCCTGAGGCACTCCACATGTAATAGTATTCGAGGAAGAAAGCATGTCCTTAAAGGTAACAAATTGAGATCTATCAGTTAAATAGTCGAGTAACCACCTGGCACCTACTCCCCTTATCCCATAGCTCTGAAGTTTTGCGGTTAAAATAGAATGGTTCACCGTATCAAAAGCCTTTGCTAGATCGAAAAATATTCCAATGGAGTAGTTATTGCTATTCATGGCCTCAGTTATATTATTTTGAATGTCCATTAATGCCATAAAAGTAGAGTGGTTCGATTTAAATCCATATTGATTGTTTGTAAGTAAATTGAATTTTTCCAAAAAATCAGTAAGTCTAATTTGCATTAATTTTTCGATAATTTTAGAGAAATAGGGGAGTATGGAGATGGGACGGTAATTAGTAATAATATTCTTTTCACCAGCTTTATAAACAGGTACAATTTTAGCAATTTTTAACTCAGTCGGTACTGTTCCACAGAGAAAGGAGGAATTAAATATAGCTGACAGGACATTTGCTATTGGTCCTATAGTTTGTTTAGCGATAGAGGGATTAATGTCGTCTGGGCCTGCGGAATCCGAGTCCCTCAAGTTATGCGCTACCAGTTTTATTTCTTCGGGACTTACAGGAAGGATTCCAAAAGAACATGGAGGTGGGATAGGCATAAAGTGTTTAAAGTCCTGGGTACTGTTTGGTATGTTTGAGGCCAATGCTTAGCTTAGCCCTATGCAAGGGAGAGAAAAGTCTGTCAGTTAAGCACCATTTGCAATGGATGAAACTTGTGTTGCATGTCACAGAATCAAAGAATGCTGTTGCTGTTGGCAAAGAGCTTTCACTTGAGTCTGTTGAGGCGCTAGACCTTCTCATGGAAGGATCCACTGATGGCAACAGGTAGGTTACCACACCTTCGGTTGTTTTCAAAATATTTCAGGTTTTATACAAATCGAAAGAAGATAACCAATGCATGCTCAATAGTTTAAGTCAAAGCAAAATGACTGACAAGCAGTACAGTACTACAAAACTTAGATACAAAATGAAGAATTATCACTAGGTACACACATCTGTTGTTAAGTTGTTGGATTGCTGCTGTTGTGCTTGTGCTTCAGCAAAATGATGGACTGTAACTTGTAGCACCACGAGTCAGAGGGCTATTGAAAGTGTAGTTAATAAAGAAAAGGAATTACCATACGTTATCCAGCCTTACCTTATCTTACTTTACTTTATCTTACCCTACCTAACTATCTTACCTTGTCTTAATATTTCGTCTTTTACCCTATTTAACTTTATCTTGCCTTTCCTTACCATACCCTATCTTAGCATTTTACAACATGAGCTGTTTGATCTTTCTTTACCTCTATTCTTTATATGCTTGAAAACCATTTTGTTTGATCCTGATTTTCTGTCGTTAGGTTGGGAGCACCTCTAACGAGTCTCTCTTAAAAAGGTGCTATAAAAATCTGTGATTACAAGTTATAATTAATAATTACCTTACCGTATGACACATACAGACGGAGACAGACTTTTGCCTGTGTTGTATGTGATCACAGTTCTATGTTGTCATGTTGGGAGAACCTCTGAAGAGTTTCTATGGAAGAGGTGCTATGTAGATGCATTATAACCAGGGGTTAAAGTGGGTGGGAACGCGTGGGAATGGCGTTCCCACTGCTCTCGAAATTCTTTGCTTGCGTTCCCACTGCTCATGCATGCGTGCCAATGAATCTCTTCTTTGGCGTTCCCACTGCTCACCCAAACCACTTTATCCACTGATTATAACGATCGTAAGTTATGTATTCTGTGTTAATCTCGTCACAGGAGTGTCAAGACGTTACACGAAATTGCACAGTCACACGGGAAAAGTGGATTCTCAAAGGTGGGTAGATTGGGAAAAAGGTGTCTTCAAAGATGCTTCGGCCTATTGTTTGAGGCATACCACAGACACACAAACAGACCGAGACAGACAAACATACAGACAAGTAGATTGCCAGACAGAAAGGCAGATAGCTGCCATTACTTACACTTAGAGCTTGGCAAACATGGCAGCTGCTATGCAGGCCCGACCCTTGGAACTTCTGTAGCCCTGCAACAAAAACAAAAGACTCCAGATTGAATGTGTAAGCACAAACATACGATGCAGTTGACAGTATTACCTATGTTGCTTCAACTTAATACATCATTTTTAACCTACCCGGTAAATAATATAAAAATTACATTTACTGTAAATGTATTTGCAACAGAATGAATTTTATATTAGGTTAAAATGAAATGTAAAAAAATTATCCAGAGGTCAAGCCATAGGAGACGATGTGTTGCGAAGGTGGAAAGCATTTAATCTGTTCGGATTCAAATAAAATAACCAGATTTGCTCGATTGCTTTAACTAATAATATGTCATTGTGCTTTAGAAATTGCTCATCTTGGAACTTTCTATCTTCACTTAACCACAGATTGTGTTATGTTTCAGGCATCGCGGACATTTTCGTTTCGAAGCTTTCAGAGTTGGTTGAAGACGAACTTATCTCAGAATCCGTTTGGTGTTGCAGCCTGTATTGCGCAGGGTCGTCATCTGTGCTGGCCAATGGCAGGTCAGTGCCAAGACTTTCTATCTCACTTAGCATCCAGGAATGTTACCTGTAATGGCAAATCACAGGTAAATTCGAGACTACCTGTTTTCTTCTATTGACAATGGACATTAGTCGTATCGACCAGTGGCAGGTTGGTTGCACAGCTCATTTATGTGGAGTACCTGGACCCTTGTGTTGCCTGTGTTAAGCCAATGCTTTATTACTTGATGTCTTGAACTAGTTCTGTGGTTCCCTGAATTGTGTGTATTTTGTGATCAGTCGGATTTTGGTGGCTTGTCAAGCGGATTACGATTTTTTACCACGGATTAACTTACGCAACCATCAATTGGACCATTTTGCTTTATGATAATGGCAATATAGAAGTCATTATATCAGATTGAAGTACTTCTATGGCTAGACTTCAGTTGTTGCCTTGTTCTTAGTTGTAATGTCAATATTTCTGCAGCACCCAAACAGACTAAGTTGTGGGAACCAGTGGCTTATTTATGCTTATTTTCTTGTTGATAACAGGAAGCCACACTTTCAGCCACCACCTGACACAATGGCCAGTGGGTTGAGTATATGCCTTGTTGCATGATGCATGCAGGTTTGAGCCCTCCCTGTAACGGGGACAGTTGCTTGAGCGAGTCCTTAATGTGCAGAGCTACGTGTACATGTAGTCTGCACTGTTGACTGATGCTTTATTGATTTTTTATTTATTTGTGGCATGTAAATACAGAAATTTTTTTAAATTTGTAGGTGAATCTAAAGAGAAGTGGGTGGAAAAGAAGAAGGGTCGCATTGCAACAAATGCCTCTTTTGTAGCGCGAGACCACGTCGAAGGGTAGGACAGATTTAACCCATTGTCTAATAATTAAAGGCATTGTTTCACATTGTATTAATTGATTTCTTATACATACATGCAGATTCGTATGCATTTACATTTAGGTATATATGCATAAGTATGTATGCATAATTATGTATGCATGAGCTCAAGACAGGTGTGGGATCACATTGTTTCAGTTGCTATTCCCCTGATTGTTGGAATTGTTTACAACAAAAGGCTTGACTTTCCAACTTGTTATCAATGTTTATATGAAATCAAATCACTTTCAAGACGTCTTTCTTTTTCAGGACTCCATCTGGGACCGTAGCAAACATTCAGCCATGCATCAGATTCAATTTTATTGACTTTGCATGCATAGTACATGTAATTGCTTTAAAGAAGTAAATAAATAAAACAATGCTAGTGGATGGTGAGAGAACTGCTTCCACAAGGTCCCTACACAGTAGAGATCCTTGGGAGTCTCGAACATGCACACTGCATTAAAAGGCAAACGCTGAAACACAGTAACTCAGACAAGACACACAACATTTTTAGTTAGGATACCATTTAAGCCAGTATTTAAGGCAATTAGAACTTTAAGGTGGGTCAGCAACGAAGTGTATATTTAAGGTAGTATTGAGATAAAATGTATATGGCAACTTATGATATGATATATGCCAAAGCATTAATAATTAGAACAATAGTTTAGAGATTTAGCTTTTAGAAAACGTCGAGGGCGATATGTGTCACTTTGCTTAAGGCTATATGTAAGTAAGACTGGATTTTCTTAAACAATGTGTGTTTTTGTTTATAAATGAAGATGTGTTTGGTTACAGGAATAAATTGATTGTGATGTCACAAGTTAGTAAGATGACGGTAGCAAGGGTGAGCAATCTTACTTTCAATTTAACTTTCTGTAACTGAGCTTTGATATTTATATGTGAATATGTATCAGTTGTTATCTCCCATGTTTTAAGAGGTCCTCTTGAGAAAGACACTGTATCAATGTTCAGTTACAAAAGTTATATTTCAGAGTTCAGCAACTCTCGAAGGATCGACAGTTAAGATTCATCGATGTCATGACGCCTTCATCTATCTTCTTTCCCCATTGAGGTACTAATCTAATCTAATCTAATCTAATCTAATCTAATCTAATCTAATCTAATCTAATCTAATGATTCAGTAGCACCATTATCGTAGTGCAAAAGGTGTAGCAATTGATGGGTTCTTTAAGTTAACACTTTTAGTACATGCTTAATTATTGTTAAAGTGTTAAGCCACTCAAACATTTTAATCTGTTGGTGAAGCCTGGTCAGAATCTGATGCATCAGGGAAGCCAGAATGGAGGCTGTTATGGGTAAGGAAGTTGAAGCAGAAGATAACTTCCTCACTATGGCCAAAGTCTTTCTATGAGATTATGTTGGTGAATATAATTATAGTGCTTGTATTAGAAGAGATGACTCCATGGCCCTCTCTGCCTGAGATTCAGGACTGATGCCATCAGGTCTAGACTTGAGATTCGTCTCTTTCAACTTGTTTACTCACTGTAGCTTGACTTCTGGTTGCCCCGACCTATCAGAGTTTGACCCAACTTTGACTGATTATGATTTTCACTGTGGTTTCACTTGATGCCTTCTTTGTTATGATACAACGCTTCAGAAGTCATTTAGATTAGATTTTCACAGTTTTAATACAATAATCGCATACAGGTGTATTTGATATTGCCTTACTTCCAAAGTTCATAAGTGTGCATGTGACAGAACATGTATGGCGCTGGGCAACTGTGCATGAGGTCCTTACTCAAGGTCCTTGCACAATGACTGCCTGAGTGGAGGCTTGAACCCGTACTATCCGTGTTACAGGCTGAACGCTCTGTCAGTTCAGCCCCACGATTTAAGGCGCTGACTTGCAAAATTTTTCCTTCTAAAACCACAGAAAATTGTGGACTGTGTTTCTCTTCACCAAAAGCAAATTGTTTGTAGAAGTGTATCTTCAATGGGAGATGTCTGAACCACCCTGGAAGGGAATATTCCCACTTGCTCCTACAAATCGCATCCTCAGCCCACAGTCCCCACAGCCATCAATTGATGTTTGGTGCTTTTGTTTTATTGTGATGTGGGAGAAGTTCTAAGATTGTGTTAGGTTAGATCTGCTTGGGTTTGATAACTGTATCGGTGTTTACAGATGATTTTGACATTTAAAACAGATCGGTGAGCATTGAGAAATGCCAACGCAGCACAATTGTGCTTGGCGCCGTCGAGTTGTCTGTTGATCTGGTGCGCTGCGAACAAACAACGGTCATTGCTGTCTGCCGAAGATTCACCACAGTGTAGGCATTTGTGCCTTTTCAGTGTATTTATAAAGCTTCTTTTGAGATAAGAATGTATTTATGTAGTGCCTTTTAGACCTTCACAGAGGTACTTGTTTATGGCCAAATACACCGTGAGGCATAAAAAAGGAAGCCCCTAGAAAAATCGGTATTATTTTAGCAATATTCAAACAATGTCAATGAAATTCATGAAATTTATAGCTAAATAGCAGGCAATGTAAAAAATTTACACTTTGTACTCAAACTGCCCGCCTTCAGCTTCTACGCATGCGCAAAGTCGCTTGCGCCATTCACGCACCGCCGAGTCAATAATTCGTTGGTCAAGATCGTTCCAAGCTTGCATGATTCGCTTACGAAGATCTTCAACATCACGGACCTTTGTTTTGTACACCATTTCCTGCATGCATCCCCATATTTTATAATATACGGGATTCAGATCTGGGCTGTTAGGGGGCCATAGTGTAGGAATTATGAAGTCAGGAGTTTCATTCGTCAGAAGTGCAACCGTTTCTCGAGCTCTGTGCGCTGGAGCACCATCTTGGTGGAAAATGTAAAATTCAGAGAATTCTCGAATTTCAGGTAGAAGGTCTTCCATGAGTAAAACATCTCTGTAGTATTGGCCGTTGATTTTTACCCCCGGTTCAACAAAGTGAATTGACGTGCGCCCCAGAGAAGAAACACCGACTGACACCATCAGGGATTTGCTAAATGTCGGACGTGTGCGTAAAAGGCGGTCGGCTGCAATATCTTATAGGGCCTTTTTTAAATAAAATAATTATTGATTTTAACGAAAGATGTTTTTGCGTAAATTGCATTTGTTTTTATCAATTATTGAATGAGTTATAACGATTTTTCCCGGGGCTTCCTTTTTTATGCCTCACGGTGTACATATCAAAGATGCATACATGTATAGTTTTGTATACTTGACTGAGTTATTGCCCTGCGTGTGTATCTGGGCATCTTTAGAATAGAAAACCAACAGTCTATTATCAGTTAGCAGTGAAAGGTAATTGCTGATATATATAGTGTTTGTGCACCCATTCCATGTTTCGAGTAATAGCAAATTCATATAGCGTGTTGACAGAATTTACTTAGGCAGAAAATTTGACTCGGTACAAGAATTTCTGTTGTGGCATCTTATCATTCAAGTATGTAAGGTGATGGAGAATTTATATAGCACCCTGATAGAGGCTAATCTTGTGCTGCCAGTTTTGGGTGATATGTGTAAAACTGGGGAACACGCACTTATTAATCTAATCTAATCTTCTGTAGCACCATGAGTCAATGGTCACTTCATAGCAAAGCCACATTCTGAATCTCAGTACTATTGACAGAAACAGTTAAGGAGATGTCATGTATCATGACAGTGGCAATATGGACATGGGCGTCTGGAGGTTTTTTCCAGGGGGGTAAAAATTTCTGGTGGGGGGGGGGGAAATTTTATGGGGAGCCAAATTTTTTTAGGGGGAAGCAAAATTACTTTTTTTTGCATAAGCTACTTACCTCAATAATTAAGCATTAAAACTCGTGTCGGGACTGTTGGAATAATCATAAAACTCAAGAGATTTTATTTTTGTAAAATATTTTCAAAATTTAGGGGGCAAATGCCCCCTTGCCCCCCCCCCCTTCGGACGCCCATGAATATAGAAGTCTTCAGATTAAATTAGATTGTAATTGTAATCTGACATTTATAAAGCGCCACTTCAAGAAAGACTCATCAGTGGCGCTCCCGACCCGAATCAGCGAAATTACTGTTCAATGATACAGACTTGAGGTGCTTGCGAAACTGTGGCAGGGACAAACTGAGGAGCTTGAGCCTCAGCTGTTGAGAAAGGCACTTCCAGCTGGTGAGCCCAACCTAAGCAAAGCTTCTGGACTGAGCTGTAGCAGTATGCACACGAGGGACAGTCAGGAGTCCATGGGCGGCCGACTGAAGGGTGTCAAGACCCGGGACCGAGGAGACTGAAATGCAGAAGTCCCTAAGGTACGATGGAGTAGAGCCAACAAGACAATTGTGCATAAGTGTCAGGATCTTAGACTGAATAAGCTGCTGGATGGCGACCCTGTGCAATGTATCCTGCATAAAGGAAACTATTTGGCCAAACCTGGGAACATTTCCAATAAGACGGGCAATGGCATTAAGAACAGACTGAAGATTATGATGATATAATATAATAATCTTCGTTTATTAATTCAAACTGACAATTACACAGTATCATTATTGTATCATTAAATGATTAAGTACATTACATGTGAAGTGGCTGTGCATTGTGTTTGCATTTCAGGGGCAGCAAGCTGTGTGCTGTTCACGTGCTTACGCCAAATCGGCCGTTGGTTTTTAGTGGAAGCGAGTCTCTCATGTTTGGACCATACCACACGCACTACCCAAAACTAGAGGAGCACATGGAAGAGGTTGGACTGGGGATCCAACCAAATCTCTGGGACAAACCACTCTATATGGGTATGTATCTGTGTGTGTGTCTGAGCATTTATATAGCACCTCTTGAGGATACTGTGTATATACCTACTAAAGGTTATGTATATCTCAAGACACTTAGTATAGTGCTTTTGACACTTTAACGACAAGTGTGTACTAAAATGCATGGAAAAACTAATCCCTCTTGTCATTAAAGGGTTAAGGACCTCTCGAAAGAAGGTCTAATTATGCTACTCATTTTATTGCGTATTCTTGTGGTTGCTTAATTGCACTGTATAAATTTTCAGTTACGTTGTGGATATCTCATCCCTTCAGGTTCTTCCTTGCTTCTGAAATGCTTTCAAATAAAATATTTGAAACACTAGGTACGGATAACACAGTTGTGAACCAGTGTACGATAAAGCATGGCTACCACATCTTTCTTTTGTAGAGTGAGCCTCAGAGCTGGCTAGAGAAGGCTGATCTTATGTTCGTCCTGGTAGGATTAGCACTCGGAAAACCAGAAAAACGTAGGTCGTGGGAACCAGCTAGAAGAGCACACTCAAGCAAGCAATGAACTCCAACTGATGGCACTGGAGCGTAGTACAACTTGAGTCTTTTACTGTTGTTTACTCTGTTAGATACACACTCACAAGTTGCAGTCGACCAGTCATTAGATGAAAGCAGCATGTGGGAGATTCAGAATCCTTCTGCGTTTTACACGTTTACGATTCCGTTTGAAATGGAAGGCGATACAAAGGTCAGGGATTTACTATTATTAATATTAAACTGTAACATGCAGAGTCGAAACAGTTGTGGCTAAGCCTAAAGACCCACAGGACGGTGCTTATTGGATTTTGATCGGTCCTCTTTAATAGATTATTAGTCTGACTTCAATTTCACTTTAAGTGACCATTGACTTACACTTTGTACATTATAAAGGTGCTATAGAAGTTATTAGATTAGATAGATTTAAAGACTGGTGTACCTGATGAAAGCTGTGTGGTTAGAGCACCTTACATCAGGCCTTTAGCCAGAAATACAGAGTTGCCCGTCCAAAAGCATTGGAAGTCGTGACCGCCCGACGCCATAAGTGACCGCCCGAAGTCCCGCAGCCGTACGAGTCCAACTGCAATGCCCCTATGCTGTTTACAGCCCCTAATATCAACCCCTGCTCCTTACAGAACTGTCGTCTGAACGTTGCATGGGCTCTAGAGAAGAAACTGGATGGTGCTGGAGGAGAATCATGCACAATTTATGCCCGTCCAAAATAATTTTCACCTGTTCGGTGGACGGGTGGCTGGCTAAGGGCCTGCCTTAGATACCAGTATCTTTTACTTAGTATTCAGGTACACAGTTTCATTAGAGTTACCTTAGCAAGTATGGTACTTTGACTTAGTCTCATATACAACTTCTGTTTACTTTACCTTGATGCTCTCCACGTTACAAGGGGGTATGAAAATATGATTTTTGCATACGTAATACATGTATATGGATGACCCCTTGCCTTAACTTTACCTCTGTGAAATTTACATTTTATTGAAATTTACCTAGGCTATGAATATGAAATGACCACACCTTGCCTTACCTGTATTATTTGTTGATTGTAGGCGATTCCAGGTGGTCTTCCTACCAAGTACATGAAGGCGCTTAGTCATCGACGTCTGCAGGTCGCAACCTGGCAGAGTATCGTCCAGGAATCAAAGTTCTCACCAGAACAGAGAAAAACATTTCAAGGCATCGTTAGCTCAAGGTTTCAGGTGAGTTTACGATGTGACAGGTGAGTTGAAGATGTGACAGATGAGTTGACGATGTGACACCTAATCACCCACCAGATTTAAATCAGTCTTCTCCAATGGATTGCGATTGTTACCATGGTTTCACTTGAAACAACCACTGATTGATGCCTCTGGCATTATAATGTGGCACTAAGTCATTAGATTCTATCCAGGTTGTTGATTTGACAACAAATAAGTGAAGTAGCACTCTGATTGGTATTCTTGGCAAACTTTCTGGCTGTCTGATTGGCTGCAAGAGTCTAATATTATTCATGGCATACTTTACCACTTGTGATTGGCTGCAGGAGTCTAATTCTTGGCATACTTTATCAATTGTGATTGGCTGCAGAAGCCTTAATCTTGCATACTTGTTAACTTTTGGATTGGCTGCAGAAGCCCAATTCTTGCATACTTGTTAACTTTTGGATTGGTGAAGAAGCCTAATTCATGGCATACTTCATTACTTGAGTTTGGCTGCATGAGTCTAATTCATGGCCTACTTGTTCACTTTTGGATTGTTGCAGAAGCCTTATTTTTGGCATACTTGTTCACTTTTGGATTGGTTGCAGAAGCCTAATTCTTGGCATACTTTCTTGCTCTAGGATTGGCTACAGGTTACTGGCAATGATCGACAACTCGAAGGTCTCGTGCCTTTGTCGTCCACAAAGTTGGGATAATCAGTCAACTGACAACTGAAGGGAGAAGTCGAGCGACAGTTTTCGGATCAAGAACAGGAAGCATTTTGTCTGGCTCAGTTAGAGAATCATCAGCCATCGTCATTGATTGTTGATGTTAATCTTGTTTTACCTGGCATGGAAATTATACACCAGCAATTTAAAGATTTTAAAGTGCATTGCTGTGAAATGGCTGTTCTTTGCTAATGTGTTTGTGATGGACGTTTTGGTCATTGGACATTGGTGGTAATTGGACATTTCTGTTATACCTAGCTGGTAAACTCGTAATGTGCGATCCTATGGCGTGCCTCGCATTGGCCGCATGTTAAAGGTATTTCACTGTATTACTACAGTAAATTTTATGCTCACATTAATCGGTTTGGAATTGTAATAGTCAGTTTTGTGTAGTCGGCTGGATCCTTCAATGCAAACGTTTTTAACTGTTAACTGTTTGACTTTGGCTGCTCTAACATACCATTTCTTCACATTGGTAATATTTTAATGTAAATTGTGACTGTAGTTGGATCTGAACCTTGTTATAACATGCGTCGCTATAACTCTCATGGACATTGGATTCAAGTTTAATGCAGCTTAAAACAAGAACTCTCTTTAGTGTAAACCCAGGGCTTTTTTTCAGCCGGAACGGCGTTCCGGCACCTTTTTCAGCTCCTAAAAAATAATTTATTTATTTTAATAATTAAAACAATAATTTAGTTATTTTAATTTAATTTAAGTGTTTTTGAACTGTTGCCAGTGTTTATTGAGACCCCTCCCAACCCCCAATCCCGTTTTTCTCGTGATTTTAGCCCGTCCATAATTGTTGCGTTCCGGCACCTATTGCTCCGTTCCGGAACTTTTTTTCTAGAAAAAAGCACTGTGTAAACCTGTTATAATGCATTACATGATATGGCTGTCTGAAGTGGTGGTATTATAAAGAGAGAGAGAGATATATGTATATATATATATATATATATATATATATATATATATATATATATATATATATATATATATTTACAGCTTAGATATGTAATGTTTTTTAAAGCAGTTGAATTGTTGGTAACATTTTTTTATGAAAAGTGATCACATATCATTTACTGGCACAGAAACCAAGAAAAAGTATAGATGTTTTAAGATTAGGTTAGATAAGGATTCTGCTAAAGGTAGGTGTTTAAGATTAGGTTATAATACAAGTCTGCAAAAAGTAAAGATTTTTTAAGATTACGTTACTGTAGAAATCTGTGAAAATAAAGGTCTTTGTTTCAAACTACTGATTGATATGATGTAACTGCTATGTAAATTACTGTAAATAAAACTGCACACAATAAATGTAAAATGGTTTCATTTAGTCTCAGTCAAAATCGAACACAATGGCTATTGTCTGATGAACAAAATAGTGCAGACTTTCCAAAATAGTGTTTAACTCACAACACATTTGTTGTAAAGCTTAACACAATAACAGCAATAATAGTAGTAACAAGAATAATAAATTGAACTTCAAGTGAACATATGAATGGCAGATTTGCCAGTAACAACTTTAATGATGAAAGTGTACTAAAAGCGACTGGGAAACCAATGCAGCTCATCATTAAAGTGTTTAAAACAGAAACATGGTCATCATCAAATTCCAATTTTTTTTAACAAAACCTGTAGTTACAAGGTACACACAATAATACATGCAATAATAATAATAATGACATAAATGGTGTCAAATTTCAAAGGCTTTCTGCAGTACTAAAACACTAACACTGAACTCGGTCAGGTTTTGTTACCTTTCCTTTTCCCTTGCTACAATGTTAGGCCGCAGACTTTCCTAAATGTCGTAAGTAAGAATGTGTACACATATTTTGAACAGTAAATCAGCTGGTCATGTGTTGCCACTTTGCATCACCGGGTCCATCAGCTGCCTTACTTATAATTTTGTCATTCAACATGCAAAATCTCTTGTAGGCAAATGTATTTCCTGTAATTCAACAAGTGAAACTTGTTGTATGCAAGAGATTCATCACAGTTGATAAATGTCTTGGTTAAGAGCTTCTCTGAAGCTTGCTTCCTCCAACAGTCTGCATTTCCAAGTCTTTTTCATTATGCTGCTGGTGACTCTAGGTGTAAACTGGTGCACTGGAAGTGCAGTGTAGGATCTGTATCTCGTCTCCAATCTTGACTCAAGATCTGTTTGTTCCAATGCGCCTAAACATGTACTGGTACTTATTTCACTGACTGTCTGTCTGAAGGAACGGACACTTCAACTGACCAGATACAGAACAGATTAACGTTGCCGTTGGACGTGCTTTCTTACAACAGTGCAACAGCAATAAGTCGATTAGATTAATGGTGATCGACTCAGCATTTAAAAAAAAGACTAGAACAGCAACAACAATTTTACAATTCACTTTTGCTGATAATTTGCCTGACTGAATCAAACAAACAAATCTGCTGTGCTTGTTACAGCTGCTGTAATGGTGCTTTGTATATGCTGAGATACAGCGAAAATTCCCTTCCAACACCAACAGTCTTAAAAACCACTGGATCCTCATGTTAACAATTAGCTCCAAAATAGACCCAAATTTACTGCTTCTTTCAGTACAAACTCTCAATATAACATGACACTTCATATGGTTCTGAAAGGTAATGTTATAAGAAGGGTCAAGTGTATACAGCCTACTTTAAATAAAATGCACTGCAGTGTATTCAGATCTGAAGCTCAGACAAGGCTAAGTGAAAACATAGAGGGCAATTTATACATATATGTCCGTAAAAGACCGCCAGCGGCAACCATACCCAGCTACATGGTCATCATTTACAGCATGCTGTTCTTTGCAATACTACATCATTTCGGCTAGCAAGGAACACTTTTGTGAGGAACATGACACTAAAAAAATGCCCAGATATATAAATACATACTAATACATGTACTTTCAGTGCATGACTGTGTCAAAAATGCTTGAAATTTACCCAGCTGGTCTACTGTAGTAGTTGTATTTCTACATCATACATTCAAAATGTTCCCATGTAAATCACAAAACCCTTGAAAGGTGCAGGCTGCTGAACCTTTGAAACCCACCTGTCACTGTATATGCATTTGCACAGCACCTTTACTGAGCTTGTCACACGACTGCTACATAAAAAATTTAATGGTGTGCTCTAAGAAATGGTATTAACATTAACTGTAACATAGCTTTTGCAAATAATCTTAAAGGCAATCTCAACAGCAGTTTCACTATTACACACAGTCAATATACCCAGATGCATGTTTTGTTATAGGCTTCAGCATAAAACCATTGTTGCTATTGAGCTGTGAGACTACTTCTCCAGTAGCAGATTTCTCTGAGGCAACCATCCATTGATATCTTTTACATTATGTTTACAGTCGTATTATAAAGTCTTCAGATTACATCAAACTACCCAGTTCAGTCAAAAGACTTTGTCAATGGACTTAGCTTGGTACAAGTAGTGTGGCCTTATGATGTGCATTTTCTTCGGGAGATCCACCTGGAAGAGAAAATTATGGCAAACTCTAACTTAGAATTGACAACAGATTAAAACAGTGCAATAATGATGATGATGATGATAATAATAATAATAATAAGCCATTATAGACATGATTTTATTGCATCTGGGCGTTACTTTAAGTACCCGAGGGGTCATAGCTACCTCGGGTAAAAAAAATAATAACAGCTAACAATAACAACTCCTAGCGTAAATTTTTGATTCCTGAAGGGTTGGATTACACCTCAAGTAACAAATAATATTAACAATTAGACATAATCCCTCCCTCATGCCGGCAGGTCACCCATCATAAAGTCACCAGTCAGCCGCCTCAATGGCGCCCGCTCTCTCTCTCTCTCATTAAAGTTTCTAAACTAAATTTACGTATTAGGATTTTTCACGGTGTAATATTTTTTTAACAAAATTACTGTCACTGTTGTTATTATTCCTGTCATCAGTATTATCACTCCTCTATGAAATCAACTGAAAGAGACAGTCCTACACAACTTCAGGGAAAATTTCTATACCAAATCGTACTACTTAGCACAGAAATTCTAGTCACTAAATTTAAGTGTTCAACCATATACAAGAATAAAACTGATCCTGATACCTATTCTGATATTTTCACTATTGCTGGATTCTGGTTCTCCAGTTGACAGCAGTTGGTGAACTTGTTGCATCTCGATGCCCACACTTGGGTCAACATTCGTCAATGCACCTCGACGACGTCCCCACTTCATCCAAACTAATAACAATTCAGATACAAGTGCCGTAGTTATTCAGATAGGTTACATGACAAGTTAACTGTTTTGGTGCAAACAAGCACATTTATTGGAAGGGGTAAGGACAGCTGGCTCATGCTTTGCCTTAGAAGCACATTTATTGGAAGGGGTAAGGGCAGCTGGCTCATGCTTTGCCTTGGAAGCAACTGTTGGCCAGATATAGTCCCAGTGTGGGTGTAATTAATGTGGCTGTTATGGACAAAACATTTAAGCAGTTGTTTATTCACCATAACGTACCTCATATTTGACCGTTTTCACTGCCCACTTATTGTGCCACCTCCTGCGATTGCGTTAAGCCACCTTCTACTGACAAGTCTTGGTTTGACCCATGGATAAGCCAACCACATATGTCTATCACCCAAGAAATGTTTTGGCCTGTACACCAGCACATATGGTAGTTGCCAACTGGATGATTCTGTGAGCAGTAGTCCTCTAAATATCATTGTCATCAGGTTGAAGGATTTCGTTAGCTCATTTGATTTAAGTAATTTAATTAATTTACATAAGAGGTTAAAATAATTAGATAAACTTACTGCTGATGCAAATTACTAGGAGAGCGATGATGGGGATAACAATGGCAACCAGAATTTTTATGTTGAAGGACATAGGCACTTCTGTTGGTCCAATCACTTCTTCAGTCCCTGTAAGAAAACATATAAAAGCTACAGAATTTTGCAAGCATCTTACCAGATTAGGCCAAGTCCATCTTCAGAGCAATCAATTAATTAATTAATTAGTAACTTCTATTGTGCCCTTGTCTAATGCACAAGGCATCAACTGATGGTGCACCAAAACCCAGCCATAATCATTAGGATACTTAATACTAGATCCTATCAGAATACGAAGAAATATACCATACAAAGCTAAAAAGCTTAATATAAAATTAAACTAGTCCTAAATAAGACCAGCTTTGCACTTAAGAGGTTTTGAGATGCAAATTACAGTGTAAAATTATATCATGACATCGTCGCCTGAGAATTATCTTGTCGTATCTCCACTTTTTTTCGAAAAGTAGTTAAGAGTTGATTTGTAGCAGAGTTTTTTTTATCTTTCTTCAGGTTCAATGGCTAGGAGATACGATAGGTCGTTTTAAAGATATTCAACAAACTATACTGTCGTATGTCCTGTTTTCAGAAACATTTTATCGTATCTCCATACAACATTCATAGTGAAGCAGTCTCTGTTGTTGTATGTCCACAGAAAGTTCGTCGCTGATTGGACGCGCAGGAGATACAGCAGTATAAACCTGTGCGCTTAGCTGGACTATAGTGTCGCATATCCAGACAATTAAAAGTTTTTCTTTTTAAAATCCGGACTATGTAAATGAATATTTTAACGAAAACACTCTGTAATAATTGGTCGTTGCTTAATTTAATCATTTCATGTCTTTGTTTTCAGAAAGATGGTTTGTAATATTTGTAAATCCAGTTTATACAAAATTTTCACAAATTTCAGAATAACAACTATAATTGTTAATTTTCTAAAATGCAACATCTTTATGCAATGTTGATGTTTTAATATGACGTCTGTGTGTGAACTGTAATTTGACAATGCCCTTCTTATTGCATTGAATTTCTCATTTTTCCGCAAAATGCGGCCCAAACTTCTACCGTATTTTAGCGTATATAACCCGCGGGTTATACAAAGTTTTACAAACGCCGCACCCTAGGTGCGTGGTATATTCGTGGGCGTGTTATATAAATTTAATATTACACAAAGTCTAAATATATGTACTAACGCGTATGCTCCCGTATACTATTTGAATGACTTCTGTCAACCTAACAAAAGCGTTGTATTTTCGAAACTTTAAGTCCTGTAGGTCAAGATAATATAATTAATCACAGAAATAGTGGAAGATATTTTTAGAATGGGAATGTAAATACGTAATTCAACCAACAAAAACGGACTTCTGAGTATATTGCGTATTTGAATTACCCAATATGGCGGATAGGACTCGCGGATTCTGGGATGAAATAAACTTGCTGTTTGCTTGAGAAATTAGATTCAAATGATGATAGTTTTGATGAATCTGACAATGAAAAACTATCTCATGTAACAAGTGAAGACAATAAAGTGGCTTTGGCAAAGGAAATCCCGACTGTGACACGATTTTACATGCGTACGTTGTCGGAACGCGTGAAGTGGGATGAAAAATATCGCGTGACCCCAAACTTTTTTTGTGAAACTTTGGACGTATGGATGGGAAGAGGAGATAAAATGCTAGAGAATTATGTTTACATTATATCAGTAGGTCAAGAATTGACTCAGATATCACAAGTTCAAAATTGTTTACTTTATAGGTCGTTATACGGTAAAATCGCTAGTGTGGCCCTAGGTGATAAAACTTCCGCTCGTCGTTTCAGAGATATATAGTCTACGATAGTGAATCGTCCTCGTTCTAGTAATCTAGTTAATAATGTCCGCCTAACTGTAATCACTTTCTGCAAATTCATCAAAGCTTTCATCATACTCACTTTCTTTTCTGACGGGAGAGACCTTACCTTGTGAAGATTCCGGTAAAGAAGTAGTAACAAGGTAATTTTTGCATGTTCAGAAAATTTAAATAGAAGACTTTGTTGAAATGTTCGATTTTTTCACGAATCTTCACTTTCTTTGCAAAAGGAATTTTTATCAAATAAATGATTTTTATTTGCGTCTAATAGAAACAGTTATTACTATATTCGGTTAGAAATCTTATTAGGTTACGTAACACTAACGTTACCCGACGCATTTGTCTATCACCTCGTTGGTGGACGCCTGAAAATACATGCGTCTTATAATCGGGTGCGTGATATATAATTCTATTTTTACACAAACCCTTAAAAGTTGCGGGTTATATTCGTGTGCGTGTTATATACGAGTGCGTGTTATATCCGCGAAAATACGGTACCTCGTTTATCTCGGAATTTTGGAAAATGGAGATACGCCAAGATAATTCTCAGGCGACGACATGTTATTATGTATTAGAATATCAGAACAACATTGATACTAAATACAATTTTATATTAATCCATTTAGACTAATTTAAAATAATTTAACCTTAAGTATCTAACTAACCACAACTACATACAGTACTTAGATTAGCTTAAAATACAGTTAATAATACTTTTAATCAGATCAGAGTAAGAAGACCCGATCAGACCCACAATTTTATCATTCGATGACGCTGTGACTCTCATCCACTCCATTCTAACGCACGTGGACTATTGCAATTGTCCTCACAGGCCTGCTCAAATTCTGGATAAGATAGCTTCAGTTCCACCCTCTACTGCGCTGCCCCAAATTCATGCTAACCTTAAAAAAATCCTGCTCGTTTCAAGCTATCCACGAGAGACATGCTGCACCGGTTTTCAATCAAGGTCGAGGACAGGATTACCTTCAAACTCCTTTTTATGGGAAGAGCTTCGATAGATGATGCGGCACCTGACAACATCAGAGAGCTCTGCATTCCTGTTTCCAGTTATTCTCCTGGAAGAGTCTACCATTAAACTTACGAACTTTCATCCCAGTCAGCTCAGGAAATATGTTCAAGCCATCTTGAGTTAAGATGCACCGTTTGTGATTGTTAAATTACCGGCACCCTTGTGAGGTTCTTAAAAGGAGTTTTACAAATAGCCAAATACATACCAGTACCTACATACAATCTGCATGATTACATTTGGAGAAGGAAACGACTTACGTGGACAGTGATTCATGCAGTAGTTATCCCGAACTCCGTTTGGCGGGCAGACGGCAATGCAACTGATGCACTGACTTCTGACATCATCAAAGAATTGACCAGGCAAACACTGCATGACAGGCATCACTCAACCGGTCTAAACAGTATAACCAAAAACCATCTATTCAGCACCTCTGTTGTGTGTGTGTGTGTGTGTGTGTGTGTGTGTGTGTGTGTGTGTGTGTGTGTGTGTGTGTGTGTGTGTGTGTGTGTGTGTGTGTGTGTGTGTGTGTGTGTGTGTGTGTGTGTGTGTGTGTGTGTGTGTGTGTGTGTGTGTGTGTGTGTGTGTGTGTGTGTGTGTGTGTGTGTGTGTGTGTGTGTGTGTGTGTGTGTGTGTGTGTGTGTGTGTGTGTGTGTGTGTGTGTGTGTGTGTGTGTGTGTGTGTGTGTGTGTGTGTGTGTGTGTGTGTGTGTGTGTGTGTGTGTGTGTGTGTGTGTGTGTGTGTGTGTGTGTGTGTGTGTGTGTGTGTGTGTGTGTGTGTGTGTGTGTGTGTGTGTGTGTGTGTGTGTGTGTGTGTGTGTGTGTGTGTGTGTGTGTGTGTGTGTGTGTGTGTGTGTGTGTGTGTGTGTGTGTGTGTGTGTGTGTGTGTGTGTGTGTGTGTGTGTGTGTGTGTGTGTGTGTGTGTGTGTGTGTGTGTGTGGAGAGAGAGACAGAGAGAGGCCAACTTATTCATTTTAACCCAGACACAATCTATATTCAAATCTAGTTCAACTCAAGTTAGAAGCAATCACTTGAATCAGACAATTATATTAAGGGTAGAAATGTTATTTCTAGAAAATCAGGCCATTTTGTCCACTAATGCAAATTTTCATTCAGTACAAGAATTTAACCGAAGACAACGAATAATAAAATTCTGTCATATCAAAGTCAGAAAAACTCCCAATTTGGGCAAAATACAAGGTAGGCCTATATAGATCAAAGTTGTATAGACGCTTAATCATCGCAATCAAGCGCCAATCATCGCTTCGTGTTTATAAGAAAAAGTCAGATCATTCCTATAACGAATTGTGAAAAATATACTTTTCTGTTGAAGAACTCTATGCGACCCTAAAGATTCGGTTCCACAGACCAGCAGAAATATCGAAATCTTCGCTCTCTGCTTGTAAAGCTCAATCATCAGCTCAAAACTAATCTCGACTAAATCATAAGTTTCCATGCTTAGCATCAGCGGCTAGGGCAATTCTCTTGAGTAACTGGAATTAACTTTAATATTCAGTTTCTATTCTCTGAGTAAGCCTTAAAGTCCTGACGGAAATTACGCGCGTGAAGCATCTTCGCTGTCAATCGGAAAATCTGACAATAAGCCGGATACACGTTCATGTCTTCGATGATCCTGGGTTGCTCTCAATTCGGACTTTGAAGGAGCAGAAAACCCCGAAAGTCGCCATCGCATCAAAATTGTCAACGACGATGATTAAATTGGCAACATTCATGATTTTTCCATCTCTCTCTCTATTCGTATTGCCCACGCGATGTAACTTTCTCTACCTAAGACAATAACATTGGATGCAGTAACCTTCTGTGAAATGTGTATTCAGTGCAGGATTGCTAAAACCCACGTTTTTTCAAGATGAAAAGTTGTTTTTCGTTTTTCGTTTTTGTTTTTATGGTTTTTTGTTGTTTTTGATTTAAGATTTTCGAATTTCGGATAATAAAAAATCATAAAAAGAGTAATGGATAACACACTGGATGAGCAGTATACAGGTACCTAGATCGAACCTCGTAGACCCATAAGGTTTATTCAGCCTTCCACTCGCTAGGTGGCGGTGGTGGTTAAATGAATAGTAGGCCGTGAGTGACGCCCTACTGGCTGCCGTATAAACAGTTATATTCCACTCCTGTAAAACTGTTATCACATGTAGGCTATGTAAGGCGCCCAGTGTGGCTGCCGTTTCTACTAGGCTATATATGTATGTTCACTGTACAGAGCAGCAGGGGCGTCCATCCCCCCTTACGCCTATGACGCATTCCCCCCTTCAGATGTAATCAGTTCCCCCCCCCACAACGACGTTCCCAGACGATTGGCCGACTGTCGACAAAAAAGAAAGTATCGATTACCGAACTCTGAAGCACAATTTTACTCTTGAATTCTGTAACTTTCAGTTCGCTAATAAAGCAACATCACCGTATGCATTATAAATATGAAAGCTTGACGATGATGACGAGCAAAATACACATCTGTCGAAAGGACAGTGGATTGAAAGTAGTTATGTTAAGACAGAGGCATACAGCCATAGCGGCGAGACAGTATACAAACGTAGTAACATAAATACTAAAATTACAACATGGGCTTCTTCAGAGCAGCAGTGTGCGTAGCCAAGCGATCAACAATTTCGTCTAGTTTTAGTGATAGAGTAGCTGCAGTAGCATCTCGTTAACAGGCTGATACTGTCCGAGGTGCAAACCAGTCATCAACCATGGTTGATCTCAATCGATTTTTCACAATGCGGATGCGACTCATTACTCGCTCAGATGAGCAGCTGGTCACCGCCAGGGAGATCAGGATTTCAATCCACTGTTCTTTCGATAGATGTGCCTTTTGCTCGTCATCATTGTCACTGTCTAGTTGAATTAGTTCCAGTTTTCAATCGTCTGGAATCAAGTCATTTAGAGGCATAAGGTCTTGTACGGCGAGATATGTGTGTCGAAACTCCTCGAGCTCGGTTTGCACTACCTGCGGGTATAGTGCAAACCGAGCTATGTATAAATTGTGTGCAATTTATACATACCTTGTAGTCTTCCACTTGTGGTGTGTAGTACAATGTATTCGCCATTTGCCACTACGGATAAGCATGCCGCATAACGGCTCGCAACTTTCATGCTTAATTAAAACATTGTCTCTGGGCATTATTACTAGTAAAATGAAATTGCAAAATGAGCACATCAAAATTAAGAAACGCTTATAAATCAAAGTATCTCATCTTGCGGGAGGCCACGTCAAACAAAGAGTACCCCTCCATTCACCCCTTTCCCGCAATCACCCCAGAGGCGAGGAATCTGATACCGGCCGACTTGTGTACAAACTCGGCTGCTATAGCTGCCTTCCTCTCTGCCTGCCTGCCTGTGTTCCACCCTACCGGCCTGGAGGTTGATGAGGCTACAAGGGATCGTGGAGTAGAAGAGGGCGATACAGGGCTGTATATGTGGGCTGTTAGATTAAAACACTGGAACCTTCTTTGGTCCGAGATTGAATGTGCCGCGTACGATACGCCAAAATTATGAAATTGACTAATCGATTAATCACTGAAATGGAAAGAATGAGCAGACTGCAGACGTTTAACTTTAATGTACTAAAAATTTCTTCTTTCCCCCCTGAAAAGGCCATGAAGATTTCTGCTTCATTCCCCCCATAGGATGGACGCCCCTGCAGAGCAGTGCGGTGGCAGGCGCTTAAATAAAGAAAATATTATTATTATTTTATTATTATTTAATAAGAGCTCCACCTCAGTTTATTATGGGGGTCCATAGAGTAGTGGCAACATCACTGGCGTGAAGAGCAATAGGTAGCGGGATCGCTTCCCACAACCCTCTTAAGGTCCACTCAGCCTATCATTCGCGAGATGGCGCGTTGTGAAAATGAGATGTAGGACGTGATGGGCGCCTTGTATGGCTGCCATATACAGTTAAAATTCGACTCCTGTAATAACTTGTGATCATCCGTTCATACTGATTTGTAATCATGCTGCGTTATTGTCAGTTTTAAAATATTAAATTAATATTATTATTATTATTTACTTTAGTTGCGATTTCCGAAATTAAAAATCATGAAATCAATATTTAAATTTCCATGGAAAAATATGAAAACCCAATCGCATGCATAGGATCCACTAAATGTTACCATTTCTTAATTTAATCATGTATTCGTAATTATAGGCCTAATTCATGCGAAGTTCTGGGTAGGTTAGGCCTACTACGAATTACTTGAGAGTGTATCTAGTGCGATTTAATTTTTTTACATGCTAAAAATAGCTAATATCCAATTTCGGTATTCCCAATTTCCCATTCCTTGTGTCTGCGTCAAAGATTTTGCTCTGCGCAATATTAGGTCAGCGTTGAGAACAGACAGTACCGTTACGGAAGCTCATTGTGGGTCAATATATCAATCTTTAATTCACCAAAACATTGGCAGTACAAAAGAAGAAAATTATGAAAAACAAAGTAAGACAAAAAAACCAATGACCTAGCTATCATTTACGCAACTGTTCAAACAAGCAATGGCGGCGCTGTGGTAAAAAGGTGATGATACTCGCATTAAGCTGAAAGTTTATTATTTGCCAGAGTAACTTAACTGGCCCCGGGTCAAAAATACCCTTCAATTTAAAATTGATAAACAACGACACCATAATGTAGTGATCGAGTGACTGAGCATTACTTGGGACACAAAGCTTCATGATTGTGTTCCTCTGCCCCAATGGTAAAGAATATGTTTCCTCTATCTCATCAAAATTGTTGTCAAGACCTTAAACCTCGAGACCAAGACCAAGACCAAGACTTTGAACCTCGAGACCAAGACCAAGACATTGAACCTCGAGACCAAGACCAAGACCAAGACTTTGAACCTCAACTTCCTCAAGACCAAGAGCCAAGAGCAAGATCCAAAAAATCACTTCGTTTCCTTACAAAGCAATTGTCAAGTCGGACTACGTACTCGCTATTTTAACGAAAATGTGAGTCTTTTATTTTATTCATGCAGATTAACCTTAAATGCAGACTGCAGAGAATTCCGAATCCGTATTTACAAAAGTACTTCATGCAAAATGTTGTTCCAAATGCCTTTTGTATTTTATAAAAGCAATTCGCTCAGACTTTTCTGACAAAGACGTGCCTTGTGAGGCCTCATAAAATTTCCGCCATGTGAAAAAATACTTTCCATATTTGCTGAAGTCGCTGCCACACACAGTAGCTTTTCAAGCACTGGATGTAAATGTACAAATCGTGAGCATTTTTCAAATCCTCCCTGGCTTGAGAAAAAGTTTCGGCAGGGCTTCCGGACACAGCGTAACTTAATTGTTGCTGTGGATGGGTTTTCCGGACCAACAAGACTTGCATCCGTCCGTAGGTATTTGTCGTAGGCTATGATGAAACCAGGCTTGATATATTATGTTTAAATTCTTGAGTTTTGTAAAATGACTGTTCATATTGACAGCCGGTCTTGGTCTTGGTCTTGCGAGACCAAGACCAAGACTTTGAACCTCAAGACCAAGACCAAGATTTTGAACCTCAAGACCAAGACCAAGACCAAGAGTTTTGGTCTCAAGACCAAGACCAAGACTTTTAAAACCGAACTCGAGTGCACTTGAGACCAAGACCTTGGTCTCGAGGACAACAAGTCTGCCAATTTACCAACCTTGCCAACACAATTTGTGAGCCGCATATTTAGAAGCAAGGCTTTCCATAAACATACATAATTTAGTGTGTCCCCTCGGGAGCTCCGTTGAATGAGTGAGCGTAGGCGATGATTATGGAAGTTACATAGATATGATTTCTATGTTAAGTTACATTAAAGTCACCTAAATTTTTCGACGGCTCTCTCGTCCGGGCAATAGCCTATAGCGCATCTATTAAGCTCATATAAACGGCTATAATTATAAAATCGCGTGACCTACGTCACAGTCACACTGACACTGTAGGCGGGGCTAACATGAGTTTCGCATTGTTGTTTCGCATGAGAGTGATATAGAAACTGTTTTCCCTACTGAGCACGGTAGGCTAAAAATAACAGCAGCCGTATAGTAATCACCTAAATTTCACTTAGAAGTAAAGGGGCGCTCATGACATATGTGCGCTATGAGAATTGTCTGTGGACGCTGGCCAAAAACGTCATAAGCGCAGCCTGCAGAGAACAAGCTGGTTCCCGCAACTTCGCTTTTGAGGGCGCTGTAGAAATTTCGAGATTACGATTACGATCTGATGCTGGCACTGGCGATGTTGGGAGTGGTATATCGAGTAAATATACGACTGTGCATGCGTGTTGTGTGTGGAGGACTCTCTTGTACTTCGGTGGAACTTAGCCAACACCCTGAGGCCTGAGACTTTGCTCACTTGGAGAGTGAGGGACTGAGGGTCAATTCAGGAATTCAGGGTCATGCCAATCTTCCGTGTCCTGTCTATGCTGCCTGTCTCTCTACCCCTCCATACTTACAAATGTAAAGATAGACAAAACAGCAATACCTGAGGAAGCACAGTTGGTTATTCTCAGTGGCGGCGATCTTGTCTGAGAGGTGGGGGGACAAAGTCGACCACCATCTCGTCGACGACCGTTTTTGGAAAATCTTGTCCCAGACAAAATTTTTCTGCCACTTCATCTCCGAAAAATTTCCCTTTCATCTCCGAAAAATTTCCCTTTCATCTCCGAAAAAAAGTTGATGACTTTTTTCCCCCCACTTCCATTTTCACCAGAATATCGATATTTCATCTCGAAAAAAACTTGAAGACCTTTTTTAAGTCATTCGCCACGTTTTACACCTTTTTCTTCCCTCTCAATAACCTTATAATAACCCTTTTCTTTTTACGATTTCGTCTGAAAACTTTTACTTCATAATTCGACTTTTTTTTACAATTCCTTACTTCCTTACGAATTCCTTGGGGGACACTTCACCTCAAAAATTCTATTTTTACCTCGTCTGGTCAGAAACGCTGCGAAAACCCTCACGCGCAATTACATTTCTCCGTCTTTTTTTGGTGTTTCTCCAAAATGTGGGGGGACAAATGTATGGAGTGTCCCCCCACACCCTTAAAGGTGGGGGGACATGTCTTCCGTCCCCCCTAGATCGCCGCCCATGGTTTTTCTTTCTACACTTGTTGCATTTGGTGTACAGTCCATCTCAATTATTGGAGGGCACGTGCCCCGGCTGCACCCCTCCCCCAGAGTCTACGCCTATGTGTCCAGACGAGCACATAAAATGCATACATACATTTAATTAGCGTCTAACACAGAGCTAACTACAAGTGTGCACCGCTCTCATACCTATAAATTCAATAGTTTGCACATTATTAAACTCGCGGGTTTCGAGAAATACGAACACATATCCGCCATTCACCATTCACGCATTTCACTATTGTGTTGCTGTGTAGGCCTACATCTAGGGTGACCACACTTCCCGGATTGTCCGGGACAGTCCCGGAATTTGAAAAAATGTCCCGCGTCCCGGACACTTCCTTTCCGGGACAATGAAAAGTCCCGGAATCTGTTATCTATGACTAAATACTTAAAACTTTCTGGTTTAATATTCCAATAATTAGAAAGTAAAAAAGAAGAACATAAAAAAATATGGAACGTCGCTCAAAATTAACAAATCCGTGGCTCAACGTAACCTTAAGAGTATGGCTAACTATTGGTCTACATTCTGCAATAGGGGCTGATATGTCTATATATAATCGTAATCGTAATCTCCAAACTTCTAAAGCGCCACTCGAAGGCCAAGCGCAGGGCACCAGCCTGTTCACGAGCGCTACGTCAAATCAGAGGGTTTTCCTGAGAGTAGTCTAAAGGAGGTCAGAGTCGCGATTTCCAGGGGGTCAGAACAAGAGAGGAGGCGAAACAACTGTTATAGGGCGAGAAGGATTGGAAGGCGGAGGATGAGATGAGCCAGGGTAGGAGAACTTGAAAAGTTAAGACTTCAGTTTTGAGTGGAAAGCCTGGGGGTGATAGACAGAGGAACATGAGGAGGCTGGGGGACGGGTTGCAATGATGATGGAGTGACCAAGAATCTGCGGAACTTAGGGGGAGATTGTTCCAGAGGCGTGCTGCTGCGCAGGGGTGTCTATCTCCCCGAAGTCATTGGAGCAACTTCCCTTTCCCTCCCTCCTCTTCCCTCTTCCCCTCCCCCAATAATGATGGCACATACACTGACAGATCTCCCCCCTATCTTTTGGATGGAGCATTTGCTCCAAGGTTTCTATGGAGTAGACGCCCCTGCTGCTGTGTTGGATATGGCTCGGTTGGAGAACTTGAGATGAATAGTGACTGGAGTCGAGAAATACTGGGATAGGAGGATGATTGCGTGGAGCGCATTGCCTGGAAGCTCACAGAGTTACTTGGGCAGGGAATATTGTAGGGGGTTCTAGGTTAGTGATAGCACTTTGAAGTGGATTCGCACTGGGACAGAAGTGGATTCAGCCATTGGCGTGATTTGAGGATTGGAGTGATATGAGGTTTGTACAATGGTGTATATCATCGTCTAAAACATGGCCCCGTAGTCACTATATCAAATCTTTACTATCTAGGTTTGAATCTTGATTAATTTTATAGAAATTTTTATTTTGAGTAATAAATTGACCAATTTGTAATGTCTTGGTTGTTTTCTTTCTAATTAAAACAGCAACAAATAAAATGCTTACTTTTGGTATAAAATCTAAATTTATTTCAGTCGAGGAATTGCGTATACAGTCCTATAGAGCTCGTCCCATTGAGCCCAGCTCCTAATTGAATTGACTTTAGATTGGAATTAGGCCTACTGTGGTGTCCCGGAATGGCAGAAAAGAAATGTGGACACCCTACCTACATCTTAGATATAGGCATAATAGGCCTAAACCTAGTGCTTTTTTCAGCCGGAACGCGCAGGAACGGCGTTCCGGCACCTTTTTTCAGCTACTAAAAAATTATTTATTTCAGGCCTAATAATAAAACCAATAATTTAGTTACTTTAATTTTATTTCAGTGTTGTGAACTGTTTTCAGTGTTTATTGAGACCCCTCCCAACCCCAATCCCGTTTTTCTCGGGATTTAGCCCTTCCATAATTGTTCTGTTCCGGAACCCAGGCCTATTTTTAAGTTCTGGAACCTTTTTTTCTAGAAAAAAGCACAGAATAAACCTGGATAGAGCATGAAGCAAGATTTCTGATATTAGCCAGTGACGTCATCAGGTCAGAAAGTCTTTTTACCGTGCAGTGAATTGAAGTTCTCATAATCGTAATCGTAACTATAAACGCCAAATATCTAAAGCGCTACTTGGAAGCTGAGCGCAGAGGATGCGTTGCTTCGAGTCCAGAGATATCGAGTGGAGTTCCGAATTCTGAGTCCTAGGTTTATTATATCTATGGTGTACATGTACACGGCGAGTTTAGGTAAGACTAATAGCCTAATACGTTGGAGGTATTGACACAAAATAAAAGTGTGTTCTGTGAAATGCTCGATTCTTGTACCTACATGTATGCCTCTATACAAAAAATAATCATTGCCGAGTCTTTACCCATCAATTGCCATGCAATCTCAGGCGGTAATTAGGCCTAAGGGTTCTGTACCAATAAATTTAACGTCGTGTATGTACCTAACACTAGCATTTATTGTCCACATGGCGATTCGTTACAGCAGAAATGTATCGTCAATGTCGCAGTACCCGCCGTGCATTCATACTGTTACATAGGGCCTATGTGGCGAGTGTTCGCTTAAGCCTCAAACAAGCAACATGATTAAGAAAGCGTTTTCAGCTCTACTTCGGTTGTAAACTGATGATCGGGACGAACCATGGGCTGCTCACATCTGCTGTGCAGCTTGTGCTGTCGATATGAGAGCTTGGCTTAGAGATCCTCAAAATTAAGACAGAATTCAATGCAGCGAACTACACTTACAACGTGCGTTTTGCCCAAAGTCCAGCAGAGATCGTTGAGAAGTTCATAACAGGCGGCTACATAAATAGCCAAACACATACATAGGCATACAATACATATATACACTATGTATTTGTATGACATCGTATATGCGTACTTGCATACGTACATACTTGCACATAATTATAAGTACATTCGCGCGTTCATTAGCTCGTTCATACATACATACATACAAAACATGCATACATACATACATACATACATACATGCATACATACATACATACATACATACATACATACATACATACATACATACATACATACATACATACATACATACATACATACATACATACATACATACATACATACATACATACATTAAATATTCATACATACAAACATACGCACATTAATTATTCATACATACATGCATACATACATATACACATATACATACATATACACATATACTGGGCGGCACTCTCGATCTCGTCATCACTCCTGATGATGCCACGATACGAGATCTCAAAGTTCATCCTCCGACTCTGTCCGACCATTCGCTCATCGAGTTCTCTTGTCCACCTCTTCACTCACAGCCCATCCATTCGCTACGGTACCTCCGTGGATGGAAGTCACTCGACCGCAGTGCTTTTAGCGATGCTCTTCGAAACTCTCCTCTCTTCTCTCCATCCTCGCAACTCGATGCTCTATCAATAGTGCAACTCTTCGATCTCTATTCCGACACCGTTGGCGATCTCCTCGACAGGATGCTCCCTCTCCAGGGTGTAAAGTCTAAAGTACGGCCGCTGGCTGTGTGGTTCGACCGTGACTGCCATCAACTACGTCGCCGAACCCGGTGCTTTGAAAGACGGTACCGACGCTCCAAAGATCCGGCTGATCGTCTCGTATGGGTCACACAGCTACGCTCACTTCACCGACTCTATCGTCAGAAGGAGGCCGCCTACTGGGAGGACCTGGTCACAAGAAATTTGACCAACCCCAAGCGCCTTTGGTCAGCCATCTCTGGCCTCCTGGGCCGTTCATCGCGTACGTCTCCGTGTCCTTCCTTCTCAGCGGACGACTTCTTATCCATGTACGCGTCAAAACTGGATGGCCTCCGGAAATCTACAGCTGGAGCGCCATCGCCTTCCTTCACGTCTACAGACGCTGTTTTCAAGGAGTTTCAACCAATCCTTGAATCAGACTTACGTCGCCTGCTCGCTTCCTCTAACCTAAAATCATGTGAATTGGACCCTCTTCCCCCGTTTGTAATTGTAGACGTATTAGATGCCATCGTCCCCTTTCTGCTCTATCTGTTTAATAGATCTCTTTCTGAAGGCTCTCTTCCTTTCTCTCAGAAGCGTGCTATTGTCTTTCCTTCTCTCAAGAAACCCAATCTGGACCCTAGTTTATGCCATAACTACCGTCCTATATCTAATCTCTCCTTTCTTTCAAAGACTCTAGAGCGCTTGATCTCTTTGCAGCTTTTACCTTATCTTGAGCAATCGGATCTTCTCCCTTCCAGGCAATCGGGTTTTAGAGCTCACCACTCTACTGAAACCGCTCTTCTGTCTCTCCTTTCTGATATCTACTCTGCTATTGACAAGTCTCACGTTTCTCTTCTAGCCCTCTTCGATGCCTCTTCAGCTTTTGACATGGTTGATCACGACATTCTCTTAAGCCGTCTTGAAATATCCTTTGGCATTAGTGGCTCTCCACTTCGTTGGTTCCGGTCGTACCTGACCGACCGTTCACAGATGGTCATTCTCGGTGACTCTCGCTCCTCCTGGGTACCTGTCAAATTCGGGGTTCCTCAAGGTTCCGTGCTGGGTCCCCTTCTCTATATATTGTTTACCGCTGACATTCCTCGTCTCTTTGCCAAACACTCTGCTGTGGGGCACCTATATGCTGATGATGTCCAGGCCCTGGTTCATGGTCCTCCTGCCCACCAACTTGCCCTTTGTCAATCTATTGAGTCACTTTCCTCCGATCTCCACTGCTGGATGTCCTCAAATCGCCTCTCTCTTAATTCTGTAAAAACTCAGCTGATCTGGTTTGGCACTCGCCAGCAGCTCCTCAAGCTTGATTATGCAACTCTCGCCAAGCGGTTTCCGCTCTTCTCTTTCTCGACAAGTGTTCGGGACTTGGGTGTCATTCTTGACAGTACTCTTTCATTTGCCGACCACATCTCAAGCCTCTCTCGGTCTAGTTTTTATCATCTAAGGCGTCTTCGTGCTGTCCGGCGTTCTGTTCCTTCCTCCACTTTCACCTCCATGGTTCATGCCTTTATCTGCTCACGCATTGACTACTGTAATGCATTACTCATTGGTCTCCCAAAATCCCGTCTGTCTCCACTTCAATCGGTCTTAAACGCAGCTGCTCGTCTGATTGCCCGCCTTCCACGCTACTCTCATATCTCGACTTTTATGTCTGAGCAATTGCATTGGCTTCCGCTCACCGCGCGTATCCAGTTTAAAATTCTTTTTCTTACCTCTCGAGCGTTCCAGGGCAAAGCTCCTCGTTACCTTTGTGACCTTATCTGTCGACCTCTGTCGGTTGCCTCTGGTCGTCCTCTCCGCTCTTTTGACCGACATGACCTCTTGGTCCCTCGGACCCGGACTTCTATGGCTCAACACCGTGCCTACGCATCTGCTGGCCCGTCCCTTTGGAATGATCTTCCTCCTATGACTCGTTCTCAGATTCTAACTGGGGGAATTTCTGCTACTACTCGATGTCTGAAGACTTTTCTTTTCTCACGAAGCTCTGCGCACTGGGAGCGCCTCTGATTAGGTTGTACTGCGAGAGGCGCTTTACAAATGCATAAATACAATACAATACAATACATACACACGTACGTACGTACGAATGCATGCATAAATCACTCAATCAATCAATTTATTTTATTGGTCAAAAGAAACATAGGCAGATACCCATTGAAATTACAGTGAATAGTCAGTCCTACATTCTAAGGGAACAAAATGGGATAATGGTCTCGCTGGCTATAGGGGCACTTATCCAACATGAAAAATTATGACTAATAGCGACGACATATTTATCATAGCTCACTAAGATAATTATGTTACACACGTTCAGTTGCAAAGCCAATGTAAATCAAGAGTCCTGCATACATGCATACATACTAGGCCTATATAAATTCGTACATGCATACTTGCATACGTATACACTTACACATATAAATACATTCGTTCGTCCATTCGTGCTTTCGTTCATGTCAGGTATCTGGAAGACGTAATTGCCAAAGGGTTTCTCCCAAAGACATAACGATGCCAATATTATCCTTTTGAGAACAATACTTTAAGAGAAACAATTGATCCAGGCAATGGCAACTGTGACGTCATAGCTTGACGCTATGTCACGCGGCGTCACACAACAGTAAACTTATGAAACAAAAATGTTGTTGTAGCCTAGGCAAAATTCGGGAAACTCGCCAAAGGAATTTTGAATATCTGTTCCCGTTTGAAAGTTATGCATTGAAAACCACTATGGGGTAAAATATCCCACAGGTTGCAGCATGAGTGGTACCAGAAAATTGAAATGGCTTTGAGGGTCGTCTAAATCATGTTCGATCCAGCTCTAACTTTACAGGTTTTATCGGTTTAGCTAAACAAAACATTGTAAAGGTTGGCCATTGATATATCACAGCTGCAATTTTTTGGGACACCTGACATACATAAATCCATACATAAAAACATAAGTAGGCCTACATGCATACGTAGACCTATTTGCATGGGTGGCGATCCCGGGGGGGGGGGTTTGAGAGGGACAAGACTCCCCACCTTTAAGAGTGGGGTGACACACCATAGGCCTACAGTTGCCTCCCCACATATTTTGAATAAACACCCAAAAAGGTCAACAGTTTTTTCGCGAAAAAGTTTTAGACCTCTATTTTGAGCAGATCAGTTCAAAACTCTTTTTTGACCAGATCAGTTCTACATTGTCCCCCCTCCCCACCTGTCAAACAAGATCGCCGCCAGTGCCTATTTGGCTGGATGGACTCATGGAGAACTGATGCATAAACTACGTAATATTTTATTAGATGGATGAATGTTTCCACCCCCCCCCCATCCTGACAGAAACACAAGCACACATGCACAAACTGCTAGAAATATGGAGAGAGATACAGACACAGACACACACACACAGACACACACACAGACACACAGACACACAGACACACACACACACACACACACACACACACACACACACACACACACACACACACACACACACACACACACACACACACACACACACACACACACACACACACACACACACACACACACACACACACACACACACACACACACACACACACACACATATATATATATATATAGGATGGCTGTTGGATAGTCACTACCACGCGTGGCGGTCTCCGGATATAACTCGCGATTTCGAGGGTCACAAACGTTACCTAATCTTCGAAAATTGCACGTTTTATGGCGAATGGTCTGAAGACTCTCATGGATTACTCTACTTGGTAAAAAAATCAAGAATCTGGTTAGATTTTTAACATTAAAAGTAAACTTTGGAAAAAAAGGATGGGCTCCATAATACCTGTCTGTCGCTAAACAGGGAGGATCGATAAACCACCGACCGCGCAGGCGCCAACTTGAGTGTACATCAAACTGTGATAAAACTAATACTGGTCTGGCGGTGTACGCTGGTGTTGTCTTCTGTCTAAAGATCACATCGCTATTCTCGGTACGTGGACTATCTCAGGAAGATCAGTTCAATCTACCTCAACTTCTTCGTCTTTCACTGGTTAACCGGCGTCACCATGTCTAAGAAAGCCTCTCGGGTCGACGAGCTTGTTGAGTTACTAAAGGACGAAAAAATCGCGGAGGTACTAGTTGCTCGTCTTGAAGAGCTCATTGAACGAAAACTCGATAAAATTATCGAAAAAGTCTTACTGAAATTAAATCCGATCGTCGAGGCAATGGTTGCGACTTCGGTAGCGGCGCAGCAGGAGGTTCTTCAAAAAAATACTCAATGACTTGGAAACTGAAAATAACAAGTTAAAAACACGCTTGGACATTGTCGAAACTGAAGGTCGTGCCACTAACCTGATGATTCATGGCCTCCCTGAGGAAAACGTCGACTCTGGCTCCAAGGAAGCGGTCAGTCAGGCAACTCAGGCGACTCTCAGGATGTGCAACTCAACCCTTGGCTTAGCTGTACATGAAGCAGACATCGCGATGGCGTTCCGATTGCCGAAGAGAGGCAAGGAAAAACATCGTCCCATTCTGGTCAAGTTCAACAGCATCAAGACCCGTAAGATGGTTTACGGCTCGCGATCGTTACTAAAGAAAACTCCCGTTTTCATTAACGAACACTTAACGCCCAACAACGCCCACCTGTACGCAATAGCCCGTGGTCTGGTTAAGGAGGGCAAAGCCATCTCTACCTGGACTGCTGGCGGCATAACCTACATCAAATGGGTGGAGGACCCCAACTGCAAGCCAATGCGCATTACATCAAGCGTTGATCTTGACAAAAAGATCGCCTCCCTGTCTCTGTCCTTGGATGGGACGGCTACCTAGTCCTGTCGTTTACGCCACTTCCAGCTCTGGATATTCGGCACTCATGGATCTTTCGAAACTTTCGGTGGAGAAGACCCTTACTGCTGAACAATGGCGACAAGATCATCAAGGATGCGTTGGACTCTATTCCACCTACTATACAGGTCTACCTATTATGCTATTCCACGTGCTATGTTCATTAGCACTTTACTATTTACCAAATTACTGGTTAGCATTGTGGAGTCATTCATAGATTTTTTTTCATATCTAGTTAGTCCTGCTAGGCCTACTAATGATTCTGTTTAATTTTTTTGTCTTGATCAGCAGGAAGCTGACCCTATGCTGACTGATAAATCATTACATCTATTTTATTTCCACCAGATTTGATCATGCTTGCACGGATTAAGATTCGAGATGAATTGCTGTTCCCTATGCTTAATGTCAAATGTCAACTTGGTAAATGTCATGAACTGCATATTCACTGTTAATGATCCATGTTATGAACTGCATAGCTACTGTTAATGCATATTAGGCCTACTGTGATTTGATCAAGTTGGTTATTATTTGAATAACTTGGTTTTTATTTTACTTACATTACTTTTTTCTACAATTGTCTCTGTTTAATTTTTTTTTATCAGCAGGAAGCTGTCCCTAAGATGACTGATAAATCATTATATCTATTTTATTTCCACCAGATTTGATCATGCTTGCACGGATTAAGATTCGAGATGAATTGCTGTTCCCTATGCTTAATGTCAAATGTCAACTTGGCAAATGTCATGAACTGCATAGCCACTGTTATTGCATATTACTGTGATGTGATCAATTTGGTTATTATTTGAATAGCTTGGTTATTACTTGAATAGTAATAGATATTACTTCACTTACACTACTTTTTTTTAACGTACAGTAACTTGCCAGCCCACTTGCTGTTGTTGGCTAATTGGTCGCACGACGGAGTTGTGTTGTATTGTATCGTAGCTGATTTCGGGCCTAGTTGCTAATGCGGTACAACATATGTGTATATTCGTTTTTGACCCTATGTATCTAAATAGGAGATCGCTGCACGAGGTAACTAAGATAGTCCTCGTGGATCTAATTAGTGATCCCCTGTGCGATGTTTGCACTTTATCAGTATCTTCTGTCCAAATGATTAGGTGCTCATGCTGCAGTCGAACTTTCCACCAAAACTGCTCTATACTTAGGCCTACGAATGAGGGATTGGCGGCCCAATTAACATGGGTGTGTTCTACTTGTAATCTTTACCCTTGCTTGGAATTAGACGATGATGAAGAAATGAATGTGGAGGAGACTGTAGAACTGAATTCAGGCCGTTGTGTTGATATTATGGAATTAACAGATGGACCGGAACTGCAGGTTTTTCATGATGAAACAGAAACTAATTCAACCCTAGATAACCTAAATGCTGACCCAGACTACAACTATTTTAGAAATTCCAGCTGGTCTAGTAAATATATTGCCCCACATAAACTTGCTAAATTGTACGAACCTAATATAAAAGAAGGGGAATTTAGGACCTTACACATCAATTGTCGTAGTGTAGCTCATAAACTGGTAGAAATTAGTGACCTGACCAATATGGCACAGGCATCGATTGTAGCTCTAACCGAAACATGGCTTGAACCCAATCTTGAAGACTCTATGCAAATTGCGGGATACACTTTTCTGGGAAAGTCTAGACTTGGAGGGAGAGGGGGAGGAGTAGGTATATTCATTAAAGAAGGCCTTAACTTTCATCAGTATACACCCTTGGCTGGTCGGATCGAACATAAAACGTATGAGAGTCTATTCATCAGGTTGAACTTGAAAAAGGGCTTCCTTCTGGTAGGGATAATTTATAGATCGCCGGGACAAAAATTAAACGAGTTTAACGAGGAAATTGATGAACTGATTGAGGGAATAAAGACCACCTGTAAAGATATAATATTATTAGGAGATTTCAATATTGATCTATTAAAAGTAAACGAACACAAGGAGACTAATATCTTCTATAACCATTTGGCTACTCATCTGTACCTACCCGTTATAACTAGACCTACTCGAATTACTCCTTCTACTCGAACTTTAATTGACAATATATTTACCAGTTCCTGGTCGAAGTTGCTTGATGCCCACATTATTGTATCTGACATCTCTGACCACTTCCCAATTTGTGCTCGATTTACTCTTACAACTATACCTGTTGTAAAGCTGAACTATGGGGTAAATAGATTGGTAAATGAAGACCGGATAGCTAAATTCAAAACTGCTCTATATGATATTAACTGGGATCCTGTGCTGAGGATATGCAACCAGGGTGATGCTAATGAAGCCTACAATTCCTTTATAGACAAATACAGCCAGGTCTACAATGATGCGTTCCCTCTTTTATCTGAATCTAAGGACCGAAAGTTCAAGTTTAAAAATCCTTGGATGTCTGCGGGGCTCCTTAAATCCTCCAGAAGGAAGAACCTCCTATATGTCCGATATTTAAAAAATCCGAATGACCATAACAAAAGGAAATTTATTGAATATCGAAATAAATTCAAATCAGTAAGACTAAATGCTGAACGTGCTCACTATACTAACGAATTTCAGAAATGCCATAATGATATAAAAGCTACATGGAAAGTAATCAGAACGATCATGTTACTTGATGATAAGAAAGTGATGGTTGCCTCTCTAAATGTTAATGAAACCCTAGTAGATGATCCAGCTACAATTGCCAATGTACTTAACAATTACTTTGCCACCATAGCCGATGAATTAGCTAAGAAAATTCAATGTACACCTGGAACTTTCATGGACTTTCTGCCCCCGTCCAGGCTGAATTCTATGGGCATGACTCTGACTTCTCCGGAGGAACTTTTAAAAATCTGTAGTACTTTGAAAAAAACCCACACGAAAGGTGTAGATGGTATTGACCCTTATCTCGCCTCGTCAAATTTATCGTTGATTGCTCAGCCTCTTGCAGCAATTATTAACTGCTCTCTTTTAAATGGCGTGGTTCCAAACAACATTAAAGCAGCCAAAGTCATACCTATCTACAAAAAAGGCGATAAAAATAACCCGGCCAATTACAGACCTATTTCTGTACTTAATTACTTCGCTAAATACTTCGAAAAAATTGTCTACGATCGACTTAGCAATTATATTGGTAGCTTTAACTTAATCCATCAATCTCAGCATGGCTTTCAGCAGGGTCACTCGACATTTATGGCCTTATTAGACTTAGAAGATAAAATTACCAAAGCAATCGACAATAACGAGTACTCCGTTGGAATATTTGTAGACTTAGCCAAAGCTTTCGATACCGTAGACCATGTAATTTTACTTAAAAAGTTAGAAAACTACGGTATCAGAGGCCCACTTTTAAAATGGTTCGTTAGCTATCTTGATAACCGTACCCAACGCGTTTGGATCAATGGTGCCTGGTCCGATAGCAGTGGTATTAGGTATGGGGTCCCTCAGGGCTCTAACCTCGGTCCTCTACTTTTTTTAATATATATTAACGACTTGGCAGATGTCTCCAAAACCCTTTATTTTATCTTATTTGCCGATGATACAGATATTTTTTTTGCTCATCATTCTTGGCAAACACTAATGCAAATAATAAATTCTGAATTAATACTAATTAATAACTGGTTCTCAGCTAACAGGCTCTCCCTGAATATAGATAAAACAAGCTTCATCGTATTTAAATCTCACAGAAAGATCAGGCCAATTGATCTCTCCCTAGAAATTGCAGGTACCCCCCTAACACAAGTAGAGTCAACCAAATTCCTTGGCATTCTGGTGGATAGACACTTGTCCTGGAACGACCATATAAATTACATTTCCCTGAAATTAGCAAAGAATATTGGAATACTTAAGCGGATCTCTTACTTGCTCCCCACATCCATCCGGTTAAACTTATACTATACATTAATTCTCCCTTATTTAAGCTATTGTAATTTAATTTGGGCAACTAATTATGAATCGAGGCTACACAAACTAGTGATTCTCCAAAAGAAAGCTGTTAGACTCATCATGGGAGCCCCCTATGGGTCCCATACTCGTCCTTTATTTCATCACCTTAAATTATTGACCATAAATCAAATTCGTTCCCTACAAATAGGAATCTTTCTTTATCGATTTGAAAATAGGTCATTACCGGATTCATTCATGAATTACTTTATCCTAGGCTCACAGCTACACTCTCATAACACCAGGAATGCTCTCACCTACCGCTCTGACAAAGCTCGTACCAATGCAAGGGTGTTTAGTATAAAATATTATGGGCCCAAAATCTGGAATGCCCTGCCTATTGATATACGCTTTTCGCCAAATCCCTACTTATTTAAGATTCGATTACGCAAGTACCTTCTGAATGTGGTATGAGTCTCCCTAGTCATTAGAATTGATCATTGTGTTTCTTATATACTGATTTTTTTCCCTTATATAGTTTGTTTGTTTTTGTTCTCTTGATATTGCGTGAACACGCACATAGGTAAACTTAAGTATATATAATTTTGTGTTAGTTAAGGTTAGTTAAGGAATGCATACTATCAATCTCAACCTAGCCTCTATATAAGTTAATTGTAAAGCCGATTGGCTTAAATTGATTGTGAATGAATGTAGTGAGGCTACCCTTCGATCCTGTCAGTCATATTGTTCATTGGTACATATATCTATTTAGGTGTCCCTAGTTAGCGGGATGCATATCCCTTGGGGGCCACCTTTTGCCGCCAATGACAAGTTTTTTTACCGCTGTGTACACTACTTTTTCTGTTTTAATTGTCAATCATACTGCTATTTTACAGTCACTGTACTCTGTTATAATTGTCATTTGGATGCAATAAAGATTTTTGATTGATTGATTGATTGATTGATTGATTGATTGATATATATATATATAGAGAGAGAGAGAGAGAGAGAGAGAGAGAGAGAGAGAGAGAGAGAGAGAGAGAGAGAGGAGAGAGAGAGAGAGAGAGAGAGAGAGAGAGAGAGAGAGAGAGAGAGAGAGAGAGAGAGAGAGAGAGAGAGAGAGAGAGAGAGAGAGAGAGAGAGAGAGAGAGAGAGAGAGAGAGAGAGAGAGAGAGAGAGAGAGAGAGTTTGACAAGGTACGATTTATTAGAAATTTCAAAACTTAAACATCGTACGATTGCTGCAATGGCCGTTGAAGTTGATCTTACCTATACATACTTGTGTTCACAGGTAGGTAGACAGACAGAACAGACAGACAGACACACAGACACACATACACACAGACACACAGAAAGACAGAGCTTTAAAACTTTCTCTATCAATGTGATTCTTGATGCTGGTCCATGCACGAGGCCTGTTAATCTTCATCGATCAAGAACTGCTTGCCGTTTCATAGACATTCTGTTGTCCGGGTGTTTAACCAGGTATTACTTTTAAATAGCGTTGCCCAGTTTTCAGAGAGTCGTGACATTGGAGTTGAGGTTCTGCAGCCCTTTGATGATTCCGTAAGGGTTCAGGTGGTAGACGAAGTACTCCATGAGGTACATCTCACCTGGATGAACGTAGTGGAACGAGATGGCGTAGTCGCTCAAGTCACCCAGTCCCTACACATGCAATAAATAAAAGGAGGAAAATAAATAGCCAGGCTATAATTATATATTAGACTTCAATGGTTTGGTGATATGGGCTATAATGTCGCAAGCGAGTCGAAAGTTTCTCCAAATGGTGCTGTTAGAGCACTCAATATAAATAAAATTCTTCGACTAAGAAACAAGGCAAGGACGTTTAGATCGGGTAACGTATTGGCTCGTTAGTAGGACTATGTATTGAGACAAAACTATCACGAACGTTTGCAAAGCGCATAACCATAATTATGTGAACTGAGATGTAAGATCTGTGGTATATATATATATATATATATATATATATATATATATATTGATTTAGGCTATTGATTTAGCTATCGTGTTTGATCTTCGGTCGCCGATCCCATCTCATGATTTTCATAGCACTAATATGAAAATAGTTTCTTAATACGCATCATACTCCCTCCATATATATATATATATATATATATATATATATATATATATATATATATATATATATATATATATATATATATATATATATATATATATATATATATATATATATATATATATATATATATATATATATATATATATATATATATATATATATATATATATATATATATATATATCAAACACGATAGCTAAATCAATAGCCTAGTAAATGTTCCTTTCAGGCGTATCCAGTAAGCTTATATGAGAAACAAAGACATACGACCAGACGTAGAGACACAGGCACACATGGGGCATATATATACAGAAAGTTTGAGGGAATGAGGGTACGTATACAAACTGGAATGGTGTTAAACCTTTTTCGTTCCGTTTTGTTTGTCGTAGGTATAGTACCAATCCGGATACGCTCCGCTGATGTGATCCGCCGTGGAAAGACAGTGAAACCTTGTCCTTCCGAGCGCATCCAACGAATGTCCTAACCTCACTCCCAACGATTCCATACACCGTCCAAAGTCTAAATCTTCTGCACTAGAATCAAACTCGCAAGCCCCTATCCCCTTGTTTCTCTGTCCGTACCTCCTCAGGGCTTCTCTGCTCGTTACGTACCCTGCCCCGCCGCTCGGGTATCCCTGCGGCACATATATCGCAAATGTTTGACCGAAGTACACAGGCGAGCTGTGATCCTGCGCCGACAGAAAGTAGCGCAGGTTTTCCATGATGACGTACGTATCGTCGTCAGCCTTCAAGAACCAATCATATTCGGCCAGATAATGCTCATAGGCGTGGTCAAAGGCATCACGTGTCTTGTCGCCAAGGTGCTGGCGTCCGTCCGTTACGTTTAAAATGAGCGTTGGTAGTTTTTCGTATGTCGTGCGAGTCACAAAGAGGAGTTTGGTGCATCGTTTGCCCCAAGTTGCATTGACGTGAATCGCCCTTTTGTGGTGGTTTTCAGGAAAAGTCATAACAAGACAAAGAATTCGAATTTTTTGGTACAGTCTGTCGGCTACTGTCGCGTCATCTGAAAAAAAGAACAAAAGTTGTTTTTTAAATAAAGAATCGTAGTAGCATTCCGAAAAATCTTCATTTGCGCAGTGTGCAGAATTCTCGATTAATAAATCAGGCTATTCCAAGAAGTTCAGTTATAAGAGCAGAAACGAGACATCGTACAGCCTACAGTTCGAAGTATAAATCCATAGGTTGACCTAAGACAAACACCTACCGTCGACGATGTCTGGTTTTGCAGAAACGAGGAATACAGATGGTGTAGGAACTTGCTTGTCACCAAGGCATGGGCGGCGATCACAGGGGGACGAGGGGGACATTTCCCCCACATTTAAGAGTGGGGGACACGCCATACATTTGCCCCCCACATTTTGAAGAAACACCAAAAAGGCCAAGAAATGTAATTGCACGCGAGGGTTTTGACTGTCCTTTTGAAGAGATGAGGTAAAAACTCTATTTTTAGCAGAAGTGTCCCCCCGTCAGAAGTCAAGAAGAAATTCCTTAAAAGGTCATAAAATTTTTAAGAATTTCTAAAAACAATAGTCATTAAAATTGTTTTGGGATGAATTTCTTAAAAGGGGTAAATTGTTGAAAGAGGGAGAAAAAAGGTAATGACATTGGAGGGAGACGTTGTAAAAGAAAAGAGGTGAAGGACTAAAAAAAAGATGAATTCGATATTTTTTGGAAATTAATTCGTATAAACTTTTTTTTGCAGAAGATCTTAGAAAAATGGTCGTCGACCAGATCATGGCCGACATTGCCCACCCCCCACCTCTCAGACAAGATCGCCGCCACTGCATCAAGGACCAGGGACTTACTGGCCCATATAACTTCGGTGTTTAAAGCGTACGTCTCACGCACCTCTGTGCGAAAGTGCGTGCTGATCGCAGTTCTTCCGATGGTGACTGTGGCTCATTTAAATCTCGGGCTAACACGTACGGTCCGTACACGGGGACCTTAAATGGCGTGGCACAGATTCAAACGGGCAGCGGTGGTGAAGGATCTCACCCGATCAATTCTTTGAAAAATGAGCATGGTCAAGGCAGGCCATATACAAGAGTACCGGTATACCGTTATATTAAGTCTATTGCACATTTCAAAAGTATGCCTACTTTGAGGTTATGCTGCAAACGTACCTCCGTGGAAGTGACTGTCGTTGAATGAAATCTGGCTGATATTCGTATTGACCGATCGCCACATCCCTTGAATCGTTTCGAACCCATTGTGATGCTTCTCAGTCCAGTTTAAGCGTACTGGCCCAACGTTGCCTTCTGTAACGTTAGGGATCGATCGTCTGAACGTGAAGATTCGTGAAAACGAGAACAAAACGCCCACGGAAACTCCAAACAGGAAAGACAAAACGAGTGTATTTGACCTTTTCATTTCAGTCTTATCGTCTCTAATCGGAAGGTCTCTGTGAAGCCGTTATTCTACAGAAGACATCAACACTTGTGGTCGATATGATGCGCATCGACAATCTTTGTCGTGATTGCACAGCTCAAGTCGACAAGAGGACACAGCTGCTGCCCATAGGTTCTAAATTTCGGGCATTAAGGCAAGGTCTCTGAATAGCAGATGTCACTTCCTCATCAGTTACCAAGATTAGTATTGTTATTGTTGCATCGATATTGCAATTACAAGGTCTTTGCCCAGCTGGATTACGTCTTCAAGCATTAAATTTAGGCCTAACTGTGCTTCCCATGAGCTAGGCCTAGGCCTAATGATCTATGCATGAGCCTATGCACGAGACGTATATAGGCTATACTACATCGGCTTAGCCTATAATGACAGATTAATAATTTATAGGCCTAGGCCTTATAGGTCTGTAAGCGCACACCAGCTTATCAGAGACTGAATCTGAGGTTGCGTTTTCTGTCAATATCGAAGTCGGAAGAGTTGTATCTTCTGAGTGGAGAAGATTCGCTTCTTTTAGTAAGACGACTGAATTGGCCTATACGCACAATAAATGGCATTAAGCACCGGACTGTCACTCATTGCCTGCAGACACAAGCAGTGAGTGACAGTCTTCGTCAGTGAAGACACTGACCCGGGTCGGGAGCGCTTCTGATTATGAGTGGCGCTACATAAATTCTCAATTACAATTACAATTATAGTCGCTGCAGTAAACTGTGAACCCATTTACGCATATTTCTGATGGCATTTATGGCAGTAATTCATAGTATTGGTCATAGGAAATGGAAACTATAGGCAACGGCGATCTTCCGAGTGTATCAATCGATCGAGCTTCAAACCGTAGGCTACACTCGCCCGACATTTAGCGTAGCGTTAACTCGAGAAAAGAGTCTTTCGAGTTTCTATTAGTGTATATATAGTCAATTAAATCAACAGTCCTCGAGCTTTCGAACACTGGCCAAACTGTCTGTGCTGCTCGCTTGTGTAGTCTGAGTCACTTTGCGACAACAGACACGTCCAAACAAGAATGTAATAATAGGGGCCTAATCTTTTCTTTATTAATTCAAACCGACAAACGCAGTAAGATTACACTGAGACATTTCAGTACACTTATCAATATCTTAACTAAACACACGTTATGGCAGCCATGCAAGGCACTCGCCCGAGCGGGGTTGCGGGAATCGAACCGCGTACTGCTGTTCTCCTGCTCCTCTCCTGGCCATGAGTGTTACCATTACTCTATCCCCCTCAGGCCCGGACTGTTAGGCAAACTAGGCAGCCGCCTAGGGCCGTCGATTTTTAGGGGCCGCCAATTTTCCATTTTTCCAAAATAAACATAATAGAATAATTTCTGGAAATTCATAAATGAAACAACGTTGGATTATTTTTTAATTATTATTCGCTAGATGGAAGTATTATAGTGTTGGTGTAATAAATTATGTTTTATTAAGGTAGGGTTCTCCGTTAACTTATAATCATAAGTTATTCCGGAAGTATTGAATCAGCAGTTCAGTTTACTCTAGTTTAGAGGGTTAGACCATTTTCATTATTTTAATTTTTTTTATTTTAATGAATGTTTGAAAATAAATAACGTAATAAAAAGAGCTAATGACTTCATTTTAATCGCAGGTATAATATTATATTATGGGTCGACAGGCCGCTCAAATGTAGCTTTGCCTAGGGCCGCCAAATGTCTTGAACCGGGTCTGCTATGAGTCATCGCTCTATCAGTAAATGCCGCGAACGCCTATCAATGACGAGCGTATATTTTAAACGTGCCTAAAGGTAATTGTCAGTGATAATTCCGCCACTACATTACCTGGAGGCTGTATGATGGTAGTGAAAGCAGCAGTAGGAGTAGAAGAAGAAGGAGAAGCGATGAAGAAAAGGACGACGAGGAGAAGGAAAAAGAGTTACATTCTGACCAAGAGAACAACTACTAGACATTTTTGAGTTAAGAAGACAGTCTTCTGATTTCCTAAGAGCCAAAAAACTGGCCGAAGTTATCGATGCATCCTTTGAACAGATGTTTCCATACGGAGGCTGACGCAGATAATTTACCAATGGCTTGTGTGTGTTTTTTTTAATGAAGTCGCTGCACCGCCCGCAGCTATCTCAGAGAAGATATAAATTACGAGTGGGAATAAATTAATTCAGAGAGGGAAATGTTTCGAAAAATAGGCCTACGTTTTTTACAGATACTATCAGTGCTCGAAATGGACCGGAACGCCGTTCCGTTTCGTCAAATGCATCCGTATTATCGTTCCCTTTCGTCCAGATATATATATATATATATATATATATATATATATATATATATATAACGTTTTTATTGTCCTCTGAAATGTGAATGCTCCCATATCTTTGACTAGCGTTCCGTTTCGTAAAATTTTCCATTTCGAGCACTGGATATTATATTATCTATTTCTGTCAGATAAGGGCATTACATTGATGGCTTGGTTGAACGCAATAATCGAGTCAGAAGTCGTTTGTTTCAGAGGCAGTGGAGGTACATAAATGCACAGTGTGGGTCAAAAGAGATGAACCACAGATCCACCCTGACGGGCGTTGCGTTGTGCCTGTTCTTGTCCAATTGTGGGTCTAGATAAGGGCATTACATTGATGGCTTGGTTGAACGCAATAATCGAGTCAGAAGTCGTTTGTTTCAGAGGCAGTGGAGGTACACAGACTCCTGTTGTGTGTATGTGTTTCACGTTGAAAATCTACTTTCAGCGGCATATGTGAATGCACATTTCTGATGATTTAGAGCACTAGCTATAAGTAAAACCTTAGAGTTTTCGATTTTGTTGAAAGCTTTGTTGAAACTAATGACACTATTCATGCAATGTTTGCATATTGTAACTGCGTGTAAACTTAGAACTTTGTAAATGTTACAGCCATAAGCATCCTTCGTATTCAAGTATAGTCATCAATTCCCATCTTACAACTGTCTGATCAATTAGTAGAACTATGTTATTGCCAAAGTTGGCATCCTTCCTATTCAAGTTGTTACTGTTGGTCATTTGATGACGCTGAAGGTCGTAAATCTTCAGTTTTTAAGTTACTGTTAAATAGTTTGTTCCAAATGAGCCCAACCGTGGACAATTGAAGCATGACAGAAGAGCTCATTTCAGGCAATGGGCGAATGAATCCCTAGGTTGTGGACACGAGGTCTTTGCATCGCAGAACTTGTCGTTTGCTTCACAGCTTACCCCGGTACCAAATTCTACAGCACGGTGACATCGACAAATGTGCGCAAACAACTTGTAGGCCTACATACAGGGTCGCCATAGGCGTAGACTCTGGGGGGGGGGAAAGCCGGGGCACGTGCACGTGGGGAGGGTGGATAGAGCAATGGCAATACTCGTGGCCAGGAGAGAATAAGGTACGTGGATCGATTCCCGTAACCACTCTCTAGGGCGGCGCCTTGCATGGCTGCCAAACCGTGTGTTCAATTAAGATCTTGATTGTACTGTCGTGTTTCAGTGTAATCTTACTGCGTCTGTCGGTTTGAAATAATAAAGAATATAAGTATTATTATTATTGAGATGGATTGTACACCCAATGCAACAAGTGTAGAATGAATAACCAACCCCCCCCATATTTTAGACAAATTTACGCCAGTGATGGCCGCTACACGTAGTCCCATTAGCAGACTCGAACCCGCAATAGTTGATTTATAAGGGCAAACGTGCTACAAAAAAGACCGCTGTGTTGCACATCACACGATTTACATAGGCCTAATATTATGATAGTAAAGTAATTTGTCGTACAGTTTCTTATCGATTAACGTATCGAACGTCCCATTAATGCATAATTTTCTAGCAAGTCTCTAACGTATGACTGCTATGTGCAATCTCTAACTTTAATTGCCTTGCATAGACGCCGACAAAAGTTCAAGATACTATTTCATCATTCAAAGTTAATTAGGGTTTTTAAGTGCTTTTCAGAAAAACAACAGACAGCAAGGTCGCGCACTAGGGCAATTATGGTGCGGATTGCAAGGAAGTCAGTGTGTCCAAAGTATCAGACACTAAAGCTAAAATTATAGTAACGCAGAGAGTGTCTTTTATGCAGTAAGTAAGGTCGCATACTAGTGAAATTATGGCGCGGATTGCAAGGAATTTTAAGTCAGTGTGTCCAAAGTATCAGACACTAAAGCTAAAATTATAGTAACGCAGAGAGTGTCTTGTACGCAGTACGCAGTAAGTAAGGTCGCATACTAGTGAAATTATGGTGCGGATTGCAAGGAAGTCAGTATGTCAAAGTGTCAGACACTAAAGCTAACATATAGTAACGCAGAGAGTGTCTTGTACGCAATATATACCTATGGGGCGTGGTGGGTCAGTGGTAAGTTCGGCGCCTTGTGACCGGAGGGTTGCAGGTTCGAATCCCACTCTAGCTGCTGCGTACGGACCTTGGGCAAGTCCTTCACTCGCGATTGTTCGTGGCGCTTCGGCGTGAAAATTTCGGCACAGTATCAAATGCTGTAGTCGGGAGCGCCTCTGAGTAGTAGTTGACTTCGAGAGGCGCTTTAGAAATATCCGGAATAAATATTAAAAATGTCCACTTCCTAGAAAATTTATGTCTAGACGTTTCATTGTCCTAACTTTGAAATATTGCATAGTTTCAACTTTGAAATATTGTATTGTTTTAACTTTGAAATATTGCTCTTCATCTCAGGTTAAAGCAGGCACTGTAGTGCGGCTGCTAGAACATTTATACTTAATGCTGTCTTATAATTAAGTATATCTACTGTACCACGCAACCGGACATAATAGATGCACAGTGTCTGGATCTAGCCAGCATTCGGTGTTTTATACTTAAACCAAATGATATTCGTGAGATACAGCAGAGGCTTTCCTTACCTATCCATTCGCGGCTGTAGTTGACTTTAAGAGAGCGTTTGATACTGTCAGCCGTTCAACAGTATTCTGACGTCTGTAGCTGTTTGAGATCGCAGAGATAAAGACCGTCATTGCTTCGTTTCTTCCTGCTGTGGTAAGCTTACTTGTCGGAATCATTTCTGAAGGTGGATATGGTGGAAATTGGGATGCATTAGATATGGTTACGGACTTTGTAAATATGGTGGCTACGAAGGTTACGGATGTGGACAATAGACGGCAGTGAGATTTATTACATGTATATATATATATGTGTGTGTAATGTATGACTATGTATGTATGTTTGTTAGCATGAACATGCATCTTACGTATGTATGTATGTATGTATGTATGTATGTATGTATGTATGCATGTATTGTATGTATATAGCACATTTTCTGTATGAGTCTGTATTAGTCTCTGAGATGCTATAACTGCTTAATTTTAGAATACCGATATAAGTCACTCATGTTTTCGTTATCATCTACTGAATATAATGAATAAAGTCAATGAAATTGCCATAATATTGATCCGAAGCTCAGTCTCATAACTATGGCTGATGTGTGTCATTATTAAGTTACTGTTGAATAGTCATGTGGGAAGTGCAGTATCCATCTGTGTAAGCATCGATAAATCAAAATTTAAAGCATGCATAATGTGCAGTGTAGGTGCGATGAGTAAACACTAAACAGGGCAAATAATTTTGCACGAGGAAACTTACGTGGCGCTGTTTAAATTGTCAGGGACATACGTATATACGCATACTATCATACGCACATAAGTGCACATATAAATACATTCCTTCGTTCATTCATTCATTCATTCACTCATACATACATACATACATGCATACATACATACATACATACATACATACATACATACATACATACATACATACATACATACATACATACATACATACATACATACATACATACATACATACATAAATACATATATACATACATACGTAAGATGCATGTTCATGCAAACAAACATACATACATAGTCATACATTACACACACACACACACACACACACACACACACACACACACGCACGCACGCACGCACGCACGCACGCACGCGCACACACACACACACACACACACACACACACACACATATATATATATATACATACATACATGTATACATGCACGCATATATACAAACTTGAATGCAATAAATCTTTGCCGACCTTTTGTTAAGAAACAATAGTCAGTCTACGCGAACCAATCGTGCAACAGAATAGAACAGAAGAGAACGAAGATGAAAACGATGGCATTATCGACCAGATGGAATGGGAAGTTGAGCGTAACCGTGTGCATTGATTCGTGTCATTCTTCTTCACCTTCGGCGCAATCCAGGCCAGGCACTGTGGACAGCCTACGCATCGTTTATCAACCGTGGAAGGGGAATGCGTTGATCGATCGTTACGCTCTGCGCCAGTGGGACCTGCTTCAGCCACACGAGCATCATTCGTACACAGAAGAACTCGTCTGTCTTGTAGAATAGCTAACAGTCAGGTATATAATTTATAATCAGTCAGGTTGACAAGAAGCGCTGTTGGGAGATACATGAATAAGCGCTACAGAAACGCCCATGCAGATACAAATGCATTCGCACTCGTATTGTTCGCACTTTTCATTGAGTGATTGGGTTATGAAAGTTATATATGGTTATATGTAAATGTATGACTAAAAATATGTACATAGGTTTGCCGATTTCTTGCCCCCACAATTCCCCCAAGAAAACTCGCTCCTCTTATTTCGCCTCTCGGAGAAGCTCTCGTCATCCATGGCTCACCCATAAAGGGTCGAACAGATTTTTCCCTAACTTCTAAAAAACTACAGGACGACTCCTGTTGTGTCTAATATAATACAGTTCAAGTAACAGTGAAAATTCCGGTTAACTGTGTCATATTATTGTCCATGAATTTCCTCTAACCTGTGTCACTGCAAATACAGCTATAATATGTAGAGCGATTGACTTATACAATAATTTACAAACGAGTTAAGTTTAGCTTTTCTTATTCTTTATTTATTACATTGCCATCAAGGTTTACAAGTAGGCCTATGTTCAAATTCGTTTGTGGGACTTGGCAGCAAAAGGGTTGAGGAGATTAGCTTTCGAAGCGTAGACGGAAAATGACCAATCTATTCAGGAAAATCACATAGCTTCTCCAAGATAAGGCATAAATCGCCGGTCGATTCTAAGAAAATGCATTAAACTTGGCTCTCTGGTCATTTTGTCAAAATTATCTGGTGACCTGGTGCGACTGACAAATTGTCCAGGTGATGACAGCAATCCAAGTGAACAACAAACGATCTAAGTTAATGACAATAACACAAGAGAATAACAATAATCCACATGAATGACAATAATCCAGGTGAACGACAACAATATAAGTTAATTACAATATTCCAGGTGAATAACAATTATCCAAGTGAATGACAAACGCTGTAGGTTAATGAAAATAACGCCAAGTGAATAACAATAATCCACATGAATGACAACAATCCAGGTGAATGACAATAACCCAAGGAAATGATAATAATCAAGGTAAATGTCAAACGATACAGATTAGTGAAAATAATACAGTCGAATTTATTAAACTGCTGACTAGTGCCGAAAAGAACGAATTTGGTTATGACACAAAGAATTCTACTGTGAATGGGTCAAAAAGCCTATGGAATGCCATACACAACTCCAAAAGAGATGACCGCTATTTTAAAACTTGCGCCATCTAAATCTTGTGCACAGTTGTAATTTATAGCCCAACACATAAGCAACTGATCCCATTTGGGAGGATCCATAGAGTAGTGGTAACATCACTGGCGTGAAGAGCAGTAGGTAGCGGGATCGCTTCCCGCAACCCTCTCAAAGGTCCACTCAGCCTATCAGTCGCGAGATGGCGCGTTGTGAAAATGAGATGTAGGACGTGATGGGCGCCTTGTAAGGCTGCCATATACAGTTAAAATTCGACTCCTGTAATAACTTGTGATCATCCGTTCATACTGATTTGTTATCATACTGCGTAATTGTCAGTTTGAAAATATTAAGCGAAGATTATGATGATGATATGACGAACAACAGTTTAGAAATAATCGCAAATATAACAAGTTTCTTGAATAGTGCGTAACAGAGTAAACCCCAAAGGAACCATAATTCTTAGTTGCTCATGCATTAGAATCACTTATTAGTAAGGCCCAGTCATCGGTAAAGCTTCATCTACTTTACAGTTCACAGACGTGAGTCGCCAGATATTACGTTTAAAAGCGTTGGTCAGTTTCAGACAGTCATTGCATTGGAGTTGAGGTTCTGCAGTCCTTTGATGATCCCGTAAGGGTTCAGGTGGTAGACAAAGTACTCCATGAGGTACATGTCAACTGGACCGATGTAGTGAAACGAGATGGCATAGTCACTCAAAGCAGCCAAACCCTGGTCAAGTAATAAAGCAGAAAAGTCAAAAAAAAAAAACTTTTCGTTTCTTATTCCTTTGTGCGATCGAGCAAAAATAGTTCATTGGTACAATCGGATGTCGTGCAAGGGTCAAATAAAACAGTCAGACGTCGAAGCAACACAGCTGTTTAAGTGCCTTTGCAGAAAAGCTTAACAGGCCAAATAAACGGTTTCGCTGTGCTTAACTTCTCTAAACCTGAAAGACAAAGTAAGGTAACAAAATTGCTAAGATAAAGTAATATAGGTAAAAAAATTGCCTAGATAAAATAATATAGGGCCTAGAGGAGTTAGGTTGACAAACAGATTACTGTTTCAGTGATTGATTGATTGATTGATTGACTGACTTACAAGCTGACTTACAGGATGACTGACTGACTTTCGACTGACTTTTTGATTGAATGAATGCCTGAGTGATAGAAAAAGAAAAAGACAGAGAAATCAGAGCTAACCGTTTTCGTTCCATTGTGACGGTCGTACGAGTGATACCAAGCCGGAAATGTTCCTGTCATGTAATTTCTCATATTAAAACAGTGAAACCTCGTCCTTCCCAGAGAATCCAACGAATTCCCGAGCCTCACTCCCAACGACTCCATGCATCGCCCAAAATCTACATCTTCCACTTGGGTATTAAACCTGCAACCCTTTGTACGCCTGCTTCTCCGTCCGAACTTCTTCAGGGCTTCTCTGCTTACTATGTACCCGGCCCCGCCACTTGTATATCCTTGCTTCGTAAACTTTAAGAATGTCTGACCGAAGAACACAGGCGAATTGTGATCCTGCGCCGATAGAAAGTAGCGCATATTTTCCATGATGACGTAAGTATCGTCATCAGCCTTCAGAAACCAATTGTAGTTGGCTAGGTAGTGTTTGTAGGCGTGGTCAAAGGTGTCTTGTGTCTTGTCGCCAAGGTGACGGCGCCCGTCAGTTACGTTTAAAATGAGCGTTGGTAGGTTTTCCTCTGCGGAGCTGGTGACAAAGAGAAGTTTGTTGCATCGTTTTCCCCAAGTTGCATTGACGTGAATCGCCTTTTTCTGATGATTTTCAGGATATGTCAACACAATACATAGGATTTTGATATTTTGGAATAGTCTGTCGGCTACTGTAGTGTCATCTGAAAGGGAAGGATACGTCCGTGTCAGAGTGAAGCATGTGACACAAATTTAATAGCTTTACCCCGTTATCAGAGTCCTACTTTCACGGATTACTCCGCCGGCTTTAGCCTGTAGGCCTATGTGGTGGATAGACAACAGTGCCTTGCTATAGACCCGTTTTACAAATCATACTGAGTTTATTTAAATAATGCTGGAATGACACAATAAATTATTTAACTAATATAAGAATGACAAATAAATTTATATTTAAGTTGTTCGGTCGCTTTAGTTACCTCATACACTCATTAATTCGTTTTCATAATTACAATCTTTTATTTAGCTTTAGCACTTGTTTTTACTTGACTTTCATATGTACCCTAATGTGGTTTGTCATTTGGTTTTTGTATAAACGAATATATATATATGTATAAACGAATATATATATATATATATATATATATATATATATATACAGCACCCTTTCACCCGCTGGCTTATAATTAATTTGCCGACGCTCGATCTCAGAGACGCCGGCCGTCGCTTTTGACCAATAGCCCAAGTGCAGTGCGCCCTTGTTAAATTTTTTTGAGTTCGCATGAGACCGCCTTCCGAGTTGTCTTCAACGATACCAAATGAGTAGCGCGAAAGACAATAAGCATCGCCCGAGCCGCACCTTAAAGTAAAGAGATGGATGAATAAAGGCTGTCGCAAAATGGGCTGCCTTAGATGTAGAGCTTCGAGCCTGCGGTCTACATTGAAACTAGCCGAAAAGAACCGTGACACACACACACACACACACACACACACACACACACACACACACACACACACACACACACACACACACACACACACACACACACACACACACACACACACACACACACACACACACACACACACACACACACACACACACACACACACACACACACACACACACACACACACACACACACACACACACACACACACACACACACACACACACACACACACACACACACACACACACACACACACACACACACACACACACACACACACACACACACACACACACACACACACACACACACACACACATATATATATCACTAAGCACTTGACATTTTTTCAGGTGCATAAAAGACACTACGGTGTCTACATTAGGCCTACATGCATGCACATATCTATTATGTTACAAATTGTTAAGCTTGTTACGTGTACTTTTGTATGCATGATTTACCTCCGTGAAGCCGACTGTCGTTGAAGGAAAGCTGGCTGAGATTCGTTGTAGCCCATCGTAATATCGATCCTTCAGTTTCTATCTCCAAGAAATCCGTTTCGTTGCGGGATGAGTCCATTTGCAATACGGTGTCTTCCCGAGTGCGAACTGTTGACCGCATTAGGATACTTGAATACGAAAATAGCATGCCAGCGAGAAAGCCGAGCAGAAGGGGAAAGGCAAATCTTGAGCGCGTTACCATTATAGCCAATATAGCCAAATTGGAAAACTCTTAAAGCGCCGTCATAACATTACAAGAAGTGTTAGTCACAGGGATGAACCAATGTCTGTAGTCGTGATCCGTTAAAGAGAAGTCCTGACGAGATCAGAAAGGTCGGAAATGGCTCGTTAAATGCAGTTATTTATTTGTTATATAACCTTTAAATAATGGATGTATTCGAGTACGAGCAAGTTGCATGTCATCCGTCTAGACGGTTGGTCGGTCAAAACTCTTTCGTCGTCTCACAGAATATCTAGAACCAAGCCTGCTTGGAAGCTTCCCTGCACATCCCAGTGTGTTCTTTGACGTTGCTGTCTGCGACTGTTCAACGTTACAACTGATGAACGAGCGAAAGTAACTTGGATGAATGCTACTGAATCCAACAAAGGCTTTTTGTTGACGAAAGAAAGGATTCATCGACTGTCATAGTTTATCGATTGAAAATGCCAGGTGTGATTCAAAATAAGAACTTGTCTTTTCAAAGCCTTGCATTGCAGTCCATTGCTTCCGTGACTACGCTATTTAAAATATTATCTGGCGATAGTAGACACTAAGGTGACTCGAATTCTCATAGACATAATCGATCAGAGCCATTCATTGCAGTTCAACCCAAGACAGTTCTGTCTTGCACCGTCGACTTTCAGGATGCGATTTGGAAGGATATACCCTACTTAGGATACTTACAAAATGCGAGCTAATATTATTAGTATCAATTATTGTTTTTATTAATCATTATTATTATTTATTATAATTATAATTATTATTATATAATAAAATATTCATCTTAAATTAAATAATATAATGATAATATTTTAATAATATAGAATTTTTTTATTTTTGTTATTGTTATACGATATAGGCCTATATTTATTATGATAGGCTCATAGCTATGTTCATTTTATTATATTTATTTTATTAACCTGAAGGATGAAATTCAGAGAGTGCGGAGAACTAACTAAAGGATTATTATCATAACTACTGTTGTTGTTGTTGTTGTTGTTGTTATTATTATCATTATTGTCATTATTGTCATTATTGTCATTATTATTATTATTATAATTATCATTATTATTATTATTATTATTATTATTATTATTATTATTATTATTATTATTATTATTATTGTTATTATTATTATTAGGGCATTTTAAATTTACTGCCCTTATAGCTTGGGCGGTCACCTACTGATTTAGTCAGGCGGATACGCTTGAATGAACGTGTAAGGTTTTAAAAATCCTTTCCTAAATCGATCGATTGCATCTGACGGTTGCGGTTTCCAGGTGGTAGGCTATTCTAGATGGATGAGCATAATCGAAACTCTTCGAACCATATCGACCTGCCTCCGTATAGAAAGGCAGAGAAAACCCATTGTTATAGATTTATCTTCGGGTTATTGACATTGTTTTTTTATGAGGCGGAAGATAAATATCCGGCTAAACACAAAAATTCCTCTGTTTGCATCCTATGTACTACCCGTGCTCCTTTATGATGCTGCGTCCTGGACACTCACAGTGGTTGTAGAGAAGAAGCTCGATGCCTTCCACCAGCGGTGCTTAGGAATCCTGCGACTTCCATACGCTGCACACATCACAAATGCAGAAGGTTTCAGGCTCATGGGGCAGACCTCAGTCTCTGAGATGATCAAAACTAGTTCATTCTGGGTGTTTGGGCACTTCCCATGATGTGATTACAGGCAGGACCACGCTAGGGTGCTGCGAGCCCTGATATCCGGCCCTATAAGGAGCTGGAAGAGACCAGTTGGGAAGGCCAAAGCACTCATGAACCCGGACGGGGGGGGCGTGTTTCAGGCTACACACAGCCTGAAGACAAGCTCAGAACCGAGACGATTGATGCAGTCATGTAAACGGCAGCGCTCCGAAGAGGGGCTTCCTATTCATGATGATGATGACGATGATGATGATGATGATGATAATGATGATGATAATAATGATGATGATAATAATGAACGGTTAATGACTTTTGCAATAGAACCGGGTGCGATAGAAGTTACTATTTAATAATAATAATAATAATAATAATAATAATAACTAGTAGTAGTTTGTAATTTTTCCAAATCCTGAGGGATCACTGATACCTCGGGTCAAAAAAAAAATAATAATAATAATTACGAGGCCTGATTTTCTGGAAATAGCATAGCAACAAATTAATATCTAAGTCCCCGAGGGATCAAATGTACCTATAATAATAAAATAATAATAATAATAAAAATAATAATAATAATAATAATAATAATAATAATAATAATAATAATAATAATAATAATAATAACAATAATAGCAATAATAATAATAATAATAATAATAATAATAATAATAATAATAATAATAATAATAATAATAATAATATTAACAATGATAATTATAATTATAATAACTTCTATTAGTTGTCGTAGTAGTAGTAGTATCATCAATATCAAGATAGATTGAACTTTACATAAGTTCAGCTGCATGAAGGAAGCCTGAGAGGAATATCGCGGCGCACTGCGGAAGTCATAAAAGTTTCATTACGAGCAACATTTTTTACTGACGGACCGCTGAAGACATCAAAGGGTTACCTGAAGGCAATGTTACTCGACATCGTCAACTCTCAACTGCACCAGACACCACAATAGTGTTTGTAAAAGTACCAAAAATGCGTTAAGATAAAGTAACGTAACGTAAGGTAATGATCCAGTTTGTAAAAGCGTTCAGGAGCTAAATCAAAATCAAGGGTGTATTGCAGGACCTTTTTTCCAGACATTAGGCAGTATGTCGGGTTAAAATTGAGGCCAAATTGATTGTTACCCAATAGTGTGTCTGGTTGTAGGTTACAACAATCCTAGACTGCTGCAAAATATACTTAAGGAAACTTATAAACAAAGCTACGACGCTCATTTCTGACCACATTACTTTTCGATGCAGTTGCTGGACATTAATATAAGCCAGCAATTTCTCAGACAAGTGTGCGTCAGGCGCAAGAATTTATGATGGTACGTGATAGAAATTCAGTGACTGCGTGTTCCCACGCAGGTCATGTGATGGTTGTCAAGCAATAGTATATAAGGTGGTAGGTTCGTTGACTTTCATAAAGCATTTGATTCAGTCAACCATCCAGTTGTATCCTGTCGTCTGTAGCTGCTTGAGATCGCAGAGATGAAGACCGTCATTGCTTTGCTCCTGTTGGCCGTTGCTATTGTCGGGGTCACGTATGGCAGTGGATACGGCGGATATGGTGGGAACGGAGGGTACGGTGGTGGATATGGCGGATACGGCGGCTCCGGAAATGGTGGATATGGTGGGTACGGAGGGTACGACGGTGGATATGGCGGATACGGTGGTTACGGAAATGGTGGATACGGTGGTTACGGAAATGGTGGATACGGTGGATATGGTGGCTATGGAGGTTACGGATATGGACATTAGAAAAGGTAAGCAATTCAGAACAGGAATCGATCATAACTGTCGGGGAAACTAAGACTGCGTTACAATCAATGTCGGAATTTTTGTTTCTTGAAAGGGAGCAATTTATATGTTCAGATGGTTACACACAAGCAGGTTACTGCAGAGAAATGTGTGATTGTACATCGTAAACTACATATTTTTTGGAAATAATATAAAGTACACAACTCAACAGTAAGCCAGAAGCGTCGGCTTTTGGCAGACTCA
>OY744611.1:22332417-22337417 GCA_963556255.1 Allolobophora icterica | reverse complement strand
TGGCATTTTAGATAACTTAGAAATAACTTTTTAAAATTTTATTTTTTATTTTAGATCATATAGTGTAAACTTTATCACAGACTCAGTAAATGCAATTCAATTTAGCCAATGCTGAGTTTTTGTCTTTCTCGTTTATCAAAGTAGGCCTAATGTGAATCCATTCCGCACCATTTTCTTTTGGCATTTTAGATAACTTAGAAATTTTTCTTGTACAGTTGTACTGTGCTATTTCATAAGGTATTTATTTCTCAAATGATGACGTAAATAGTGACGTACATTAGCTGAATCCTTGAAAGTACGGGGACAATGTAAGGGACATCATTAAACAGAAAATGAAAAAAATTAACAGAGAGTAAGTAACTAAACAAGGTTTCATACAAAAAAAAGACAGAAATTAACGATTAAAAAAAGATTGGAAAAAATTAGAAAAATAAAAAACGAAAGAAACGAGGTTTTTTGAAAAAAATGAAAACGATTAAACGGTTTTAACAACTATGATTGTATTGTATTGTATTGTATATGGGCATTTATAAAGCGCCTCTCGCGGTATAGTCCATTCAGAGGCGCTCCCAGTGCGCGAGACCCCGAGAGAAAAAGCAGGATCTAAGGTAAGAAAAAGAAGAAGCAACGCTACCAGAGAGAATGGTGGTGCGGACAGAAGGAGGAAGTCGGTTCCAAAGTGAGGGACCTATGCAGGCAAAGGATCTGGACTGAGCCATAGTAGTCCTGACACGAGGAACTAAGAGGTCAAGACGATCAGAAGATCGGAGAGGACGCAGCGAAGCAGCAGAATGAGGTCGTTGAATTAGATCACATAAGTACTGTGGAGCAAGACCCAGTTGAGACTTAAGCACAAGAATAAGCACTTTGAATTGTATACGGGCAGAGAGAGGGAGCCAGTGGAGTTGTTCAACCATGAAGGTGGAGATATGAGAGAACCGAGGGAGGCGGGCAGTGAATCTAGCAGCAGCATTGAGTACGGATTGGAGAGGAGAAAGACGGATCTTGGGAAGGCCAATAAGGAGAGAATTACAGTAGTCAATCCGAGAGCACACGAATGCATGAACAATTGAGGTGAAGGTTGAGGATGAGACAGACCGCCGAATAGCCCGGAGACGCCTTAAGTGGAAGTAGGAGGAGCGGGTGAGGTTGGAAATGTGCTCAGCAAAAGTAAGCGAGCTATCCAGAGTGACACCTAAGTCACGAACACTGGACGAGAAAGTGAAGTGAGGAAACTTATCAGACAGGAGCACGAAATCAAGCTTTTGGAGTTGCTGGGGGGGGATGCCAAACGAGATGAATTGAGTTTTGGAAGAGTTTAGAGAAAGGCGATTTGAAGACATCCAGCAATGAAGATCTTGAGAGAGAGCTTCAATGAAACCAGTTAGAAGCAGTTGAGCAGACGGAGGCCTGAACATCATCAGCGAAAAGGTGACCAGCGGCCCCGTGTTTAGAGAGTAGGAAAGGGATGTCAGCCGTATAGAGAATGAAAAGAAGTGGGCCAAGGACCGAACCCTGAGGAACACCAAGTTTTACCGAGACCCACCGAGACCCATAGAGAATTGCACTGCGGTCTCGGCAAAACTTGGTGTTCCTCAGTGCAATTCTCTATGGGTCTCGGTGGGTCTCGGTAAAACTAAAATCTATTAACTCTATCAGGCGTCATGGCAAAGGCCACATTAAACACCCAAAGAGCGTGGTAACACATCTGTTAACAGTTGACATGTCTCTGCAGAAACAGCTGTTGAATATCATGCTTAATAAATAGTGTGGCTGTGATCAATTTCTCTCTATCTCTAAGGCAAAAAAGGCAAGACAGAAATCGACCAGTAAGAAAAAATAATAAACAAAAGATCGGATGACAAGCAGATGATTTAGTCAATGATTGATTGAAAACCTGGCTGACTAACTGATAAAGAGATAAACAGAAATAGGAGTCAACCTTTTTCGTTCCATTGTGTTGGTCGTACGAATAATACCAGTCCGGAAATCCTCCTTGTATGTGAGTTTTCGCATCAAAACAGTGAAACCTCGTCCTTTCCAGAGAATCCAACGAATTCCCAAGTTTCACTCCCAACGATTCCATGCACCGTCCAAAATCTAAATCTTCGGAACCGGAATTAAACGTGCAATTCTCTATCTGGTTGTTTCTTCGTCCGAACCTCCTTAGGGCTTCTCTGCTAACCACGTACCCGGCCCCGCCACTTGTATATTCTTGCTTGGTGAGCAAAAACGTCTGGCCGAAGAACAATGGCGAATTTTGATCCTGCGCCGATAGAAAGTAGCGCAGATTTTCCATGATGACGTAAGTGTCGTCATCAGCCTTCAGAAACCAATCATAATCGGCCAAGTAGCGTTTGTAGGCGTGGTCAAACGCTTGATGTGTCTTGTCGCCTAGGTTATGGCGTCCGTCGGTTACATTTAAAATGAGCGTCGGTAGAGTTTCCTCTGCGGAGCGGGTCACAAAGAGAAGTTTGTTGCATCGTTTTCCCCAAGTTGCTTTGACGTGAATCGCCTTTTTCTGATGATTTTCAGGATATGTCAACACAAGACATAGGATTTGGATATTTTGGAATAGTCTGTCGGCCACTGTTGTGTCGCCTGAAAAGAAATGATAGCGCAGTGTGAAAAGGAACTATAGGTGACATAAAATTATTGCGTTACCCGTAAGTGGAATCCAACCTTCTCGGGGGCTCTGTCGCTTTTAGCTTGTAGACTATGTGGTGAAAGGACCACAATGCTTGTATATAGAGAAGATTTACTTTACTTAGTTTATTTATATAGTATAGGAATCACATATTAGATTTTTTTTATATAAACTTCAGTCGCTCTAGTTTTGCTACTTTCATTAATTCATTTTATTGCGGATAAGCCTTTATTTCATTTTAGCATCAATGGTATAGACTCGCATGACTTTGCCCTACCTTCCAAGGATGATACTAATTTTATTCCTAGCGTTCTCTCCGGTGCCCTACGTTAGAATCCGATTTCTCCATTCTTATTTACAATCAAGCAACTCTTCATTTTATTAATTTAAACTGTGTTTTGTACCATGTTGCGGAGTGACAACGTGTGGAGTCAATAAACGAATAAAAATAATAATAATAGGCTATATTTGTACCTACATGTGGAAGTTTGTGCACGTGGATATACTGCCTGTGTCTGTTGCATGCTGTTTTGCGTTTTAGTTTGCTCACTTGCAGCTTTTGCTTGCTAATTTTTTTCATTCAAATCTTACGCTCTAATAGGGTTGAAATTACTGCGGTGATATTCTGTAGGTTTGCTGAGAATGTCGTTCACCATGCACCCGGTAGCAGAAGGATGCCGGACCCGTATCACGTGCGAAGGACCTAATCTATGAACTTCTAAAAATGTTGTCTACTGTCATTTCTGGATGATGACTCATCCAGACAGCTGGGCACGTTTCGTTTTTTGATAACGTTTATATTCTTAATGATTTAACCATCACTTAGACTTGCATGATCACAATTCGTCTGTGTTCTTCGGCCAGACGCTTCTACTGCGCTTTTGTGAAGTACTATAACTGTGTTTATTACATATCTGTACACCAAAGTGCGAATAACAATTGGTCAATTGCTATATACTGTATAAATAATAAACATACTTACTTATTTATTGTAGGCCTAAGTTTCTAAATACATGCACACTTACACACATGTTCTGTAACAAATATAGTTGTTATGACTGCCAATCGTACTTTTATAAACACACGTTACCTTCGTGAAACCGACTGTCGTTGAAGGAATCCTGGTTAAGATTCGTTGTAGCCCATCGTAATATCGATCTTTTAGCTCTGACTTCCAAGAAATCATTTTCGTTCCCGAATGCGTTTGTTTGCCAGGCGATGCCTTCCCGAATACGAACTGTTGACAGCATTAGGATACTTGAATACGAAAACAGCATGCCAGCGAGAAAGCCGAGCAGAAGGGGAAAGGAAAATCTAGAGCGCTTTACCATTATAGCCAATATAGCCAAATTGGAAAACTCTTAAAGCGCCGTCATAACATTACAAGAAGTGTTAGTCACAGGGATGAACCAACGTCTGTAGTCGTGATCCGTTATAGAGAAGTCCTGACGAGATCAGAAAGGTCCGGTCAACTGGAGGCTCTTCCAGAGTAGCCTACTATTCACAGTTGTCGAGTTTATCGATATAAACTGCCGGTCAATATCAGTGCGTGTTATCATGGCAAAAACCTTACAGTCCGTGGCTTCCGTGACTTCATTATTCGGTGTATCACCTGGCGATAGTAGGCCTAGACACCAAGATGATTCGAATCATTAAAGACATTATCTTTCAGAACATATTCACTGTACTCAAATCTAGTCCCCGGCCCCGCCGCCATCCGCCCTGGCCGCCGCCGCTAAGCCCTCAAGTCGAAGCCATTCGCTTAGGAATCGACTGCTAGCGACTTCGTTCACGTTAATATTTTGCCTGTTGTTGTAATCGAGGTTTCCGAGTTTCGATTTGACGAAGACATAAGCCGCAGGACAGAAGCAACAATTGCCTATGAGGTACTAGTAACAGTGCAACAGACTAACAGGTCACCCGTTTTTCACATACTCCCTTACTGCCTACCTACTTACTACTTTACTGGCTATACTTACCATCACCACTCAGAGGCCTGTCACGTTACCTCATGCCACGCACAATGGCGTCTCGTCGTACATGCAAATGTCTTGTTTAAAATACACTGGTTTCAACGACTTGTGCCAGCGGTGTAACTGTAGATGAAGCTAGGAAAATTGATAATATGCTTGCAAAATTAAGGAAAATTGGCGGCCATTTGCGTTCCCGAGAGGAGTCCGGGCTGATAGTGAATGGCAAAAGGTCAACTCTCGCTCCTCGTAGAGCTAATTGGTTCTCATTCACCCATGACAATTATAATCTGTGCCTTAATTTAAGCAGCACAGAGCGATTGTAGCGTGTTAAAGTTAAACTATAGTTCCGCTGAAATTAGTTTCGTTACTGTTAGGTTTTA
>OY744611.1:22324917-22327417 GCA_963556255.1 Allolobophora icterica | reverse complement strand
CTAATACCACTACCGCTACTGCTGCTGCTGCTACTGCTGCTGCTGCTGCTGCTGCTGCTGCTGCTGCTACTACTACTACTACTACTACTACTACTACTACTACTACTACTACTACTGCTACTACTGCTGCTGCTGCTACTACTACTACTACTACTACTACTACTACTACTACTACTACTACTACTACTACTACTACTACTACTACTACTACTACTACTACTACTACTACTACTACTACTATTTCTACTACTACTACTACTACTACTACTACTACTACTACTACTACTACTACTACTACTACTACTACTACTACTACTACTACTACTACTACTACTACTACTACTACTACTACTACTACTACTACTACTACTACTACTACTACTACTACTACTACTACTACTTGTACTTCTACTAAGGGTGGTCTCTCACACTCTGACACAGTCGGCTGCTTCCACCCTTGTCCACGCCTTTGTGGTTTGAACTGGTGTCCCGTCTCAACTAATGTAGCGCCCTTTACGCTGGCCGCCCAGAGGAATAATGAATAAATTTAAGTAAGCTTACTGTGGATGACTAGAGTTCCGTGTTTAACAGACTCAATATGGCTAATACCACCACTACCACGACGGTTGATTCTTTGTATTTTAGACTCGGCGCGATAGAAGTAACTAATTACTAACAGTAGTGAGAATAGTAATAGTAATGATAATGATAATAATAATTTCAAGTAGTAGTAGTAGTAGTAGTAGTAGTCGGAGTAGTAGTAGTAGTATGTAGTAGTAGTAGTAGTAGTAGTAGTAGTAGTAGTAGTAGTAGTAGTAGTAGTAGTAGTAGTAGTAGTAGTAGTAGTGGTGGTGGTGGTGGTAGTATTAGTTTTGCTGCAGTAGTAGTATCAGTGTTAGTAGTATTGGTTAAAACTGGAAACAGTTCAACAATATCAAAAAAGCCTGAGCCAGACTGCTCGGCCCAGTGCGGAAGTCGTAAACGTTTTATTACCAGCAACATTATATACTGATTGCCCGCTGCAGACGTCAAAGGGTTACCTGAAGGAAATGTTACTCGATATCGTCAACTCTCAGCTGCACCAGACACCACAATTGTGTTTGCAAAAGTAGCCTACCTAAATGCGTTGAGGTAAAGTAACGTAAAGTAAGATGATGATCCACGTAGTACACGGCTTTAGGAGCAGTAGGCTAATGCTCACAGCGGTGATTGTAGGTGAAGCCAAGACAAGGTTGTACTGCAGGGCTTTCTTGGACATAAAGCAGTATTTCGGGTTATACTGAAAGCCATATTGATTATTACCGCATAGCACCAACAGCTATAGGGCCTATATGTAAATACATATAGGAAGACAATGAGTGTCTGGTGTCAGGCTACAACAATCCTAGTCTGTTACAAATTATACTTAAGGATACTAAAACCGGACTTTATTCTGTTATCTTGAACCATACGTTATTGCGATAAGGATACTCAGACTTTCGTTATCTGCTAAAACAAATCACATAAATCTCATCTAAGTCAAGACATTACCAAACAAATATATTAATAACAAGCCTTTGCCTGCATACAAAAACGCCGTGTGTGCATTATAACGCTGAGCTACATGTAGGCCTATAATGTATAAATCAGGCCACATTACTGTTTGATTCAGTTACTGAACATTAACATAAGAAAGCATTTCTCAGACAAAATTGTGTCAGGTGTTCCGCAAGAATCTATGATGCATCGGACGTGATAGAAATTCACAAAATGCAACAGTGACTGCGTGTTCCCATGCATGTGATGGCTGTGATGGCTGTGAAGCAATAGTATATAAGGTGGTAGGTTCGTTGACTTTCATCAAGCATTTGATACAGTCAACCATCCAGTTGTATCCTGTCGTCTGTAGCAGCTTGAGATCGCAGAAATGAAGACCGTCATTGCTTTGCTTCTGTTGGCCGTTGCTATTATTGGGGTCACGTATGGCAGTGGCTATGGAGGATATGGTGGGAACGGAGGGTACGGTGGTGGATATGGCGGATACGGCGGATACGGAAATGGTGGATATGGTGGGTACGGAGGGTACGGTGGTGGATATGGTGGCTACGGAAATGGTGGATATGGTGGTTACGGAAATGGTGGATACGGTGGATATGGTAGCTACGGAGGATACGGATATGGACATTAGAAGAGGTACCGGTAAGCAATTCAGAGCATGAATTGATCATAACTTTCGGGAGACAAAGATTGCGTTACAATCAATATCGGAATTTTGTTTCTTGAAGGGATGCAATTTATAACTCCAGATGCTTACACACAAGCAGGTAACTGCAGAGAAATGTGTGATTGTGCATCGTAAGCTACATTATTCTTTGACTTTTGACAGACTCCGAGAGGCAATAATTGTAAATGTGGATTAGGCCTACAGCGGCCACGGGTTGACTGCTCGAGTAACTAGAGTCAAAGTCACTAGATAAAAGATGAAGAGTAGAGTGGCTAGAGTTGTCCTGAGCATCATCCT
>OY744611.1:22264917-22319917 GCA_963556255.1 Allolobophora icterica | reverse complement strand
AGGTTCTTTGGAAAAAAATTAAAAACGGTTTTAACAACTATGATTAACTCTATCAGGCGTCATAGCAAAGGCCAAATTAAACACGCAAGGAGCGTGGTAACACATCTGTTAAAATGCCTCTGCAGAAACAGCTGTTAACTTTTATGCCTAATATATAGTTTGGCTGTGATCAATTTCTCTCTATCTCTAAGGCAATGAAGGCAAGACAGAAATCGACCAGTAAGAAAAAATAATAAACAAGAGATCGGGTGACAAGCAGATGGTTTAGTCAATGATTGATCGTTTGATTGAAAGACTGGCTGATTAACTGATAAAGAGAAAAAACAGAAATAGGAGTTAACCTTATTCGTTCCATTGTGTTGGTCTTGCGAATAATACCAGTCCGGATATCGTCCTTGTATGTGAGTTTTCGCATCAAAACAGTGGAACCTCGTCCTTTCCAGAGAATCCAACGAATTCCCAAGTTTCACTCCCAACGATTCCATGCACCGTCCAAAATCTATATCTTCCGCACCGGAATTAAACGTGCAACCCTTTTCCTGGGTGTGTCTCAGTCCGTATCTCTTCAGAGCTTCTCTGCTCGCTATGTACCCGGCCCCACCACTTGTATATCCAAGCTTGGTGTACAAAAACGTCTGGCCGAAGAACACAGGCGAGTTGTGATCCTGCGCCGATAGAAAGTAGCGCAGATTTTCCATGATGACGTAAGTGTCGTCATCAGCCTTCAGAAACCAATCATAATCGGCCAAGTAGTGTTTGTAGGCGTGGTCAAACGCTTCATGTGTCTTGTCGCCAAGGTGACGGCGCCCGTCAGTTACGTTTAAAATGAGCGTTGGCAGGTTTTCGTCTGCGGAGCGGGTCACAAAGAGAAGTTTGTTGCATCGTTTGCCCCAAGTTGCATTGACGTGAATCGCCCTTTTCTGATGATTTTCAGGATATGTCATCACAAGACATAGGATTTTGATATTTTGGAATAGTCTGTCGGCTATTGTAGTGTCATCTGAAAAGAAATGATAGCGCACTGTAAAAAGGAACTATGTGGCATAAAATAATTGCGTTACCCGCAGCCTAAGGGGCCATCCATATAGTACGTACGCAAAAATCCGGGATAATTGGACCCCTCCCTGTTCGAAAGCGTACTTCCCCCCCTACCTGCGTACGTACGCTTGACGCACCCCCGCCCAGACCAGCTGCAGAATGTGTCGGTTCGGCAGCGGCTGTCTGCACTTTAGGCCAGATTGACGGATGAATAATCCATGGACTCGCTGCTCGGCTGTGTACTAGTTTAATAATAGCGTTCAGAGGTAAGGACGTAGGATCTTATAGGTGACACCTCTCCCACAGTCCTATTTCCTCTGACAGTACCTGATAGCTGAAAGACTGAACTCTGGCTCACTTGAAGGCCAATCAATTTGAGGGCCAATAGAGACAAATTATAGGTTTACCCCCCCCCCCCGCTTCCGTTCGCAAGTGTACGCAAACACATGCATTTGTGTTACCCCCTCCCCTCCATGCGTACGTAATATCTGGATGGCCCCTAAGTGGAATCCAACCTTCATGGGGACTCTGTCGGTTTTAGCCTGTAGCCTATGTGGTGGATAGACCAGAATGCGTGTATATAGAGAAGATTTGCAAACAATAGTTATTTTATTTAAATAGTATAGGAATCACATAATAGCTTTATGTTATTTGAACTTCAGTCGTTTTAGTTTGCTACTTCCATTAATTCATTTTATTGCGGATAAGCCTTTATTTCATTTTTTAGTACCAATGGTATAGCCTCCGTCCGCGTCCAAATGACTTTGCCCTGCCTTCCAAGGACGATACTAATGTTATTCCTAGCGTTCTAAATTAGAATCCGGTTTCTCCATTTTTATTTACAATCAAGCAGCTCTCCATTCTATTACTTAAAACTGCGTTTTGTACCATGTTGCGGTGTGACAACTTGTGGAGTTAATCAACGAATAATAATAATATAATATTATTATTAGTATCTACACGTGGAAGTTTGCGCAGGTGGATAAGATGCCTGAATGTGTCTCTTGCATGCTGTTTTGCATGTTATTTTTATTTGCTCACTTACAGCTTTTGCTTGCTAATTTTTTTCATTCAAATCTTCCGCTCGGACAGGGTTGAAATTACTGCGGTGACACTCTGTAGGTCTGCTGAGAGTGTCGTTCACTATGCACCCGGTGGCAGAGGGATGTCGGACGCGCAGTGACTCCTATCACTTGCGAAGGACGCAATCAAGGAACTTTGAAAAATGTTGTCTACTGTCATTTCTGGATGATAATTCATCAAGACAGCTCGGCACGTTTTGTTTTTTTAACGTTTGTATTCTTAATGGCTTAACCATCACTTAGACTTGCATGATCACAATAATATTTCGTCTGTGTTCTTCGGCCAGACATCTTTACTGTTTACATGGCATAGGCTGCGCTTTTGTGAAGTAGGCTACCATAACTGTGTTTATTACATGTCTGTACACCAAAGTGCGAATAGCAACTGCTGCTAGACTCATTGCCCGCCTCCCTCGGTTCTCTCACATCTCCACCTTCATGGTTGAACAACTCCACTGGCTCCCTCTCTCTGCCCGTATACAATTCAAAGTGCTTATTCTTGTGCTTAAGTCTCAACTGGGTCTTGCTCCACAGTACTTATGTGATCTAATTCAACGGCCTCATTCTGCTGCTTCGCTGCGTCCTCTCCGATCTTCTGATCGTCTTGACCTCTTAGTTCCTCGTGTCAGGACTACTATGGCTCAGTCCAGATCCTTTGCCTGCATAAGTCCCTCTCTTTGGAACCGACTTCCTCCTTCTGTCCGCACCACCATTCTCTCTGGTAGCGTTGCTTCATCCTTTTCTCACCTTAAATCCTGCTTTTTCTCTCGGAGTCTCGCGCACTGGGAGCGCCTCTGAATGGTCTATACCGCGAGAGGCGCTTTATAAATGCCCATATACAATACAAAACAATACAATACAATAAATTGCTATATATAAATAATATACATACTTAATTATTGCAAGTTTCTAAATGCATGCACACTTACACACATGTTCTGTAACACATAATTATAGTTGTTATGAATGCCAACTGTACTTTTATAGATATAAGTTACCTCCATGAATCCGACTGTCGTTGAAGGAAACTTGGTTGAGATTCGTTGTAGCCCATCGTAATATCGACCTTTCAGCTTTGACCTTCAAGAAATCATTTTCGTTCCCGAATGCGTTTGTTTGCCAGGCGATTCCTTCCCGAATACGAACTGTTGACAGCATTAGGATACTTGAAAACGAAAACAGCATGCCAACGAGAAAGCCGAGCAGAAGTGGAAAGGCAAATCTTGAACGCGTTGCCATTATAGGCCTAGCCATTCTAGCCCAATTGGAAGACTCTTAAAGCGCCGTCATAACATTACAAGAAGTGTTAGTCACAGGGATGAACCAACGTCTGTAGTCGTGATCCGTTATAGAGAAGTCCTGACGAGATCAGAAAGGTCCGGTCAACTGGAGGCTCTTCCAGAGTAGCCTACTATTGACAGCCATGAACTTGGAAGGCTGTGTTTAAAAATCTTAAATCTAACCCAAGCGGATAATTTTAAAACATCGTTGTCGTCACACAACAGAATGCTTGGGAAGTGAAGCGATTTGAAGTGATTCAACAGTCCGCAAACGTACTCTAAGGTCAAAACTTCTTCAGCTGTCGAGTTTATCGATAGGCCTATAAACTGCCGGTCAATACCAGTACGTGTCATCATGGCCAAACCTTACAGTCCATGGCTTCCGTGACTAGGCCTACATTATTCAGTGTATCACCTGGCGATAGTAGACGCCAAGGCGATTCGAATCATTAAAGACATTATTTCTCTGTAGTCAAATCAAAACATGTTTGCTTCGTTTCCAAGATCTACAAAAGGCTAATATTTCGTATTATAAAAATTATAATAACATTCAGTGCTTTTTTCAGCCGGAACGTACCGGAACGGCGTTCCGGCACATTTTTCAGGTACTAAAAATAATTTCTTTACGTTAATAATAAAAACAATAATTTAGTTATTTTAATTTGATTTAAGTCTTTTGAACTGTTTTCAGTGTTTATTGAGACTCCTCCCAACCCCCAATCCTGTTTTTCTCGGGATTTTAGCCGCCCATAATTATTCCGTTCCGGAACCTTTTTCCCCAGAAAAAAGCACTGATAACATTTATGATCATTACTATAATTTTTGTTATTTTAATTTTAATTTTATTATTTTAAGATATAATATATTCATTATATGATGATTATATTATCCTTATTACCATTAAAATATCAGGAAAGTGTTGTTCTTAAATGTCTAGCTCTCGCTGATAGTTTTATCGGTGGAGAAGTGTTGATGGAAGGGATTGCACTGAAACACTGGATGAACATAAATAAGCGCTGATAGAGAAAAGTAGTCTCCCTACTACCTCTCGATATTTAGGAAAATCGGTAACAGAGCAGGTTAACTATAGCACTGGCCATCTTGGCTTATTGAATTTGCAGTTTCATTGGCCAAGGATACTAAGCAGGACGATGACATAATGGCAGGGTATTTTGTTATTTTATTGTTCTCTGCTTGTATCTCAGCAGCAGCACCAGCCACGTCGCATGATCTGACGTGGCTTAATTCTGTCCGGCTTTCAATAAGATACGCCACTTTAATTGACACCACAGGAAACAGCTTTCATCATCATCATCATCATCATCATCATCATCATCATCATCATCATCATCATCATCATCATCATCATCATCATCATCATCATCATCATCATCATCATCATCATTATCATCATCATCGTCATCATCATCATCATCATCACCATCATCATCATCATCATCACCATCATCATTATCATCATCATCATCATTATCGTCATCATCCCCTTTATTATTACTATTATTATTATTATTATTATTATTATTATTATTATTATTATTATTATTATTATTATTATTATTATTATCATCATCATCATTATTATTATTATTATTACTATTATTATTATTATTATTATTATTATTATTATTATTATTATTATTATTATTATTATTATTATTATTATTATTATTATTATTATTATTATTATTATTATTATTAAAGAAGCAATCGTTATTATCCACTAGGCACAGTAGGCACTGTGCCTAGCCAGCCTAGGGCCTGCGAAACTTTCAGGGGCCTACGAAGGCCTGAACTTCTGAAAATGAGACATTGAATGATTGGCCAGGAAAATGGAGCAAAAAAAATTGGAAATAACTGCACATTCAAATTTAATAACTTTTGTACTGAAACAGTTAACTTATGCTAATGTGAATGCGTCTAGGTCTAATGTAAGGTGGCTGTTGAGTTGGGCCTACGACGGCCTTGAAACGGCCCTGATTTGGGTTCTCAAAAGAGTCTGGTTTTGTGTACAGAGATTGAACACAAAGAACATAATTTCATAAACTAATTTTATCAACTTTATTAGATTCAGCGAAACTTTAGTATCTCCACAGAGGCGAATCGGTAAATCAGATGTTCAGGCAACAGCCATACCCAAACCAATCGATTATCTATCAATCACTAAATCAATCCAATAAATCAACATTGTTCATTCAATCAGTCAATCCATCGACTAATCGAGTGATCGATTTATTAATCAAATACTTGACCAATCAATCGCGACAATCGATCAATCAGGCAGTAAATCATTCAATTGGCCGATCAATCACTGACCGATTAACCATTGCTTTCTGTTACCACATTAACGCACACACATCTTGTGAATTTGTCCAAGTATTTTATCCTCTGCCTATGCAAAATGTGTTCCAGCATCGCACTGACAATGTTCTCAAATTGTCCATGTCATGTTCTCACATTTCCTCGCAATATTCTAACACTGTCCTCGCAATGTCGAAACTACATGTATGTGGTGGCGTCGGAGGAGCTGCTGTTATCTTCAGTTAGTGTGAAAGAAGTGTTACGAACGTAGTAGGGGGGTAACACGGGGTTGAAATCATGCGCTACAAAAGCTACTTGATATAAAAGACTGCCTCTACAGAAAAAGGGTCCACAGAGGCCTACAGGACCCACTGACCCTTATCACAGATCGCTTTCCAAGCAATGTCTGTGGCTATCGTGGCTTAGAAGTCTTTTGAATCATGGTGTTAAGAGTTTTTAAAAAACAGGCTCAAGTGATTTGATACAAAAAAGACCGTCTCTATACCATCCATCTTCTAATCTGCGTTTATGACAGCAAGAGCGTGCCATAGATTACACGCTGCAATCAGGCCGCAACAGCCCTATGAATGCATACATTTAGATCCGGTTGAAGCCGGTCATATGCGTCAGACAGAAAATGGCTTATGGCTTATCTACTTCCTCTTCGAAGGATTTTTCCTTCGACTAGTTATCAACGATAGTTTTGGTAAAGATTGTATAAACTGTCAACGTATTCCTCGTCAGCGACATCAAAGAATATTCCTAAGATTTGACGAGGCGATGCAGCCACGTATGAGCGAAGGTTAGTGTTTCATCTGCAGGCCTTTAAAATTTAAAGCTTATTTCACATTTTATGGTCTAACTAAGCTTGAGTATATTTATACAGTATGTATGCATGCATGTAGGCCTATACACAACCATACCGTACTATGCTAGGGGAAAAATAAATATTTATTTACTGAACATTTATATAGCGCCCACTCAGATCAGCCGCGCTCTCAACCCACACCAGCACCTGCAAAAGGAAGATTTTTGAGGCATCTAAATGCTCGATGGTATAGTGGTTAGCGTGGTGAATTCTCAATCGAGAGGTCGGGGGTTCAAATTCCCACCAGGGTAGAAAAAATGGGTTCGAGATTTCTGCTTCATCTGCATGCCCTAGCCGACTCGGCTATAATGAGTACACCAGCTGTGCACTGTTGGTGGAAAGATGAGACGGTGAGGGAGACGACTGGCCATCCACCATCATATACGGAGGCTAAGAAAATTAAGTCGCTAATATTTAATATTCATGACTACCTTAAGGGACTGTTCTTATTTATCCGATTAGGCCTATATTTTTACTGAATGAAAATCAGTTTCTGGAGTAGATTTATTGAAACCATTTAAATGTTTTTAAAACTAGGATTATATATGACATAGTCTCTACAAGGCAACCAATGTTGTTTCATTTATACAGCAGCGCTTGCGTTTCTGGCGGAAAAACCGCTCTATATTTAGGCTGGCTTAAGGGACTGCTCTGTTTTCTATATCCGCTTTATGCCTAGGCCTATAATTATATGTTTACCGAATGAATAGATTTATTGAAACCGTGTAAATATTTAAAATGTAAATGCCTTTTAGTATCGACATAGTCTTTTTTACTGGTTAATCAATGTTGTTTTCCTTATTTTACAATCATCGCTTGCTTTTGGTGCTAAAATCACCGCCGATAGGAATAAATTTTGTTGTTGCTTGAGCAGGTCAAAGTTCACCAGCTGGAACAAAGGCCGCTGATTCAAGCTGAAGCCGGAAACAGGGCGTGTCTACAGGCGACGCGTGCGGTCTGCCAGCCCTCGGGCTGTAGGCTGTGTTTTCCTACGGCTCTGCGCAGAATAGGGTGGCCCAGAAATATTGCGTATTTTTCATATAGCCTATTGGCTTTGTTAAACTGATTTTTCTCCCGAAGCAGCAGATATTTTTTAGGCCACCCTAACGTTTTGCATAACCATCTTCTGCGAACTCTGCCTACAGCCTACAACCATTGATTAAGCGTATTGCTTTGTTTAAGTCAGTGTTATTGGTTTTTTCAGGTTTTCCAGGTTCTGGACACATCAAGCCTGTGTTTCAAACGTGTTAATTTTTTAAATTAAGACTGAGTAATACAAAATAGAATTTATTTAGCACCAGGGCGAGTCTTGACCCAGACATTCAAGTTTAACTATTGGGCAGACTCGAATATATGGCTTCACGAAAACAAAGACCATGAAAAATATTTATAGTACAATGACGTCACATCTATAAATAACCCTAGCGTTTCGTGTCTCCCTCTGACATTCCAAAGTAAAGTTGAGATTTACATTGGAATGCGGCCTCGTTGAACAGCCCCAGAAAAGATCATTATAATACAATGACGTCACATCTATAAATAACCCTGACGTATCGTGTCTCCCTCTGACATTCCAAAGTAAAGTTGAGATTTACATTGGAAGGTGGTTTCGTAGCAAGCTGTTTTCAGAAACGTGTTACGTTTAAACCAAGACTGTTTTTTTTACAGCCGGTCTTTACTAGAGGGAATTTATACAGCACCAATGGTCAATTTTATATGGCTCTTTTAGCTTTCTATAGATAAAAGATACATTGGTCAAGCCGCTCTGTTGAACTTCTATAGCACCAAAAGTGATCGCAAAAAACCCCCCAGCTTATTCACAGGTGCTTAGTCCAATCAGTTCAATCAGTCATACGGTTCAGTGTAATAGTACTCTGGAGATTTCTATAGCGCACAAAAGGCGAAGTCGTGCAGCCTATTCACAAGCGCTCAGTCAAATCATAATCGATAGGTGGGGATCAAAAATCCAAATGCTTCAATGAGTCGGACAGTTTTAAGGGAAGAGGTAGGAATCGAAATCGAGACATCGTTTTGGCCAATCCATAAATGAAAAATATATGCTTTAAAAATAAAGGCTAGCCAGCTGAGCCGCTGTAGGCCGTTTTTACTGCCAACCTAAACCCTTTGGATATTAATCTATTGCTTTGACTAACTATTTGATAAACCAATTAGATAAAGTTTTATATTGGGTATATATAATTATCTATCAAAAATGAAGGGCAGAAATCTGTGTGCGTGGTTGGTAATTGGGACAAGAGACATATGTGGTAATAGCTGCCTAGGAGTTTATTGCAAACTTCACTTATTAAGACTGAGAAAGGGTGGTGGTACGCAGCCGTGCATAGGTTGTGGAAAGGCGGTGAAAAATAAAATAGGTGTTTGCCTGGGTTGTGGCTACAAGGCTGCTAGACTTAAAAAGTTGCGAGATGAAAGCATCTTTCAAGACGAATGTAAGCGTCTGACTGTAATTGAATATCAGGTATAAAAATAAATAAATAATTAAAATTCACGAATTTTTTAAAATGTTAGTATAAATAACTTCTGATTATAGTAGTGGTATAAATAACTTCTGACTATAGTATTGTCTGCAGTTGAAGACGCCTGGCCATAATTGAATATAGTATTATCTGCGGTTGGAGACGCCAGACCATAATTTAATATCAGGTATAAATAAATAATTAAAATTAACAAATTTTTTAAATGTATTAGTATAAATAACTTCCGACTATAGTATTAGTAGTAATAACTTCTGAGGTATACTATTGACAATGGATGAGACTGATATTACCATGGATTAGTATAAAACAATTTATAATTATGGCATTGTCTACGAATGAAAAAATTGAACAATTGTTAGACGAACCTATCCCTGATGCAGTCAAAAGGCGCTTACTACAGCCACTGCTTCCAAGGCCAATTCCTCCAGTGCGTAAGCGCAGAGGGTTAAAACGTAAAGCCATTCTGGCACAATTCGACCCACTCCTACTTAAGAAGGATAGAGGTGGACCACCACCCTTTCTAGTGTACAGAGAGCTCGCCAATCAGCATCTGAGAGACTTCCGTGCAGAAGTACCTCTTAACCACAGGCTGGAAGGAGATGCGTTGGCTTTCTTGAGTGCAATGGAGCAGAATATTGAGGCGCAACTCAACGAAGAGCTCTTGAAAAATGGCGGTTTTAAATACTCTCAAGTGTTGACTGTTGATTTGGAAAAGTTGGCACCGACCGTTGATAATGTGTATGGTGGCAACACGCCCCCCGGCATCATTACCAATACCGCCTACTTTCGAAGCACAGCAGCACCAATTACCAATGCAGGTAAAGTCCAAGGGGCTATACGGAAGGCCAAGGCCGAAGTACTACAACTCCTCGAGGAGTATACCAATGAGGGATCGGGGTGGAGAGTGAAGCGGGTCGTGTCGCTAGACCTCAGTTTTGCAAGATATAAGCCTTTCCGAGGTAAGAGCTACTTTCCCACACCGAAGTATGTGCCACCCCGCTCAGTTATTAACGTGCAAAACAACGATAATCGCTGCTTCGAGTGGGCCATACTAAGCGCAATGTACCCAGCAGATCAAAATCCGAATCGCCCCTATAAGTATCAGGCTCACCTGCAGGAGCTAAACTTTGACGGTATAGAATTCCCAGTGAAGGTCACAGATATCGGTAAGTTCGAACGTCAGAACCCAACTATAAGCGTCTCAGTCTTCGGGTGGGATAAAGCTTTATATCCAATCTGTGTATCAAAGCAGATCGATAGAGGCCATAATATTGACCTTCTGCTATTGGCCAGCGACGTAAACGCAAATGAAGCTCATTTGCAGACTTTTCCTTTACAGAATCACCACTACGTCTGGATTAAAGACCTTGGCCGAATTCTTAATCAAAATAGCAAAGACAAAAGCAAGAAACACCCATGTCGTCGCTGCCTACACGTATTCTGTAGACAAGACTTGCTGGATGCTCATGTCAAAGATTGTCAGGGTATTAGTGAGAAGCCTCAGAGAATTGAGATGCCAAAAGAGGATGAAAATATCCTCAAATTCCAGAACCATCACAAACAGATGCGCACTCCGTATATCGTTTACGCAGACTTCGAGGCGTTGAACGTGCCAGTCATCAATGCGGCCATGAACCCTAACGAGAGCAATACAAGACAGATAGCTGAGCAGAAACCATGTAGTTTTTGTTATATAGTAGTTCGATGCGATGGCCGCACCAAGAAACCAGTTCTATATCGTGGAGAGAACGCCGTGCCAGAGTTCCTGCAACGACTACAAGGCGAGCTAGCCACTATCAAGCAAAGGCTGGCCACCCCAGCTAAGATGGTTATGTCAGCGGCCGATCGCCAATCATTCCGCGAGGCTAACGAATGTCATATCTGCGGAGAAGCGCTCGAAGAGGATAGAGTTCGCGACCACTGTCACATTACTGGTAAGTACCGAGGTGCTGCTCATAACGCCTGCAACCTCAAGCTTCGAATATATCCAGATAAGTGCAAGGTACCAGTGGTCTTCCACAATCTACGAGGTTACGACAGCCACCTCATAATGCAAGCGATAGGCAGCTGTGAGGCCGCACAGGATGAGGAAACCGATATTAACTGCATCCCAAACAATATGGAGAAATACATGACATTCAACATAGGACAACTGCAGTTCATCGATAGTCTCCAGTTTCTAAACAGCTCGTTAGATAAACTATCAGGAAATCTGTCGCTAGAGGATCTCAAAGTCACAACGGCGTATATAAAGGAAAATTTCGTTCATAACGAACGGTTAAAATTAGATCTGTTGAGGCGAAAGGGCGTTTATTGTTACGAATACATCCATGATTACCACCGCTTCGAAGAAGATCGACTTCCACCCAAAGAAGCGTTCTACAGCAGGCTCTCCCGAGAGAACATTTCTGATGCGGATTATGAACACGCCCAACGAGTATGGAATGAATTCGATTGTAAAACTCTGGACGACTATCATGACTTGTATCTCCGTACGGATGTACTCCTACTAGCCGATGTATTCGAGACCTTCAGATCCACATCGATGAAGCACTACAGTCTGGACCCGGCTAACTACTTTAGCCTACCAGGAATGGCTTGGGACGCTTTGTTGAAAAAGACGAAGATCGAACTCGAACTTTTAACTGATATAGACATGCATTTGTTTGTAGAGAAAGGCCTCAGAGGCGGAATTTCGATGGTATCCAAGAGATTCGCAAAGGCCAACAACCCACTATGTCCAGATCATGATACCACGAAGCCAGAAAACTGGATCATGTATCTCGATGCTAATAACCTGTACGGCTGGGCGATGCAACAGTCACTACCAGTTGGAGGATTTAGCTGGGAAAGTCCAACTCTCGATGAAGTGTTGGAAACTCCAGACGACGCGCCTGAAGGCTTCCTACTTGAAGTCGATCTCGGGTACCCGGAGCACCTTCACGATGCACATAGCGACTATCCCTTAGCACCGGAGACCCTGACCGTCGAAGAGGAGTGGTTGAGTGACTATCAGAATGTGCTTATGAACGAGTTGGGAGGCAAGTTCACAAAGCATGTGAAGTTAGTACCAAGCCTACGACCTAAGGAGCGGTATGTGGTCCATTATAGAAATCTCAAACTATATCACTCGTTGGGCCTACGAGTTTCTAAGATCCATCGTGCCATTAAATTCAGGCAGGAGGCGTGGATGGCTCCATACATCGAGATGAATACGAAATTGAGAGCGAAGGCAACGTCGGAGTTTGAGAAGGATTTCTTCAAACTGGCTAATAATGCGGTCTTTGGAAAGACCATGGAAAATCTTAGAAAAAGAATCAGAGTTAACCTGGTACCGACCTCAAAAGTTGACAAACTTCGTAAACTAATTGCTGACCCGGCCTACATATCACACAAAATCTTCAACGACCAACTCGCCGCGATTCACAGTTTGAAGAGCAAGCTCAAGTTAAACAGACCTGTATATGTTGGTCAGGCTGTCCTCGACCTCAGCAAGCACCTCATGTACGACTTCTGGTACAACGATGTGAAAAACGAGTACGGAGAAAAAGCCCAGTTGCTATATACAGACACAGATAGCCTCTTATTTCAGGTGGAAACTCCGAACGCTTACGCCGATATGTGGAATAAAAAACACTTATACGACTTTAGTGAGTTTCCAAAAGACAGCCCATACTACGACGTCGAGAACAAGAAAGTCGTGGGCAAGTTCAAGGATGAATGTAACGGAGTCGCCATCGCGGAATTCGTAGGATTACGCCCGAAGATGTACTCGATCTTAAAATCGGGTGGTTCAGAGATCAGGAAAGCAAAAGGCGTTCAGAGAGCAGTTGTGAAGAAGGATCTGCACCACGAGCTATACAAGGAATGCCTGTTCGAACGAGAAGAGATGCGACACACGCAAGTCGTGATTCGAAGCCACGACCACCAAATCGGAGTATACGAGCAGAATAAGATCAGCCTCTCTCCATTAGACACAAAAAAGTGGATATCTCCGGACGGAATAAGAACGCTGGCATACGGGCACTACAAAATCAACGACGGTTGAGTATTCTATCGGGGGGTAACTCAGTGCCCATAGGAACCAGAAGTAGCTCTTCACGTACAAACCCGCGGCCAGGCCCATCAACTAGATGGTATAAAGCCGGTTGGCCAGCCCGCCGAACAACATCCAAAATAGCGTGGATGGTGAGCGACCAGTTAGGATCGGTGGCACGTTTGCTTCCACCTTCGAGCTCGCCTGGAGCGTATAAATATCGGACGAGAACGTCGTGCCCGAGAACAGGCTCATCCAAGCCCCATAAACGACCTTTAGTTTGTGAATGAGAGGGCTTCTGTGTCACTTTAGCAGCTTTCATCGCTTCAACCGGCTTCATGTCGAGCAAGCGCGTCGGCTCATCGTTTAGTGCAGCCACAACTTCGGGCAACCGGCGAACCCATTCCACCGACCGTTCGGATGACCCCCTTGCAGCCAGGAGCAATTCCTGAGCGTACTGGGCACCGAAAAGTCGCTCAGCTAGAGTACGGTTAAAGCGTTCAACGATGCCCTGTTGACGATGATTTGCGGCCTGTCCGCGTCTTACAAGAACGTCGTGCTTCGTCAGCAACGGTGTAAAATCACCCATAAATTCGCGTCCAGGATCGACCTGAAAGAGTCGAGGCCAAGTTAATGGGCCCCTCTTATAGATCCGGCTTAAAGCGGCGGCGACTTCGGTCGCACTTTTGTTGATCAACGGTTCAGCTTCTTTGTATCGTGAGGCAACATCAACAACAGTGAGAGCGTATTTATAAGTCTTGCGACCTACTTTATCGTGAGGCAAAAACAAGAGATCGGCTTGGTGTACGGCGTTTGGTTGATTTTCTTCGAACTTTGGACGCGGTATGCGGCGTGGAACGGGAAGATAAATCTGCCACACAGCTTGTTTCTTCAACCAATCACGAGCCTCCGCCTCGGAAACTTTGGCGGCAGAGGCTAGTTTCTTCACCGCAGCCTTACCTCGCCAGTAACCTCTAGGGCTGTAATAGACGGCTGAAAGGTGCTTAGACATTTCAGTAAAACTATATATTACAAACAGGTAAACACATACACAAATGATTTTCATTTGCGTTTTCATAAATGAAACTCATTTATGGCCCTTTGTTCTGACACCCATCCCCAGCCTCGACTTCGCTGACATAATGGCCGATACCAGCCGCGCATCCTTCTTCTCATAATCCGGAGTTTCATCGGTGAGTGCGATCTTCGACGCGGCTGCAGCGAGGATGTCATCTGCGTGGTTACGCCCCGGAGTATCTTTATGAACTGCGTAAGCCACATCGTGGTGGAGGCACGCACGGTCGAGCTGATTAACACCGTGATATCGCTGTGACAGCCGTTTGTCGAGTTTTGTGAATGGTCCACAGTAAGAGTACTTTCCCGTGTTCTGAAAAGAACCTCCCGGATTATCTTCCGAAGACATACCGGATGGAAGGCTCATATGCATTTCTGGTAGAGGTAGAGCGTTGAGGGCCCTATTCAGTAGCGAGCCTCCATAAGTCTCGTGAGACTTATGCTCATGAGTCTCGCGCTCACGAGACTTATGCTTTCGCTCTTTCGAAGGCAAAATCTGGCTCTTCTTTGCACCGCAGACGGCACAGGTTCCCTTCTTGGCTGGCCGACCGTTTCGTAACTCGACGATTGTTTCATTTGAAGTCTCAGTATGTTTCTTACATCGTAGGCAATACATTGTTTTCGTTGAATACAATCATAACTCGTTGTCTCTATATGGAAATAACAAATTTCGATCTCGAAGCCGACGATGGGAAAAAACACCACCATTGGTTGTTGCCATCCAGCATACGGTGTATAATCTGTGGGCCTAGCGGATGTGGAAAAACAAACTTACTGCTCAACCTCCTTCTGAAAAAGGGGTATCTACGTTTTGACCGGCTATACCTCTACTCAAAGTCTCTGGGACAGGAAAAATATCAGTTTCTTCGGGACTGGATAACAGAACTCGAAAAAGTTGCCGGGAAGGAAGTGGCTTCCTTTCACTCTTGCTCAGATGAAATAGTTCCAGTTGAATCATTAAATAAGAATGCCAGAAGTCTTCTAGTTTTCGATGACGTCATGCTTGAAAAACAGTCGCCCATCGAAAGGTATTTCACTATGGGTCGACACGGTGGCGCGGACTGCTTCTACTTAACTCAAAATTACTTCCGCATTCCCAAGCAAGCGATCCGTGACAATGCTAATCTTATCGTCCTCTTCAACCAAGACAGCAAAAATTTGCGAGCCATTCACGATACGTTCGTGGGCGGCGACATGTCTTTCGATGAGTTCCGTTCATTTTTCAGCGAGTGTGCTGCTCAGCCATATGGATTCGCAGTCATAGATTTGACGTCTAAAGTGTACGATGGAAAATATCGCTGCGGGTTCGATCGCTTCTATAAGCCCAAGGCAAGTATTTAAAGACATGATATAGGCAACATATAGTCGATATATGGACAAAAGTTATCGTTACGGGCAAGATATAGTCGACATACAACCACGATGTGGACAAAAGTTTCGTCTAAACAGGAGCGAGACGCCTTGACTCAGGATTATTTAGCTCGCAGAAATCGATTGAGACAGCGTTTCGTGGATGAGAAGCTCGGTGAAGCCAACCTTCAGTACGATGCGGCAAAGCTTTTCAAACCAATATCCACAGCCACGGCTGAATCCCAGGCGGCTACGTCCAAGGAGCTGCAGAAAGTTACCAGCGCTTTACAGGATTTGCCGGCGCAGATTTCAGAGTCTGCTAATTTTAACCCGATAGCGGCGTTGTTCGGTGATTCCGTTGGAGCAACTGCTCCAACGGCTATTCCGGCGATTGCGGCACACCCCGCCGCAGGAGCATCTGCTCCAGCGGAAGCATTGCTCGTCCACCCAAACAGACATCTCAACGTCGATACAATCAGGCGGCACGGTTTTACCCCTCCGAGCGAGCTCGACCTGAACGACACGGCAGCTGTGAAACAGATAATCGAAGGCGTAAATTATTATAATCGCCACACCCTGGGCAAAGAGAAAAGGAAGGCCAATAAGAACGGAGACGAAGAAAAGGTACATGCGCTGGCCGTAGATATCGGCGTCCTACAGGACTACAGAGATCGAATTCGTTTGCTATTGAAAGGCCACGCCCTCACTAAAAAAGGAAAGGGTTTCAGTGTTCCAGCCGTTCCTCTGAAATTACAAGGTAACGCCTTGGGTGAGCTCTCCATTGACCCCGTCGCGTTGTCTGCCGGTAGACTGAGAGTGTTTAAAGGTGGTAACCTCGTTCTCGAATCTCCGGCCGATGAGTCGTTGTTCAGCCTGTTAACGAAACGCTTCGTTAAGACTAAGCAATACTCGCCTCAAGCAATTGAAACTTTTAAAAAACTCGTACAGATGTCTGGTCTGCCTATTCATGGCCGGAAAAGTAAAAAGTTCCAGCTGATTCGAGGCGGCGCGGTGCAGTTCTACAACGACCCAAACGCTCTGGTAGAGAGGTTGCAGCTTTTGGTGGCCTCTAGGGCCGCGGGAAACACTGGTCTCGGCAACGAAATCTCCGCCATTCTCGACGAGTTACTGCGTTCCGGTGCGATCTCCAAAGAGCTGGCACTCGAATTGAATAGAAACATGCTCATAAAATAAAGCACACAAGATGGAACGCTCGGAGAAACTGCTCGAAGAAATTAGAGAACTTTTACAGCCTAAGGAAAATTTTAGTATAGTTGTTTCCTCAGATACTACAGGGTGGACCACGGCTTTCTCACCACCGCTGTACCTGGATCCAAAAAGACGTTTTGAGCTTGCTTTGGTCAATCTTGAAACTTATAATTCGATTCCCAACATCGATAGTACAAATAACAAGTTCGTCTACAGCACCGACAATGGTGTGACGTGGAAGACGATCATTTTGCCCGACGGAAGCTACGAGATCGCACAGATTAATGATGAAATCGGTAGGCAGTTAGAAAAACAAAATTCTCCGACGGGTGTGGCACCACTCGGCTTTAATTCTCCTATTACCATAGGAGCTAACGCATCTACCCTACGCGCCTTCATAAAAATTACGAATGCCCTATATAAGGTAAATATGGCTCAATCTACCATCAGGCAAATGCTCGGTTTTAACCCTCAGAGGCTTGGTAGTGGTTATAAAGAGGGAGAAAATCCAGTCGATATTCTCCGCGTGGACACAATCCTGGTAAATTGTGACATTATCTCTGGATCGTATCGAAATGGTAGCCAGCTGCCAGTAATCTATAGTTTTTTCCCGGATGTGTCGCCCGGCTACAAGGTAATCGAGTCTCCGAAAAATCTGGTGTACCTACCAGTTGCACCGGCTGGTAACGTACAGGGCATTCGTGTGTGGCTGACCGACCAGAATGGTGAACAATTAAACCTCCGCGGTGAGACAGTAACTATAAGGTTTCACATCTGCAGTGCGTAAATGTTCACACTTAAATATTCTAATGTTGGTTCTTGGAATTAAAAAGCGGCGTCGTGTCGTGGGTGGTGGACTTTTCGACTGGATACCCAAAATCGCGGGTTTCCTTGGCCGTGCAGGCTCCTTCATTTCGGCGAATAGAGGCACAATCACAAACGTTGCCAAGGCGGTTGGTAATGTCGCGAAAGCCGGCGCCACAACAGCATCTGCCGTCAGGCAAATTGTTGATGCCGTGAAAGCGAGACGCGCTGCAGCCGTAAATGAAGCTCATTTACGAAATGAAAATTCAGCTGCCGCGCCCGTTGTCCCCGCACCTTTGGAGAAGGCGCTCAGCGACAAGAGCATCGAATACTTAAAACAACTGGCTGTGAGTCCACCACCCGTTGTTCCGACAATGGCCGACATAAACAGCCGCATTGCTGGATCCGGTTTCAAAACTATAAAGCCGAGTCGTGGCGGCGCAAACGCAAACGCAAATGAATTTCATTCGCGTTCGCGGATTCATGCGCGGGGTCTGTTTCTTGCAAAATGAAAAAAATTTCCGACTAATTCACAAAACGGAAAAAAAGTTTAACCCACCACATATGAAATTAATTTGCAACATGATTAATAATTGAAGCTTGAACTTTTTTAACTATAATAATGGCAGCATTTGACGTGCCGAGTGAAATGTTGGACATCGCTTCGGCGGTGCCCGATGACAATAGCATCGAATCGTTTGAATACCGCGAGTATGAATCACAAAACCCTGCGGCTATCAACAATGGCCAGGCCATACAGATAGACATCCAGAACCAAGACATTTTCACACAGCCTTCCAAGAGCTACCTTCTTGTGGAGGGCAGGCTTACATCAACTGGCGCGGCTTACATCGCAGACTCGCTGGTGTCATTCGTCAACAACGCCATCCCGTACATGTTTTCTCAGATTCGATACTTGGCTAACAACACCGAGATAGAGAATGTCATGTCTCCTGGGCAAGCCACGACGATGAAAGGCATGCTGGTTTACGGCGATGATTTTTCCAAAGGCGAAGGTTTAAACATGTGTTGGCAAAAGGACACGACAGCGGCAGCGGCGGCTGCGAATATCGGCTTCGAGGCCCGTCGACTGATGATCATTGGAAAACCCGTCCCTATTGGAACGTTTTCATTCATCGTTCCCTTAAGACATCTATTCGGTTTTTGCGATGATTATCACAAGGTCGTATACGGGATTAAACACTCCTTACTGCTGAGCCGGCAGGGGGATGCAGACGCGATCTTCAAGGAAGCCGCTGCGACCAATGGCCAGATCGCGCTGACTAAACTCTCCTGGTTCATGCCGCATATAATACCCGCTTTGGAGTATAAAAGCATGCTTATGAAGCAGATTGAAGCCAAGGTTAAGGTACCTGTAGCATTCCGCGCCATGCAATGCGACAACATTGCGGTGCCACGAGCGACGACTTTTTCCTGGCGTTTGAGCGTTAAGTCGGGCACGGAAAAGCCACGCTGGATTCTTGTTGCTTTTCAGACTGGAAAGAATGCACATCAAGGCCAGAATCCGGCACTGTTTGACCATGTGCAGGTTCGCAACATTTTCGCTATGCTCAACAGCGATCGCTACCCGGTTGTTGACATGAATCTCGACTTCACCAAGAGGACAACCTCTCGCGCTTACAAGGCCCTACGTGACTTCAAGGAAGAATATTGCGGCATAGACGCGCGTGAATCGTCATGCCAACCGACACCAATCGAATTTGTAGATTTGTTTCCGATCTTCGTTCTGGACGTGCGGAGGCAATCTGAACGACTTAAAACCTCTGTACAGGACATACAAATCAAGGTGGACTTTAACGAAGGGGTACCAAATAATACGACAGCATATGCCGTCTTGATCAGTGACCGACTCCTGAATTTTGAATCGGATGGCAGCAAATTCTACGTCGTCTACTAGAAATCGGTTTTTCACATTTAGATACAAGGCCCTCTTTTAGATATATTTTTTCCAAAAATGAAAACTGAATACGTTGCGTTCGGCCTTTCACTGACCGACGGGCAAAAGCAAACATTAGCTAGAGCTGCGCGAGCCGGCACTGGTGCCACGATCCGACTCGCTCATGGCCAGCTTCGTGGAGACGATAAGCTCGCGCTGACAAAAGTTCAAGCCGCCCGAATCGTGAGGAAGATTTCGGAAGGCGTTGGCATGGAGCTGAGATTCACCAAAACGCAACTGAAAAAGATGACAAAATCGGGCGGATTTCTTCCACTACTGGCTCTCCTCCCGCTGATTTTTGGCGGGTTAACCGCGGTGGGTGCCGCGGCTGGAGGGGCCGCCGAGGTGGCAAAGGCCGTGCACAACAAACAGGCCAGCGATGCAGAGGCTCTGCGCAAGAAACAGGCCAGCGATGCGGCCCAAGCCGAGAAAAAACGGATCGACGACGCGGCTTTAGCAGAGGCCGCGCGTCACAATCGCGAACTCGAAGCTCAGGTCCGCGGGACCGGTTTATATCTCGGGCGCCAGACTTATGGTGGTTGCTGTTCAATGTGTAAAGGATCCGGCCTGTACATCGGACAAAAAAACTAAAACCGCTGAGCAACTTCGATATAGAGAAAGTTGCCGGAGCGCTGCCGCATTTCCGCGGTGTTTTCATGCGAGATGGTCTGCCCGCCGTGGCTCGTGAGAAGGAGTGTGGAGTTGTTAATTTAGATTCCGGTTCCGGCGATGGTACTCACTGGGTCGCCTATTGGATAGATGGACCTACAGCAGTCTATTTTGACAGTTATGGGCTGGATCCGCCTACCGAAATCTCTCGATATTTAAACCGTTCCATAAGAACACAGACGTTCCAGCTGCAGGGTCCCGATGATGTGGTCTGTGGTCATCTCTGCCTGACCGTGCTAAGAGAGCTCACTGCTGGAAAGAATTTTGAAGATATCATTCTTGACCTATGTTAGACTTCCGTCACCTTTTTGTATATAAAAATGCCGGTTGATAAATTTGGAAGAGACGGTGGAGGTGGGGTGGGAGGGGGGCAGATAAGCGCCGCTGGGCTCGTCCACAAAGCGGGTGATACCATGATGGGAATTCTGTCGGCTGGAGGTTTTCGGCTGACAAACGTGGGAACGCCCACGATGGAAACAGACGCCGCGACAAAGGCTTATGCAGACATCATAGATCAGGACAACTTACAAATCACCGGTGGAACGATGTCTGGCGTTCTAAAAATGGGTGGTCACAAAGTTACTGGGCTGCCCACAGACACAGCAACGTCCGATAGCGACGCTGCGAGTTGGGCACAAGTGGTACGATACGCGGACCAGAAGGCGACCGCGGCCGAAAATCATGCAGACCAAAAACTTATCGATGCCAGGCAGTACACGGACGAGAAGAATGCGGGGCTGAGAGATTCTGTTAGGCGGTATGCAGATGACAAGGACCTTATTGTTAAAAGTTATGTTAACGAGCAAGATGTTATCGTCAGGAATGCGTGCGTGCTCAAATCAGGCGGCGTAATGACTGGAAGTTTAGTTATGGGTGGCCACCGAGTTACTGGGCTCCCAACAGAAATTTCAGGATCCGATAGCGACGCAGCGAGTTGGAAACAAGTGTCAACAGCGGTCGCTGGCGCTCTAGTAAAACTCGATAGAGTACCAACGGAGTCGTTGCATGTGGTGAATAAGCGGTATGTAGATTCCCGCGACGCTTCTTACAGACAGTACGTGGATGAGAAGGTCACCACCGCTAGAAGATATGTGGACGAGAAGCATGCTATCGTAAGAGGCGGGCATGTGCTCAAAAGCGGCGATTCTATGACTGGTGATTTGACCATGGGTGGCAAAAGAGTGACTGGGCTGCCAACAGAAATTCCAGGATCCGATAGCGACGCCGCGAGTTTGAAACAGGTGACGCAGCTGATCAGTAACGCCACTAAGAATAATGATACGGCGCCGGCTGGACCAAAGTACTTGACTAACAAACGGTATGTGGACGCGAAAAACGCTGAGATTGGAGCTTCAGTTAGACTCTATGCGGACCAGAAAGCTGAAGCTGCTAAGACGTACGCCAACGAGCAAGATGTTATCGTTAGGAGCGCATGCGTGCTTAAAGCTGGCGACGCAATGACGGGTGATTTAACCATGGGTGGTAATAGAGTTACTGGGCTCCCTACGAGCGCAGCAACGTCCGAAAGCGACGCGTCGAGTATGGCACAAGTATCGAAGCTGATCGCCGACAACATGACAAAGAGTGATAGAGTACCAACAGAACCGTTGCATGTGACAAATAAACGATACGTTGACGTGAAAAACGCTGAAATTGGAGCTTCCGTTAGACTCTATGCGGACCAGAAAGCTGACGCCGCTAAGAGATATGCCAACGAGCAAGATATTATCGTTAGGAACGCCTGCGTGCTAAAATCCGGCAGTACCATGACCGGTGATCTGGCTATGGGTGGTAAAAGAGTGACTGGGCTCCCAACAGAAATTCCAGGATCCGATAGCGACGCTGCGAGTTTGAAACAAGTGACGCAGCTGATCACCAACGCCACTACGAATAATGAAACGCCGCCCTCGGGACCATGGTACCTGACTAACAAGCGGTATGTAGACAGTGAGATAGCTAATGAAAGGCGATACGCGCAGAATATCAAGATTCTCAACTACAGCGGTCATATTCCGCCCCTATCCAGAAACGTTTCCGAAACGGGTTTTATTGCCTCAGCCAACGAATCTTTACCCACTAACCCGCCCCATATGGCATTCAACTCGGGTGTGAGAGGTGAGTGGAAGACGGCGTCCACATCGAGAACCCAGATTGGGGATCGGGTTACCGGGACTTTTTTAATGATTGAATGCCCGACGCCTGTGCGAATATGGAAGGTTAGTCTGGCCGGGGGATCTAGTCCTACTGCTCCGCGTATCACGTCCTGGAAGTTTTATGGGGTTCCAACCACCGATTCACAGAGAGTCCCTGCTCTCATTTCCTCCACTGTCGCTTTGACTAATTCTGCACAAGAGTTCACCTTCACTTGTGACACAGTACACAAAAAATTCATGCTGGTGGTCTTGGCCACCAGCCCAACACAAGGTACTTTTGGAATATCACACTTCCAGATCTATACATATTTTAGACACGGGGAAACATAAGACTTAATAATGGCCGACTCACACTACAAGATACGGGGGTATCTCCGACAACACGGAGAAATAGACATGTGCAAATACAGCATAGACAGTCTAGGTGATGTAGGCCACTGGGGGTACGACATCCCGAAGCCCACCGCAGAGCTATTGACCGCGGTGCCTCAACAACACATCGACTTCGTATCTGACGATTACCACAGCCGCGATATCTATACGGCGGCCAAAACTGTGACTCTAAGTTCATGGCAAAGTCTTCCGTTGATTGCTGCGAGATATCCATGTATAACGCTACAAACTTCCAATGAGGCCGTCTCTTTAGACCGCGGATTCTGGAGGCTTACAATGTTTGGTGTTAGTACCGGTGATGCAACAGTTCGCGTTATAGCACCGGCAGCTGCTGGTGGTAGCATCGATCGTACAGTCGATATTTCAAGTGGGCAATTTGATGTAGCTAGGGCAATATTCATTCCAGGACAAACGAGTTTTAGAATTGAAGGCAAAAAGAGAGGCATTGAAAGTACTTCATCTATCGACTTAAAAATAACGTTACTGATAGAGCAACTATAAAAACCATGTCTTTGTACCCAACGCTTACGGAGTCAACAATTTTGTCAGGCACAACGTCCCAAACATTTCGTCTGCAGAAGATTGGCGAAATAGAAGCATTCCTGAGGTCTGAGGCGATAAGTCGAGGACAACTGTGCAAAAAGTATAAGAGGGTTGTAGATGTGGCTAATGGGGCCTCGGCCGGCCTTGCTATGGTGAGTCTTGGAACTGGGGTGGGTGGGGCAGCTATGTTAGCCACTGGTATTGGTTTTATTCCTGGTATTGTTCTGGAGAGTTTAGCCATAGCGACCAGTTTTCTGGATATTATTGGAAATGTTATTAGTAGAAGTTTTGTTGCTAAAGCTTCAAAACACGACGAAATTTGTATTTTGGCGGAAAGTAAGCTAAACACTGTTCATGACCACATTTCTAAGGCGTTGGAGGACACGGCTATTAGCGATGAAGAGTATAAGCTTATTCTGGGAGAGGAGGAGAAATATAGAACGATGAAACGTGATATACAAAGCAAGAATGGAAAAAAAGAGTTGCCGAGTCAAAGCAAAGACCAGATGGTGGCAGAACTAATCAAGAAACTAACCAGCGCTGGGTCTTGCCCGCGAACCTCAAAATAAAAGTTTTCATCGTAGGTGGTTGGAGTAGTGAGTCTGTTATTCCTAGCGCACCACCACCATACGATTAGTGGGCTATAATTTTTTCTATTACACTCGCAAATGAGTTTCATTTGCGTTTGAGCCGGCCTCGTGGGAGGGTCTCGGCCGGCAGCAAACGACACTCTTGCGGTTTGATGTGTTAAGGCAATCCATGATCCTTATTTTTTGGCTTTGGCCGAATTGGCTTAGAGACGGTCTTTATATCAAAGGACTTCTATTCAGCCTGATTTCAAAGATCCACTTAACACCATGATTCAAAAGACTTCTAAGCCACGATAGCCACAGACATTGCTTGGAAAGCGATCTGTGATAAGGGTCAGTGGGTCCTGTAGGCCTCTGTGGACCCTTTTTCTGTAGAGGCAGTCTTTTATATCAAGTAGCTTTTGTAGCGCATGATTTCAACCCCGTGTTACCCCCTACTAACGTTGAGTTGAAATCCATCTGTTTTGCAGAGGTCATAAACAGTCTATGGAAACCTGTAGGAAACAAGAAGTAAGCAAATCTATAGTCTTTAATCGTTTGAGCTGTTTCTAAAAATTAGATTCAAGGCTTCAGTCAAAAGGTCTTCAAATCAATGTTTAATTGTGATATTAGACCTACGTTTTCCACGAGCCCTCAGTCAACCAATCACTTAGTCAGATAGGCACACCATTAATCCATAAAAGAACCAATCAATCAATCAATCAATCAATCAGTCAGTCAGTCAGTCAGTCAGTCAGTCAGTCAGTCAGTCAGTCAGTCAGTCAGTCAGTCAGTCAGTCAGTCAGTCAGTCAGTCAGTCAGTCAGTCAGTCAGTCAGTCAGTCAGTCAGTCAGTCAGTCAGTCAGTCAGTCAGTCAGATCAATCAATCAATCAATCAATCAATCGATCGATCGATCGATCAATCTGTTTAAACCACGAAGCGTGCCAGTAACCCTGTAGCTTCAGTGTATGTTATCCAAACAATGAACACGTATACATTGTGCGATATATATAAGCGGAACTTCTAGACATTTCACATTGTGAAGTTGACAGTGATTATTATTCACAACATTCGTGGCCATCGTCTTTGATATAAGTGCATCCTAGCATCGATGCAGAGATTATGTCGTGTTCTATGTAGTATCCAAAAAGTTCATTCAAATTACGCATCTATAACGGTTATAACAACCGCACAATGTTAGTGGAATGATCAAGTAATGAGGAGAGGATTGGCCAGTCGTCATCATATGTCGTAGCCAAGAAAAATAAAGTCGTTTACACTTCATACACATAGCTGTTCACGGGTCTACCTTAAGGAATTGCAATTCATCTACACATGACGACTACTACTGGCCCGTTGCAGTCGATGTAGTTCGTATTGGCGCCACTCAAAGCTTAGTGATCTCGTTGTTCAGCTGTAAACTCTGTATAATGTTTCAAAAGAATATATAGTTTACAACACACAATCACACATCTCCCTGCAGATGAGTGCTTGTGTATGCGTAAGCATCTGGACATATAAATTGCTCCCTTTCAAGAAACAAAATTCCGAAATTGATTGTAATGCAATCTTAGTTTCCCGCCAGTCAGTGGTTAAAGTGGTTTGGGTGAGCAGTGGGAACGCCAAAGAAGAGTTTCATTGGAACGCATGAGTGAGCAGTGGGAACGCAAGCAAAGAATTTCGAGAGCAGTGGAAACGCCGTTCCCACAGTTCCCACCCCATTTTAACCCCTGCCGCCAGTTATGATCGACTCATGCTCTGAATTGCTTACCTCTTCTAATGTCCATATCCATAACCTCCGTAGCCACCATATCCACCGTATCCACCATTTCCGTAACCACCGTATCCGCCATTTCCGTATCCACCGTATCCACCATATCCACCGTATCCACCATTTCCGTAGCCTCCGTATCCGCCATATCCACCGCCGTACCCTCCGTTCCCACCATATCCGCCGTATCCACTGCCATACGTGACCCCAACAATAGCAACGGCCAACAGCAGCAAAGCAATGACGGCCTTCATCTCTGCGATCTCAAACAGCTACAGACGACAGGATACAACTGGATGGTTGACTGAATCAAATGCTTGCTGAAAGTCAACGAACCTACCACCTTATATACTATTGCTTTACAGCCATCACAGCCATCACATGCATTGGAACAGTCAGTCACAGTCACATTTCGTGTATTTCTATCACGTCCGATGCATCATAAATTCTTGTCTTCTGACACACACTTTTGTCTGAGAAATCGCTTTCTTATATTAATGTCCAGTAACTGAATCAAAGAGTAATGTGGCCAGAAATATATTATAATAGTGTTATAATGCACACACAGCGTTTTGTATGCAGTCAAAGGCTTGCAATTAATATGCATAGGGCTTGTTTGGTAATGTCTTGATTCAGATGAGAGTTTTATGTGATTTATTAACAGAGCATCCTAATCGTCTGAGTATCCTAATCGCAATAGCGTATGGTTCAAGTTAAAAGGATAAAGTTAGGTTATGGTCTCCTGAAGTATAATTTGTAACCCTAGGATATTGTTGATCCGCAAAGGTTCATCAGTCACTCTGTTACAGAGTAAAGCAGGGAGGCGACCTGACCGACGTCTCTTAGGAGCGTAGACTCGGACCCGACCTGGGCTGGTGAACCAAAGTCCTCCGTGCCCACCTTCACGTGGTGCGGACCGTTAGTACCCTTCCATTGGTAGGGGAACGAACGGGCACGGCAGGCAAAACCAGGAGAAGGCAATGTCAAACCACCCCTGCTAACATGCCAAGAAAATCGTCATGAGAATTTGGAAGAACTAAGGGACCTGACTTCGAATAGGAAGCAATGGAGAATGTTTATCATGACGATCGCTAAAGCTCCAGGAGTTGACAGCACAAGGTGACGAGGTGAGGATATTGTTGTAACCTACCACCAGACACACATTGTGTTCCTATATGCCAATATATGCGTATTTACATATTATAGATATTGGTGAAATGCGGTAATAATTAATCAATATGGCTTTCAGTTGGCCTATAACCCGAAATAATGCGTTTATGTCTAAGAAAAAACCTTTCCTTGGTTTACCTTGACCTTACAATCACCGCTGTGAGCATTACTGCTCCTAAAGCCGTGTACTACGTTGATCATCATCTTACTTTACGGCACTCTATCTTAACGCATTTTGTTACTGTTACAAACACAATTGTGGTGTCTGGTGCAGTTGAGAGTTGACGATATCGAGTAACATTGCCTTCAGGTAAACATTTGACGTCTTCAGCGGCCAATCAGTACATACCAGGATCGAATCTATATCAATGAACACCTTACCCCCACATCTGCACATCTCTTTGCCTCAGCAAGAAAACTCATAAGAGAAAAATCACTTACGTCTGCCTGGACATCCGATGGATATGTCTACATCAGGAAATCCCTTGCTCCGGAAGAGGCCCCCCACAGGATTCTCTCGACGGAAGATCTCAGTAAGTTCTCATCTTCTGTGTTCACCCTTGGGACCACTTGATGATTGAACAACCTGGCGCAGTGTTCTAGCTCGATGATTATCCAGGTTAACGCATCGACATTGTGTCGTGACCCACTTACAACAATTTATGGGACCTATGGGATCTGTGACCACAAAATTTGGTCTCTCCTTCATTTTGTTTTTTTTCTCACAGTCAAACTGTTTTTCATATTAGTTTAACATGAGTCTGTCGAAATGAATGTACAATTTAACGCAGTGTTCTAGCTCGGTGATTATCCAGGTTGTTGTGCTGCCATAGTGACATGACTCGTTTACAATAATCTATAGGATCTGCGAACACTAAACCTGATTCTTCTTTCATTTTTGTTCTTTTTTTCACAGACAAACTGTTAAACACGGTACATATTAGTTCAACAAGAGTCTGCCGTTGCTTATGTTGGCCGTTGGGCCTTGCACAGTGTTTATAAAGTTGATTGGGTTGTTCATTGGGCCTTGCACAGTGTTTATAAAGTTAGGACTTGCATAAACTTGTCTTAACGTGATCTAGTTCAACAAGAGTCTGCCGTTGCTTATGTTGGCCGTTGGGCCTTGCACAGTGTTTATAAAGTTGATTAGGTTGTCCATTGGGCCTTGCACAGTGTTTATAAAGTTAGGACTTGCATAAACTTGTCTTAACGTGATCTAACACGTTATTCTAGCACATGTCTCGTTTCACATAAGAGTTTTACACGCCATCATGTATTTGCATCTCCTCACTATGTTTACTGCATGTGGGCCTTCTCTCTTCTCTCTTCTCTCTTCTCTGCTTAACTCGAATAGACTTAGCCGTATCTACTATTGAAGAATGCCTACACTGAATTATGTGCTTCATCCATTTCTACCCTAAACCAGATGGCCAACTTGATACGCTACTGCATACCAGCGAACTAATTTAAGACGCTGTGCTCATTACTGCATTATTCCCATTACTGCTACTGTTTTTTCTTCCTGCACAGAATTCACCCTTAACCTGGCTGGTTTCACGACTTTGTATGAACGGCTGGGCATCACACTTATTACATAGTGGCTAAACCTGAGGCCTACTCATTACCTTTCACCTACCTTGGCTAAAGCTTAAGCCTACCCACTAACTTACTACCTTCCATCTACCTTGGCCTGTTGATTGGGAATTGTTCCCGTTGACTTTTTTTTAGTTCTTGTGCTATTTTGTTGACTTAATGATGGCTACCTGAAGAACTCTGATGTTGTTGCTTAGTGCCGTAGGTTAGCTCTTGTGCTATTTTGTTGACTTAATGATGGCTACCTGAAGAACTCTGATGTTGTTACTTAGTGCCGTAGGTTAGCTCTTGTGCTATTTTGTTGACTTAATGATGGCTACCTGAAGAACTCTGATGTTGTTGCTTAGTGCCGTAGGTCGCTGTGTGTGTAAGTCGCTTGTTGCCTGCCTGGATGGCGGCCTGATGCTGCATTATTTAATTTAATTTAATTTTATTTGCTTCGCATTTCATCTCTTTGTAAATTAACTTCGGGATTGTCGATTATTTTGGTATCTTCTTTGAACATGGCCCGGTCTGGGGCCAATTTGGGCTCATGCTGTGTGTGCACGCTTGAAATAGGATGGGCGGAAACATCTTTAACTTGTATATGCTGTACTAGGAAATATCACTCTAACTGTACAATGTTTACCCCTCCCACTGCTCTGCTAGCTACTTGGTCATGCAACGAATGCCTACTGAGGGAGGGCCTGGACAAAGTAGACAATTTGACAACAAATCTAACTGATAATTTAGTCGCTACATCACAGAGGGATATGATATCAACTAAACCATCTCACTTTGGAGCCATTGAGAGGGAAGGAACTCATAGGCCACTTCTAAACAACATTGACCTAGATCCAGACAGCAACTACTACTCTGATTTAATCACGACTTCTGAATATCATAGCCCTACTCAGCTACTTCATAGGTTTACTAACGCCACTCATTCCTTTTCAATACTACATCTCAACTGTAGGAGCATTGCTAGTAAGTTAGGGGAAATAAGGACTTTGCTTCACCAGCTACCGGTGAGCATCTTTGCCGTCACTGAAACCTGGCTCTCTGAACTGACGGAGAGTACCATTCACATACCTGGTTATAAATTCATTCATAAAAGTAGAAAAGAGGGTGAGGGCGGTGGTACTGGATTCTTTGTTATTGAGGACTTGGAATTCTCTATTCTGACTTTACCAATTACTGACAACTCCAACTCATTTGAAAGTATGCTTAAAAAAATTCCTGGCAAGAAAAATGCTGATATGATAATCGGTGTACTTTATAGGCCACCGGGTTCTAAGTTAGATGCATTTAACATGGAAGTTGATGCCCTTTTAACATCATTGACTACAAAAAATAACCTAAATAAGAAAATATTTTTAATTGGTGATTTCAATATAGATTTACTTGCAGCCCATTGCCACACCCCTACTAACAACTTCATTGACTGTATGTTCACGCACCATTTTCTACCCCTAATACTACAACCAACTAGAATAACTTCTACTACAGCAACATTAATCGATAATATATTTACGAATTCAAGCTCTTGCATAGTAGACTCTGCAATAATAACTACTGATATTTCCGATCACTTTCCTATAATAACTTGGCTTGACTTCGATATAGATAAACCTAAAATAACGAACCGAATAAAAACAAAAATAGTTAGACACACTTCTAATGCAACACATTTATACTTAAAAAACCTCCTAACTACTACTGACTGGACTCCAGTCTATAACCTGTGTGAGGAAAACAAATCTAATGAATCATACTCTGCATTTATACAAATATTTAAGTCTGCTTATAATGAAGCCTGTCCTCTGAAACTGCAGATAACCACGAAAAGGAACTCCCCGCTCCAACCCTGGATGACTCAAGGACTCCTGAACTCAACTAAAAAAAAGAAAAATTATACATCACATACTTAAAAAAATCCCACGGTTAAGAATAAAGCTGTATTCACTAAGTATAGGAATAAATATAAGCTTATCAGATTACAAACTGAGCAATCTTACTATGCTAAAGAATTTCTTAAATATAGCGATGACATTAAAAGAACTTGGCAAGTCATTAGAAAAATAGTAAAAACCGATGACCGCGATTCAATGATTAAGGAAATAAATATAGATGGCAAGCTGTCATCCAACTCTGAACTCATGGCCACCAAATTTAATGCTTACTTCACTGAACTTGCAGAAACCCTATCTGGAAAAATACCACCATCTACCCGAACTTTTAGTGAATACCTTCCAGCATCTATAATGAACTCCTTTGTTTCTTTACCTACTACACCCCAAGAATTAAGGATAATAAATAAGTCTTTAAAAATCACCCACAGTTCTGGGATTGATGATGTTGACCCCCATATAGCTTCCCAGGTAATGGACGTAATATCTGACCCACTAGCTAAGATCATCAATTGCTCACTAAGAACTGGTCAGGTACCTCTAGAACTAAAAATGGCAAAAGTTACACCAATATATAAACAAAACGATAGGACTGAAATATCTAACTACAGACCTATCTCTGTTCTACCCTTCTTTTCTAAGCTACTCGAAAGAGTTATGTATGATCGCTTATTCTCATACATAAAACATAATAACCTTCTTTACAAACTCCAACATGGCTTCCAACCGGCACACTCAACTTCCATGTCTTTGATTGATATTCAAGATAAAATTTCCGAAGCAATGGACAATAACCAATACTCCCTAGGTATCTTCTTGGACCTAGCCAAAGCCTTTGATACCGTGGATCACCGAATTCTCATAGCTAAATTGGAACGCTACGGTATCAGAGGCACAACACTCGACTGGTTTAAAAGTTACTTGACTGATCGGAAACAACAGGTCCTATGCAATAATACTTTATCCAAATTCTTGCCTATTAGGTTTGGGGTCCCCCAGGGCTCTATTTTGGGGCCTCTTCTATTTCTCATATTCATCAATGATCTTCCCAACTCTAGCCCACTACTTCATTATATCCTATTTGCTGACGATACAAATGTCTTTCTCTCTAACTCCTCATATGATGAGCTATTTAGAGTCGCAAATAGGGAATTAGGGTCTGCAAGTGACTGGTTCAGGGCTAACAAGCTCTCTCTCAATCTGACTAAATCAAATTTTATCTTATTCCGATCACAGAACAAGCAAATTCCAATCTCTTCGACTGACATAGTCATAGATAATAAATCCATCCCCCAGGTTAATTCAACTAAATTTCTTGGTGTTTACATTGATCAACACTTGAAGTGGAGAGTCCATATTGATGAAATTAATAAAAAAATAACCAAGAACATCGGAATACTTAAACGAATTTCATATATAATCAAAATCAAATCAAATCAAAATCTTTTATTGCATCCAAAACGTTATGACACACTGAACTTGTAAACAAGAACTGTTAGTAATTCACGTCACTGGAGGCAAAAGGTGACCCTAAAGGGAGAGTTTTCCCGCTAGGTAGGGACACCTACTTGGTAACTGAAGTTTGCTTCTGAGACTGTCGTCAAAGGGAGGCCTCGGTTACACCTTCTATAGGCAAATAGATACAAATATAGCGCCGGCTAGCGCTCACCAAACAAATAGGAGGCACACCGATAATATACCTTCGTGGAAGGAAAAAACAAACAAACCCAAAAAATGGGAAAAAAGAAACAGTAATAACTGAGCTACTTAACTAATCTTAACTAACATGCATCGCTAGATCGGTGGCTGAAGAAAGAAAGAAAGAGTCATGGGATAAACAGAACAAAGAGAAAGAATGCAAGAGCGTAAAAGTTAGAGGAGTTAGAGAAGGCCCATGCGCCGACGTGTGCCCCAAAGCGCCCTCGGGTCATCCTTTATATCCGATGCTTATGTATCGTTACAGACGGTGTTCATTAGGAACGATTTTAAGCGAGTTTTAAATAGAAAGACATTTGAAGAGAGACGGATATCAGAAGGTATTGTTTTCCAAAGTTGAGGCCCATAGAATTTTATACAAAACACACGTATATTAGTACGAGCTCTGGTAGATCGGTAGGTGTCAGCATTCCTAGTATTATAGGTGTGGATCTGAGATCCGGCTGTAAAATAATTATGAAATGATGGAGGTAGAATATTGTGTTCGAACCGGTAGAGGAAATCTCCCAATTGTACCGTTCTAATTTGCTTTATATCTAATAGGTTAAGTCTTTTAAAAATAGGACTAGTGTGGGAGCCTATAGGGGCACCCGCGATCATTCTAACTGCCCTTTTTTGTAGGGTTACTAATTTGCTAAGTCGGGAGTCATAATTGGAAGCCCAGATCATATTGCAATAACTTAAATATGGTAGGATTAAGGAATAATAAAGGTTTAACCTAATAGCCTCCGGAAGTAGGTGCGATATCCTATTAATAATTCCTATGTTTTTCGCAATTTTTTGTGCAATGAAATGAATATGCTCTCTCCAGGAGAGATGCCTATCAACGATCACACCCAGGAATTTAGTAGACTCTACTTGGGCTATGGGGATTCCAGCGATCTCCAGGGTGATATCTATAGGTGTAATTTTCCTATGGGATTTAAAGATAATAAAATTAGTTTTATCGACGTTGAGAGTTAACCGGTTTGCCGAGAACCAGTTATTGACGAGTTTTAGTTCTGAGTTAACGGTTTCCATTAGGATTTGCCAAGAATGGTGAGTAAAAAAAATGTTGGTATCATCGGCAAATAATATAAAATAAAGAGTTTTTGATATAGTAGCCAGATCATTTATATATAACAAAAATAATAGGGGGCCTAGATTTGAACCCTGGGGGACCCCATACAAGATTGAGCGAGATTCCGAGAGCATACCATTACATAAAACTTTATTCGAACTTCACATACAATCAATATGAGAAATAAACCTGATTATAGAAGTATCTATGCTAGAACAGACATTCGTAAAATGTCTATTAAGTACCAAGGCCCTTACCTCTGGAATAGCCTCCCACCCTGTGTCCGAACTTCCTTGTATTATAAACAATTTAAATATCTACTGCGTGCACACACAGTAGAGCACATAGTTTAATAGTTTAATTGTTTAGTTAAGAAGTAGTTAAGATTCATATTATGTTTTGCTACTTTATAAAGCAGGCACATGTTGTATACCTACTCATGTCTAAACCAAACCCCTCAGTGTACTATGTCCTTGTTTACTACACCGTGAGGCTTACACCTATGTACTTACCTCTGCTATTATTTACCCTCCTCATTTTACTTTGTCCTCCTTACTTCACTCCTACCCATGTACCTATTCCTGCCTGCATCTATCTACCCCCCTTACTGACTCTGGCTATTACTTCTACTCATACATTCTCTGTCATCTTTTTCTACTTTACTTTGAAACACAGGCCCCTCTTAGCGGGATTAGTCCCTTCTGGGTGCCTATTTGATCTCACCTACAATTTACTATGCAAATGATACATAAACATGCTTGTCTTAAATAGTTTAGCCGATGAGAATTTTAATATTTTGTTACCACTTCTCTATGTTAATTTTTTTTCTCTCAGTATTACTTGTTTGCTTGTTTTACTGGGATCAATAAAAAGTTTTGTCATTGTCATTGTCAAATGTTGCTGGTAATAAAACTTTTATGACTTCCGCACTACGCCGAGCAGTCTGGTTCAGGTTTTTTTTATATTGTTGAACTTCTTCCAGTTTTAACCAATACTATTAACACTGATACTGCTACTACTACAACAAAACTTGATACTGTCATACTGCTACTACTACAACAACAAAACTACTACTACCACTACTACCACTGCTACTACTATTACTACTGCTGCTACTACTACTACTACTACTACTGCTGCTGCTGCTGCTACTACTACTACTACTACTACTACTACTACTACTACTACTACTACTACTACTACAACTACTATTAGAAATATTTATTATCATTATCATTACTATTAGTATTGTCACTATTCTTATTAATTAGTGACTCCTGTCGCCCCGGTTCTAAAATACAAAGCATGAACCGTTGGTTCAACGAAAAAAAGCCGGTATGCGGCTATGATCCAGAAGTTAAGTCCATTAAAACAGGGAGGCACTCTGAGGCATCCTGTGGTACATATTCAGTTTGGAAAAGGTTAATTTAAAGTCGAGAAAGAAACGACATAAGCATCTGAGCAACACAGACTGATATAGAGGTCCAAAATTTAGGTCCTGCAACTGAAAAAACTCGTTCAGCAAAAAAACAGTTCCAGTTATTGGGATGACCAGAGGAATAAGGACTAAATTTAAGTAAGCTTATTGTAGTTGACTAGAGTTCCATGTTGAATAGACTACGACGAGCGGTTTCATGCAACAAACTGCAACGCAGTACTACAAGTGCATTTTCAATGTATGTCCAATATGTTAAACAACACAGTGGATTACAGTGCTGTATACGAGCACCGATAGCTCGTCCACATAAAAATAGCGATGCGGCAGAGTAAGACTGACAGACAGACAGACAGACGTACAGAGATAGATAGATAGATAAATAGATAGATAAATAGATAGATAGATAGATAGATAGATAGATAGATAGATAGATAGATAGATAGATAGATAGATAGATAGATAGATAGATAGATAGATAGATAGATAGATAGATAGATAGATAGAAAGAAAGAAAGAAAGATAGATAGATAGATAGATAGATAGATAGATAGATAGATAGATAGATAGATAGATAGATAGATAGATAGATAGATAGATAGATAGATAGATAGATAGACAGATAGACAGATAGACAGAGACAGAGAGACAGAGACAGAGAGCAGATTGCAAAGAAGATCGTGTTTTGGAACTAAATGCTTTGACCAGCCACCACTGCAAAGATTTGCGGCACTGACCAAGACTATAGTTAATCTTAGGTCTATCTTACAGGAAACTCACGAATTCCTGCACCACTTTGAGTCCTACAAATTAGTCTTATGTAAGTAGCAGAAGTTTTAGCATAATTCTAATCTTTCTGTCTGTTTGTGGTTCCTGGTGTTTCCTATTCCCGTCTTTATTGTGAACTTCTTAACGTCACAGTGGTAGTGGTGGTGGTAATGGTAATGGTAGTGGTAGTGGTGGTGGTGGTAATGGTAGTGGTAATAGCAGGAATAGTAGTAGTAGTAGTAGTAGTAGTAGTAGTAGTAGTAGTAGTAGTAGTAGTAGTAGTAGTAGTAGTAGTAGTAGTAGTAGTAGTAGTAGTAGTAGTAGTAGTAGTAGTAGTAGTAGTAGTAGTATTAAGTAGCTGTAGTAGTATTATTAAGGAGCTCTTATATAGCACCCCTTGAAGGTGATCTACTCAGGAGCGCTCTCGGTCCAACTACGGCTAAAGAAGGGTTAGTAAGTTAGTAAGGAACAAGGTAGAGTGAGTCATAGGGACCAGGCGGAGCGCAACATGGATCCCATTCCAGGTTGCATGGCCAGTGACCGAAAAAGAACGGCGCTGCATAATGGCTGTCCGCGTGCGGGGTGACCATGAGCTCGGCCTGTCAGCCAAGCAAAGAGCAGATCGTCGCAGGACCCAGAGGTAGGGCGACAAAGCTCCCGCAGGTATGGAGGATGGGACACGTCCCTCCAGACAACGCCTGACCAGTGCAGAGACCATGCAGGCGCTCCGCAGCGGGAATGGGAGCTAGTGCAAGACTTCCCGCATATAAACAGAAACCTGGCCGAATCTGGGGATGCAACCAGTAAGGCGTGCAGCTGCACGCAAAATTCGGTCCAAGCATCCAAGATATTGGGCATAGACTTTAGATTTGTCTTTTCCAAATCGAATATGCACCAATGTTTTAATGGACTTAACTTCTAGATCATGGCCGCATACCTGCTTGGTTTTGTTGAACCACCGGTTGATGCTTTGTATATTGGACCAGGCGCGATAGAATTCACTAATAATTATTATTAATAACAATAGTGACAATGGTAATAATAATGTAAGGACATAATTTAGAGTAGTATTAATAGTAGTTGTAGTTGTAGTAATCGTAGTAGTAGTGGTAGTATCAGTGGTTAAGTGGTAGTTGTAGTTTTGTAGTAGTAGTATCAGTGTTAGTAGTATTGGTTAAAACTAGAAACAGTTCAACAATATCAAAAAGCCTGAGTCATACTGCTCGGCGTAGTGCGGAAGTCATAAAGGTTTTATTACCAGCAACATTTCATACTGATTGACCGCTGAAGACGTTAAAGATTTACCTGAAGGCGATGTTACTCGATATCGTCAACTCTCAACTGCACCAGACACCACAATTGTGTTTGTAACAGTAACAAAATGCGTCAAGATAAAGTAACGAAAGGTCCACTTAGTACACGGCTTTAGGAGCAGCGATGCTCACAGCGGTGATTGTAGGTGAAGCCAAGGCAAGGTTTTACTGCAGGGCTCTTTAAGACATAAAGCAGTATTTCGGGCTATACTGAAAGCCATATTGATTATTACCGCATAGCTCCAACAGCTATGTGTGTAAATACGCAATGGGTGTCTGGTGTTAGATCTTACAACCATCCTAGTATGTTACAAATTATACTGAAGGAAACTAAAACCGAACTTTATTCTGTAATCTTGAACCATGAGTTATTGCGATTAGGATACTCAGACTTTCGTTATCTGATAAAAAAAAAATCACATAAAGCTCATCTAAGTCAATACATTACCAAATAAGCCCCAGGCATATTAATAACAAACCTTTGACTGCATACAAAAACGCCGCGTGTGCATTATGACGCTGGGCTACATGTATAACATATATTTCTGGCCACATTACTGTTTGAAACAGTTACTGAACATTAACATAAGAAAGCAGTTTCTCAGGCAAAAGTGTGTGTCAGGTGTTCCGCAAGAATTTATGATGCATCGGACGTGATAGAAATTCACGAAATGCGACATTGACTGCGTGTTCCCATGCATGTCCTGCGGTGATAGTTGTCTAGCAATAGTATATAAGGTGGTAGGTTCGTTGACATTCAGCAAGCATTTGATACAGTCAACCATCCAGTTGTATCCTGTCGTCTGTAGCTGCTTGAGATCGCAGAAATGAAGGCCGTCATTGCTTTGCTGCTGTTGGCCGTTGCTATTGTTGGGGTCACGTATGGCAGTGGATACGGCGGATATGGTGGAAACGGAGGGTACGGCGGTGGATATGGCGGATACGGCGGCAACGGGAATGGTGGATACGGTGGATATGGTGGATACGGTGGTTACGGAAATGGTGGATACGGTGGTTACGGAAATGGTGGATATGGTGGTTACGGAAATGGTGGATACGGTGGATATGGTAGCTACGGAGGATACGGATATGGACATTAGAAGAGGTAAGCAATTCAGAGCATGAATTGATCATAACATTCGGGAAGCTAAGATTGCGCTACAATCAATATCGGAATTTTGTTTCTTGAAGGGAAGCAATTCATAAGTCCAGATGTTTACACACATGCATGCATCTGCAGAGAAATGCGTGTTTGTGCATCGTAAACTACATATTTTTTAAACTTTTGACAGACTCCGAGAGGCAATAATCGCAATTGTCGATTAGGCCTACAGCGGCCACGGGTTGACTGCTAGAGTAACTAGAGTCAAAGTCACTATATTAAAGATGAAGAGTAGAGTTGCTGAGCTTGTCCTGAGCATCATCATTTGGTTTGAAGTGTTAGCGACTTTATTTTCCATGGCCTCGGCAGTTGAGAATGAGTAGGCAGTCCTCTTCTCGTTGCCTAAGTTTGAAACTGACGGTAGAGGCCAACGTTTAGTGTACTGGTGCTAGATGTATATTGTAAGGCGACCTTTGGACTTTTACATGTAGCTATGGCACCATAGGTACGCTAAGAGTCCCGACACAAAATCTTTATTTTGATATTATGTAGGCCTATGTTTAACAAGATTTCCAGCGAATTTGATAATAGAATCAATGTCAACTTAACATTCCGAAAAGTCTGTAATATATCTTAAAGTCTGTAAGTTCCACTTTAATAGATCGCACAGCCTATATGTTCGTTGTTAAGATAACATGCGACCAAAGCCACACGGTTATTGGACATTCACAGCATTATGTTGTGATTGAATTGCTTGCTTGATTCTTTGATGGGTTGATAGATTGACCGACTGACTGACTGAAAGAATGAATGAATGAATTAATGAATTGATGAATAACTCACTCACTGACTCACTGATTCACTGAAGGTTCGTGCAATACGTGAATCACGTTCGTGATGCCACACTTAAGCATTAATTCAAGGTCTTTTGACTGATATGTTGCATATTGGTTTTTTTTTCAAAATGGCCGATCAAAGTGACTAGATCAAAGACTACAGTTTCCTCACTTCTTGTTTTCTGCATGTTTCTAGAGTCTAGACTGTTTGTGGCCACTGCAAAGAAGATGGATTTCAATTCAACGTTCGTTACTTATCTTTCGCGTTAACTGAAGACCATCGCTGCTCCAATGACGCGACCATAAAGTTTCAGAATATATCAACACTGCGATGACATTATGAGAACATGGCAGGAACAATGTGAGAACACTGTGAATGCGATGTTGACGCACAAGGCGAATGAAGACTTAGAATATAAATAGCTGGAGACATTCATAAAGTATCAACATGTTTTGCATTACTGTGGCTACAGAAAGGGATTCGTTGATAGGTCAATTGATTGTTCAATTGATTGATTTATTGACGGACTTATTGACTGATGGACCATTTTATGAAAAGATCGCTCGAATGCATAGATTCTATTCAGTGACTGACTGAATGACTGACTAGTTTTGAACAGTTGAATCAACTGAGTGATTAAAGATTATAGATTGTTTCTATACGGTTGTTGCCTGTACATCTGCTTTAGGATATTGTTCGATTCGCTTCTGTGGAGATAGTCATGTTTCGCTGAATAATAAAGTTTTGAAATCAGTTTATCAATATTTATTAATACTGCTAACTGAACACATTTACAATTCTGCACAGGCATTTTAAATATCTATGGATGGCATATCCTTCGTATTGCTAAAATAATAATGACAGTAATAATAATAATAATAAATATTACTACTACTAGTAGTAGTTTGGCCCCACTGATTTTGTAGTTGCCATCTCAGGTTTAAAACCAATTAACAAAAGCAACCGCATTTTTAAATATGCCGATGACTGTTACCTTGCAGTCCTCGCATCATGTATCACTACCACTGAGATGCAACTTGAACACATTACTGCCTGGGCACACAGATGCATCCAGGCCCGTAGCCAGAGGCAAAATCAAGACGAGGCAAACCCCCTCCCATCCACGTCCCGTCCCTCCCCTTCCGTCCTCCGCTTCCCTATCCTTACCTTTCCTCTCTTTTTGCCCATTCCCTCACCTTAATAAAGGATATACTTACTTACTTACTTTACCTTCCCATCCCCTGCCTTCCCGTTCCGCCCCGTCCCCACCCTTTTCCCTGCCTCCCCTTCCAAAACCCTTCCCACCCCTCCCCAGCCCCTTCGATTTAAGTGAGAACTGTGAGGGTTCGGGAGTATTACCCAACGAAAAAATTTTTATATTGTAGATGCTCGTACTTGAGTTGTAGAACATTTAAAGCCAACAAAAGCAGCATATTTTTCATGCCTAAATATGTTTTGGAATGGCGTGTAATTATAATCATACCTGAAGCCGAAGCAAATTTTTGAAGTGAACATTTTTGTGGTTTTTTGTAGGAATCTAATTGTGTTGTTCAACTTGTTCTAACTTCTATAAGATGATATTATATAACTCTTGTTATAGAGTCAACTGAAATGTGTTAATACGAGTACATTGCATTAACACATTTCAGTTTACTCTATAACAAACACTAGGGGGAGAGGGGGCAAAACGCCCCCTTTAACGGTTTTTCCCAATTTACAAAGTGAGTTCTAGCATTTTAAGCATGAAATTATTGTAGGGTATAGTAAAGAATATCCCCAATAAAGTATAATTGCGTTCGATAAAATTCCAAAAAGGATGACTTAGAAAATAATTAAATACAAAGTGCTTCAAAGGGGGCGTTTTGCCCCGCACCTGGGGCAAAACGCCCCCAGGGGGGCGTTTTGCCCCATTGGCATTTTCTAATGCAATTTAACCTTAAATTAGTGGTATTCGCATTTAGCGCGCAAAAACAGCTGCTTGAGTGTTATGCCACAGACACAGGCGTTATTTGTGGGGTACGAGGGGTACCCGTACCCCCACTTTTTGGGCTGGGGTACCGTAGCCCCCACTTCTTGAACAATGCCAATTTTACTATTGTGCCTTCCCAGAGATAGCAGTCTTCGCCTTGCATTGTGTATGTAAGAAATTGATACCACCAGTTTTTAGACCAAAGTTACGCCCATGGCCACAAGAATCATAACACCATCGCGAACACTTTGCACACTTCGACCACACGATCAAATGGTCATCTCCTTCATGGCATTTGAACTCAGTTCCACAAGTGATCACTGGCGACATCTTGACCTAATGCGCCATCGCTCATGTGCATAGAAGTCATAAAGTTCCTACTGCATTCATAGCACCGATGGTTACTACTTATGGTCCTCTTTGCCACTGGTTATCTTCTCAACTATATTCACACCTTTGGTGGCATATTCTCACTTAAATATTCTATATATAGGCCTACCGGCTTATGAACATTGTAGATCCATTCGCTTGTGTTGCACCAAGCGCTTCCTTGTAAACCTGGGATAATTTTTTAAAATTGCGGCCGATTATAGCCTACCATCCTGCTTATTATACTGGTTGCTTCTGAAATGTTTATGGTCATATCTGGATGTCTTTTCATTAAGCCGTGTAACCAGTCTTCAGCAGCAGAACTATCTGATAATGGATAATCTAGGAAAATAACGGAAAATGGAATATTCAGTTGCACCGCCAGATCTAATGTCATGTGTCTTAGGTCATATGGTGTCAAACCAAATAAAGCCTTTTCCATCATTTTGATTTGTTCCACCAACTGCTACTCATACTCATGCTTAAACATCATAGATAAATTGCCGAGTCTAACGATCCCAGGGTGGGAGACTTTCATACAGATCTGGTTCCTAAACAGCGCTTATGTGATAGACTGTACTGTGTGGCAGCCATTTTAGCGAGGTTCCAGGATGAACTCCAGAGCAGCATATAGAGAATCAGTAGCCTATGTATGTTTTTCATTTATATATTCGCATAATTTTCAGAAAGTTGTAGAATAATATTTTGTAAACGCTTTTACTGAGAATAGGCATCAAGACTGATGTGATGATAGCATCGTTTATGTTATCTATATCATCGCTATAATAATGCCTAAGGCATCAGTTGATGGTTTCTTAAAGTGAATCGCAATCAAAACTTGAATGAGCAACTGAAAAATAATGTGATATAGGAAGATATTGAGCATATATAAAGAGCTAAATAACTTAATGCTACTGCGGGGCAAAACGCCCCGATTGTGGGGCAAAACGCCCCCTCCATGGGGCGTTTTGCCCCGCTTGGTACTACCCTAGGAGATTGCCTATATCATACAAAAATGTAATATAAAAGCCCCATTTACTTCGTATAATAATTCGATATACCGTATACTTTGAAACTATATTTGTACTTTTGGCTTTGCTTAGCCTTTTGGACCCTATAATGATAAGGAATTGGCAGCAAGCCCTTACAGAAAAACATGCAAATATCAATTTTTTAAAATAAAAATTAAGCAAACTAACAAAAATACTAAATGACTGGCAATTATCTCAATAATGGTACAATTAATAGACCCCAGAACAGTCAAACAGTCATTACCTAACACAGGGGAGACAGGGTGGGGTGGGGGCGTTTTGCCCCCCTCTCCCCATAAGGCCTACAAGTTATGTTACACAAGAGGATGTAATGTAATAGAATGAAAAGTTAGTTCTTAATATTCGACAACAACAAAACAGAAAAGTAGTCGTTTTACAGGTTCTCGACTCATCATGATCTTGTTCTGCAGCCGACTAAGTCTTCTAATCCAAGTTTATTTGAAGTTATTTCTTAAACTTAACTCGTAATAATTATGATAAAAAAACAAATAGGTAATTTTTAAAGGGCCGCTGCTCTGAGTGACGCTACAAAAGTGTTCGGTTATAACACAGTATAAATAATTACTGTGGTTATAATTACAATTAGGCCCTACTTACGATTACTGGAACTTACGAAAGATGGCAAAATCACGATTTGAAATTGTATAGACGGGTCCATACGTGTAGTTGCCTAGATTGCCTTCGGCCCTTCGTACAAATAAAGGTCAGCAGGGATAGCTAAATAATATTATTTAGGCCAGACGCGGTCGTAAACAATTTTAACCATTGTATAGGCCTACGTACATCAGGCTGTTCAATTATCTCTACTTTTAAACTATTAAATTCCAAATTGCTAATATTCTGTCTAATGTATAATATGAAGATAATTAAGATTTTACGGCACACTTCATAGGATGGTCAGTGCCAGTGGTCATTTTATTGGCAATACTAAACTTCGGTACCATTCGTAAATAATTAGGCCTGCGTACAGGGAGACTAATATTGTAGAGCTAAACTGATCATTTGTTACGAACGCGCGCGGTACGCGTACGTTATAGAAGACTATAGTTATATTGAGGTTCTTTGGGAATGATCAAATAAACTTGTGGCATTTATAACGTACGCCTACGGTACCGGTACGTGTACCGTATATGTTATTTTTTTAAACGTAGGCCTACTTACGGTACGCGTACGTTATTCCGGTAAGTAACGTACGGTCGCACTTTGATTCAAGTCACAATGTGGCGCTTTACTCACAATGACATCAAGCGCCACAAACTACAGATATACCGGTAGGCCTAGGCTACAAGAGTTATTTTTTCGATATTGTAAAGAACATTCTTTGAAATCTCAAGCACAATAATAATGTAACAATTGTCGAAGCTTGTGAGGTTGTCAAATAGAAGGAAGTCGCACTGAAATGCAATATATGCAGCAGATCCTCGGGAAATCATGAACTTCGAGGAAGACAAGCGAGTGGGTTTTGAAGACCACTGGAGTAGAAATAAGTCTCCTTAGACTAATCCTGCAGAAGAAGCTTCATATTTCGGGCATGTGTTGGAGAAGAGTGGAGATTGTCTGGAGGAGATAATCTAAGCCTTCTAAGGCACAATCCCTGGATTAAGAGCTCATATCAGGGAAGATCTAAAATGGGATGGATTGATAACTTAAAGTCTAGGACTGGATCATCATTCGCCCAATTATCGAAAGAGACAGGAAACAAAAGTGGGTGGAATAAAATTGTTCATGCTGTGGCCAATTGAGGACGATTAAAGACAAGAAACAGAAGCACTGACCCTACAAATCCGACTTCATTCCGATCCAACCTTCTCCCACCCTCCATTCCCTCTCTTCCTCCAACCCTCCGTTCCCTCTCTTCCTCCTACCCTCCATTCCCTCTCTTCCTCCAACCCTCCATTTCCTATCTTCCTCCAACCCTCCATTTCCTCTCTTTCTCTAACCCTCCATTTCCTCTCTTCCTCCAACCCTCCATTTCCTCTCTTCCTCCAACCCTCCTTTCCCTCTCTTCCTCCAACCCTCCATTTCCTCTCTTCCTCCAACCCTCCTTTCCCTCTCTTCCTCCAACCCTCCATTTCCTCTCTTTCTCCAACACTTCATTCCCTCTCTTTCTCCAACCCTCCATTCCCTCTCTTCCTCCAACCCTCCATTTCCTCTCTTCCTCCAACCCTCCATTTCCTCTCTTCCTCCAACCCTCCTTTCCCTCTCTTCCTCCAACCCTCCATTTCCTCTCTTCCTCCAACCCTCCTTTCCCTCTCTTCCTCCAACCCTCCGTTCCCTCTCTTCCTCCTACCCTCCATTTCCTCTCTTCCTCCAACCCTCCATTTCCTCTCTTCCTCCAACCCTCCATTTCCTCTCTTCCTCCAACCCTCCTTTCCCTCTCTTCCTCCAACCCTCCATTTCCTCTCTTCCTCCAACCCTCCTTTCCCTCTCTTCCTCCAACCCTCCATTTCCTCTCTTCCTCCAACCCTCCTTTCCCTCTCTTCCTCCAACCCTCCATTTCCTCTCTTCCTCCAACCCTCCTTTCCCTCTCTTCCTCCAACCCTCCGTTCCCTCTCTTCCTCCTACCCTCCATTCCCTCTCTTCCTCCAATCCTCCATTTCCTCTCTTCCTCCAACCCTCCATTTCCTCTCTTCCTCCAACCCTCCTTTCCCTCTCTTCCTCCAACCATCCATTTCCTCTCTTCCTCCAACCCTCCTTTCCCTCTCTTCCTCCAACCCTCCATTTCCTCTCTTCCTCCAACCCTCCTTTCCCTCTCTTCCTCCAACCCTCCATTTCCTCTCTTCCTCCAACCCTCCATTTCCTCTCTTTTTCCAACCCTCCATTCCGTCTCTTCCTCCGACCCTCCATTCCCTCTCTTCCTCCAACCCTCCATTTCCTCTCTTCCTCCAACCCTCCATTTCCTCTCTTCCTCCAACCCTCCATTTCCTCTCTTCCTCCAACCCTCCATTTCCTCTCTTCCTCCAACCCTCCTTTCCCTCTCTTCCTCCAACCCTCCATTCCCTCTCTTCCTCCTACCCTCCATTTCCTCTCTTCCTCCAACCCTCCATTTCCTCTCTTCCTCCAACCCTCCTTTCCCTCTCTTCCTCCAACCCTCCATTTCCTCTCTTCCTCCAACCCTCCTTTCCCTCTCTTCCTCCAACCCTCCTTTCCCTCTCTTCCTCCAACCCTCCTTTCCCTCTCTTCCTCCAACCCTCCATTTCCTCTCTTCCTCCAACCCTCCATTTCCTCTCTTCCTCCAACTCTCCTTTCCCTCTCTTTCGCCAACCCTCCATTTCCTCTCTTCCTCCAACCCTCCTTTCCCTCTCTTCCTCCAACCCTCCATTTCCTCTCTTCCTCCAACCCTCCTTTCCCTCTCTTCCTCCAACCCTCCATTTCCTCTCTTCCTCCAACCCTCCATTCCCTCTCTTCCTCCAACCCTCCGTTCCCTCTCTTCCTCCAACCCTCCATTTCCTCTCTTCCTCAAACCCTCCATTTCCTCTCTTCCTCCAACCCTCCATTCCTTCTCTTCCTCCGACCCTCCATTCCCTCTCTTCCTCCAACCCTCCATTCCCTCTCTTCCTCCAACCCTCCATTTCCTCTCTTCCTCCAACCCTCCATTTCCTCTCTTCCTCCAACCCTCCATTTCCTCTCTTTTTCCAACCCTCCATTCCCTCTCTTCCTCCTACCCTCCATTTCCTCTCTTCCTCCAACCCTCCTTTCCCTCTCTTCCTCCAACCCTCCATTCCCTCTCTTCCTCCTACCCTCCATTTCCTCTCTTCCTCCAACCCTCCATTTCCTCTCTTCCTCCAACCCTCCATTTCCTCTCTTCCTCCAACCCTCCTTTCCCTCTCTTCCTCCAACCCTCCATTTCCTCTCTTCCTCCAACCCTCCATTCGCTATCTTCCTCCTACCCTCCATTCCTCTCTTCCTCCTACCCTCCATTCCCTCTCTTCCTCCTACCCTCCATTCGCTATCTTCCTCCTACCCTCCATTCGTTCTCTTCCTCCTACCCTCCATTTCCTCTCTTCCTCCTACCCTCCATTCGCCCTCTTCCTCCAACCCTCCATTTGCTCTCTTCCTCCAACCCTCCATTTCCTCTTTTCCTCTACCCTCCATTCCCTCTCTTCCTCCTACCCTCCATTCGCTCTCTTCCTCCTACCCTCCATTCCCCCTCTTCCTCCTACCCTCCATTCGCTCTCTTCTTCCTACCCGCCATTCCCTCTCTTCCTCCTACCCTCCATTTCCTCTCTTCCTCCTACCCTCCACTCGCTCTCTTCCTCCTACCCTCCATTCGCTCTCTTCCTCCTACCCTCCATTCCCTCTAGCTCTTCCTCCTACCCTCCATTCCCTCTCTTCCTCCTACCCTCCATTCCTCTCTTCCTTCTACCCTCCATTCGCTCTCTTCCTCCTACCCTCCATTCCTCTGTTCCTCCTACCCTCCATTCGCTCTCTTCATCCTACCCTCCATTCCCTCTAGCTCTTCCTCCTACCCTCCATTCCCTCTCTTCCTCCTACCCTCCATTCCCTCTCTTCCTTTAACCCTCCATTCCCTCTTTTCCTCCTACCCTCCATTCCCTCTCTTCCTCCTACTCTCCATTTCCTCTCTTCCTCCTACCCTCCATGCCCTCTCTTCCTCCTACCCTCCATTCGCTCTCTTCCTCCTCTTAAATTTCAAAGTACTAATAATCTGTCTAATTTATAATATGAAGAATTAAGATTTTACGGCACACTTTATAGTATGGTCAGTGCCAGTGGTCATTTTTATTGGCAATACTAAACTTTGGTACCGTTCGTAAATAATTAGGCCTGCGTAGGGGAAGACTAAATATTGTAGAGCTAAACTGATCATTTTTTACGTACGCGTACGGTACGCGGACATTACAAGACTTTAGTTATATTGAGGTTCTTTGAGAATGATCAAATAAACTTGTGACATTTTTAAGTACGCGTAGGCCTACGTTATTTTTTCGATAACGTACGTATACGGTACGCGTACGTTATTCTGGTTAGTAACGTACGGTCGCATTTTCATTAGGAGCAGGGATGATACAAGGGGGTGAGTCAGTGCTGGAGGAGGCAAATGTGTCTGTAGAAGAGATTACAATACTCTATTATATATTCTTCACACGATATCTTAATTATCGTGTTGAAGTAAGACGAGGCAGAGAGGGAGAGGTTGCCTCATCTTGCCTCGTCTTCAGAATTACGACGAGGCACTCGCCTCGTCTTGCCTCGTACTGGCTACGGGCCTGGATGCATCCTAAGCCTTAATACGAACAAGTCAAGTGAAATAATAATTATTCACGCGCCCTCGGGGAACCATCGATATCCCTCCACCTCCAGGACCTATTCTAGATGGTATCGCTAGGGTGCACACTCTTAATATACTGGGTGTCGAGCTTAATGAGAAATGTTATGTTCTCTAGCCACATCAAACACCTGACCATTAAGGCAAGGCAGTCCTTTTACGCCCCTCGGGTTTTGAAATCGCATGGGCTTTCTGGGGATTGTTTATTTGACGTGGTACGCGCCACTACAGTTGGCAGGATGCTTTATTGCTCTTCTGCCTGGTGGGGTTTTGCGAGCGGGCAAGAGCGGGACGCCCTGGAGGGGGTAATACGGAGGGTGGTGCGTCAGAGGTACTTACCTTTATCATCCCCTTTATTTGAGACACTTTGTAATAATGCAGACGCTAGCCTCTTTACCAGTATTTTGTTAAATCCTTGACATGTATTACATACAATGCTGCCGCCGATTAAGCACACTCGCTACTCTATGCGACCACGGTCCCACAACCGTGAGCTCCCAAGGTATGACAACTTGTCTCAGAAATGTTTTCTCGCTAGGATGCTATACAAATAACTATGCTCTCCAAGATTTGGCTACTTTACTCTTCTCCTCTCCTTACCTCCTTATGTATCACTTAATTTGCAGTAATTTCTCTTTTTATATAATTGTTATATTGTTTGATCATTAGACTGTAATATGTTTTCCATGTACAGCGCTGTGCGTTTGCTAGTGCTTCTCAGTAAAGAAAATTCTTACTTACTTACTTACCTTCCTCTGCAAGGTGGGGCTATATTTACTTACTTACTACTACTACTACTACTGCTACTGCTACTGCTACTGCTACTGCTACTGCTACTGCTACTGCTACTGCTACAGCTGCTGCTGCTGCTGCTGCTGCTGCTGCTGCTGCTGCTGCTGCTGCTGCTGCTGCTGCTGCTGCTGCTGCTGCTGCTACTACTACTACTACTACTACTACTACTACTACTACTACTACTACTACTACTACTACTACTACTACTACTACTACTACTACTACTACTACTACTACTACTACTACTACTATAAGTGTGACCCTCAGGAACAACGGGTATATCTAGAAAATCAGGCCTCGTCCTCTGTCCCATCCAAGTGGCAATCCAATGTTCTTTCTCTAAATGTCAGTCGCCTTCATTGGCCCACTGCCACCAGTCTTCGTGATCTCATATACGCCTACCTGTTTCGGTCTTTTCGTGATGGTTCAATGAATTCAGTTGCAGAGGTATCTTTGCGAGTAGTAATAACCTTCGCCTCAACCCCAATAAAACTCGTTAATTAATTATCTTCACCAGGATGAAAGCAATCCCTCCATTCCCCTTATTATCCCGGGGGCCATCCGCGTTACTTCCCTGTGTGTCCTAGGTGTCACCATCTCCTCTGACCTCGGGATGGGGCCTCATCTAGAAGAGGTTCTATCGACATCTTCCTCTTCACTCCACGCCCTCCGAGTCCTCAGGTCCCACGGATTTCCACCAAATGTCTTACATGACATAGCAAGGGCTACCACCGTATCTTCCCTGACGTATGCATCCTCTGCAAGGTGGGGCTATACCCGTGCAGGAGACAGGGAGAGGACTGAGCAACTACTTAGAAAAATGCGCCGAACTGACTGACTTTCCCCATCCATCCAAAGCGCTTCAGAACTGGCCAGGCAGGCTGATGAACGCCTATTTAATGCTGCCGTTGCTGACCCAGGACATGTTCTACGACCCTATTTCCCTGCTGACCGAAATATTCCCCACAATCTCCGAGTGCGAACTCACAATTTCACATTGCCTGTAAAGAACGATAAAAACTTTATATCCCGTTTGCTTTATAGAAACATTTATTAACTAGTCACTGATACCTAATTGAGATCTGATTTAACCGCATTTGCTGTCAATGTTTTTAAAGACTGTGTAATCCTGTTGCTGGAATTATTGCAGTAAACGAATATTGATTGATTGATTGATTGAATTTCCCTACTCGGTCTAGGACTGTCTTAAGTCTTGACGTAATATACGACTTAGAAAGGCACCGATTTATAAATTAAGCTAGGACATCCATGGTGCAAGGTTTGTCCTTTTTGCTCCGATTACTCCTCTGCTCAGCAACAACCCTCCACCGATTATTTGTGCTCCGGTGACACGACACAACCTAGCAATGCAAACGGGTTTGAATTGCTGCAAACTACGCCGGTTTCAAATCCACATCTGTCTATACCAGTAAGCTCTTCAGTTTTTGTCCATCAAGTACTAGTTCTTACACAATCAACTATCAGTTAATTCAAGCGTAACGATATTACACGTTACCTTGTAGACCGTGATACATGCTCTAAACTGCGCTATCTGTTCATAGAGTCAAACTTACGTGATGATCTGGTGCGAGTGACAAACGATGCAGGTGAATGACAATAATCCAATTTATAGCTAAACACATTAGTAAATGACCCAAGAACAGTTCATAGATACTCGCAAGAATATCGAGTTTCTTCAATTGTGCGTCACAGAGTAAATTGTTGTTAGAAACATCCGATCGTAACCCAATTAACAGGGCTCGTAATTCCTTTGCCTGCTTATACATCAGGATCGGCTAAAGTGCGCACAGTCGTCGGTCAAGATCTACTTCAGAGTTCACTGACTTGAGCCACCAGATATTACTTTTAAAAGCGTTGGCTAATAGGAGTTGAGGTTCTGAAGCCCTTTGATGATTCCGTACGGGTTCAGGTGGTAAACGAGGTATTCCATGAGGTACATGTCGCCTGAATCTAGGTAGTGGAACGAGATGGCGTAGTCGCTCAATCCTGTCAAACCCTGGTCAAGGAATAAAGCAATGAATAAAGCAAAAAAGGTTAAGGTAACGTTTGACGTTTGAACAGCTTTGATTCCTTCACGATGTCTGTATTCAAGAAATAATCGATCATTAATTCTATCAGGCCAAATTAAACAGGCAAAGAGCGTGGTAACACATCTGTTAACATGCCTCAGCAGAAACTGTTAACTACCATGTCTATCAAGGCAAATATCGATGAGTAAGAAAAAATTAATGGGGCCTATTCCAAAGATCGGATGACAAACAGATCAATGATTGTTTGTTTGATTGAAAGACTGGCTGACTGATAAAGAGATAAACAGAAAATAGGAGTTAACCTTTTTCGTTCCATTGTGTTGGTCGTACGAGTAATACCAGTCCGGATATTCTCCTTCTATGTGAGTTTTCGTCTCAAAACAGTGGAACCTCGTCCTTTCCAGAGAATCCAACGAATTCCCAAGCCTCACTCCCAACGACTCCATGCACTTCCCAAAATCTAAATCTTCCGCACCGGAATTAAACGTGCAATTCTTTATCTGGTTGGTTCTCCGTCCGAACCTCCTTAGGGCTTCTCTGCTCGCTATGTACCCGACCCCGCCACTTGTATATACTTGTTTGGTGTACTTTAAAAACTTCTGGCCGAAGAACACAGGCGAACTGTGATCCTGCGCCGATAGAAAGTAGCGCAGATTTTCCATGATGACGTAAGTGTCATCATCAGCCTTCAGGAACCAATCATAATCGGCCAAGTAGTGTTTGTAGGCGTGGTCAAACGCTTGATGTGTCTTGTTGCCAAGGTGACGGCGCCCGTCAGTTACGTTTAAAATGAGCGTTGGTAGGTTTTCCTCTGCGGAGCGGGTCACAAAGAGAAGTTTGTTGCATCGTTTTCCCCAAGTTGCATTGACGTGAATCGCCCTTTTCTGATGATTTTCAGGATACGTCATCACAAGACATAGGATTTTGATACTTTGGAATAGTCTGTCGGCTAATGTTGTGTCATCTGAAAAGAAATGATAGCGCAGTGTAAAAAAACTATGTGACATAAAATAACTGCGTTACCCGTAAGTGGAATCCGATCTTCACGAAGGCTCTGTCGGTTTTAGCCTGTAGCCAATGTGGTGAATAGACCACAATGGTTGTATATAGAGAAGATTTACAAACAATAGTTATTTTATTTATATAGCATAGGAATCACATATTAGAATTATTTCAATTTATTTGATATAAACTTCAGTCGCTTTAGTTTGCTACCAGTGATATTTCAGTTAACTGAAATAGAAACTGAAACGAAAATTATGAATTTCCGTTTAACGGTAACGGAAACTGAAACGGAAATTATTTGCAAAACGGAAACTGAATAGAAACGGAAATGAAAATGTCAAAACGAAATAGAAATAGAAACGATAATTAATTCCGAACGGAAATTGTTGAAAATACGTAAACGTTTTCTGCGTTTGTAATGGGCTTTAGTTGGGCTAAATCATTGCCTACGTGACTCTCGGGTTTAGGCGGAACAATTATTCTGGTCATTATCGATATCCGGTCATCGAAATTTATGTCGTCTGTTAGTATATAGAGTTTTAGGTTGCTAACTTTTCCATTAAGAATGAGTTTAAAGCGAAGTTGGCAGTACTTCGTTTATGATGAGAAAACGAATGAGTTCGTGTTTAGTGAAAGTTGGATAAGACGTTAACAATAAACCATGTGGACTGCAGCTTGTCGGCAAGGATTCGACTAATCTTAACTAATCTTAAATTCGGCTATCATAATAGGCCTAGTTTGCAACTGGCGTGTGTCCATCCGCAAATTAGTAATTAACTGGAACCATTTCCTACTCAGACTGACATTTTGCAGACCGATGCCTTGTCATATGTTCTGCCGTCTATACTGGAACTTGAGTGCGATTTACAGAAGTCTCAACCTGCAAACCAGCTGACAAAGCTAATGTAAACTGATTTGCAAAGCCGCTTCTCATCTATCCTTGACCCTTTATGCCACCAATTTAACACCCTGCCTGTCTTCTTGACCATGCAGTGGCTCCTGTTCTCTTTTCACGTGATATGCAACATTTGCTGGAAGCGGCCAAGTTGTATGTTTTCAGTCAGATAATCCAAGCATTTGTAAAGCAATTTATAAGCATCTGATTTTTAAATATTTAACAATGCATCATACAAAAGACTATGCTTGCAAGTGTCATTATGAACACTGATTACTGGTTAACTGGATTTAATGACATCATGTAACTGAACAGTTGGCTACCACTGTGTACTGAACTGCGCAATGCGCATAGGCCTATATTGACAAATTCTTCCAGCTGTCAGCCTTCTTGTAGATACTGCACTTGTCAAATTTTACTGACAGGCGACAAACACTTTCATTCAATTCTCAGATGAACATCTAGATTTCCATGGTAAAGAATTGTAATTATGCCAAATTATTGTGATTTAATTGCTGCACCAGCATCACGGGCCTATGTGGAGAGAATTTTCTCCCTGAGTGGCCTCTTGAATGCTGGGCTCAGAAACAGACTGAGCCATAACCTGGAGATCAGGGTTTTTGTGAAACTTAATAAAAAACTTGTGAAGTAATTCATGGGTTACTGAGTATTGTTGTAGCTGCAACGTTACTCATCGATTTCTAAGTCATTAGACACGTAGCTAACAGCTGATAACATAAAAGTTGTAATCAATTGTAGTCTACGTTCGTGTTATTGTCTATCAACGCAGATATAGGCCTATCTATGTAGAAAGTGAAACTAAAATTTTCCAGAAACTGAAACGAAAACGGAAATTATTTCAAAACTGAAACTGTAATAGCAACTGAAATTATTTCAAAACTGAAACTTGAACTGAAATAGAAATTACGAACCCAACACTGAATAAAAACTGAAACTGTAATTATTTTCAAAACTGAAATATCACTGTTTGCTACTGTCATTAATTCATTTTATTGCTGATAAGCCTTTTTTCATTTTAGCACCAATAGTATAGCCTCCGTCCGCGCCCACATGACTTTGCCTTCCAAGGACGATTAGCGTTCTCTACGGTGCCCTAAATTAGAACCCGGTTTCTCCATGTTTACTTACAATCAAGCAACTCTTCATTCTAATACTTTAAACTGTGTTTTATACCATGTTCCGGTGTGATAACGTGTGGAGTCAACAAACGAATAATAATAATATATCAGTACCTAGGCCCTAGGGCCTATATGTGGAAGTTTGGGCACGTGTATAGGCCTAAGCTGCCTGACAGTGTGTCTCTTGCATGCTGTTTTGCATGTTATTTTGCTCACTTGCAGGTTTTGCTTGCTAATTTTTTCATTCAAATCTTCCGTTCTGATAGGGTTGAAATTACTGCGGTGACACTCTGTAAGTCTGCTGCGAGTGTCGCTCACCATACACCCAGTGGCAAAGCGATGCCGCTAAGGCCCTTATCACCTGCGAAGGACGTAATAGAACTGTTTGTTTTCGTAATGGCTTAACCATCACTTAGGCTTGCATGATCACAATTAGGCCATAGTCTGTGTTCTTCGGCCATACGTTTTTACTGTTTTACATGGCATAGGCTGCGCTTTTGTGAAGTATTATAACTCTGTTTATTACATGTCTGTACACCAAAGTGCGAATAGCAATTGGTTAATTGCTATATATAAATAATATACATACGTACTTAATTATTGTAAGTTTCTAAATACATGTACTCTTACACACATGTTCTGTAACAAATATAGTTGTCATGACTGCCAACTGTACTTTTATAGATATAAGTTACCTCCATGAATCCGACTGTCGTGGAAGGAAACCTGGCTGGGATTCGCATTAGCCCATCGTAATATCGATCTTTCAGCTTCGACCTTCAAAAAATCATTTTCATTCCCGAATACGGTTGTTTGCCAGGCGATTCCTTCCCGAATACGAACTGTTGACAGCATTAGGATACTTGAATACGAAAACAGCATGCCAACGAGAAAGCCGAGCAGAAGTGGAAAGGCAAATCTTGAACGCGTTGCCATTATAGGCCTAGCCATTCTAGCCCAATTGGAAGACTCTTAAAGCGCCGTCATAACATTACAAGAAGTGTTAGTCACAGGGATGAACCAACGTCTGTAGTCGTGATCCGTTATAGAGAAGTCCTGACGAGATCAGAAAGGTCCGGTCAACTGGAGGCTCTTCCAGAGTAGCCTACTATTGACAGCCATGAACTTGGAAGGCTGTGTTTAAAAATCTTAAATCTTACCCAAGCGGATAATTTTAAAACATTATTGTCATCACACAACAGACTGCTTCGAAGTGAAGCGATTTTAGGTGATTCAACAGTCCGCAAACGTACTCTAAGGTCAAAACTTCTTCAGCTGTCGAGTTTATCGATAGGCCTATAAACTGCCGGTCAATACCAGTGCGTGTCATCATGGCCAAACCTTACAGTCCATGGCTTCCGTGACTAGGCCTACATTATTCAGTGTATCACCTGGCGATAGTAGACGCCAAGGCGATTCGAATCATTAAAGACATTATTTCTCTGTAGTCAAATCAAAACATGTTTGCTTCGTTTCCAAGATCTACAAAAGGCTAATATTTCGTATTATAAAAATTATAATAACATTCAGTGCTTTTTGCAGCCGGAACGTACCGGAACGGCGTTACGGTACATTTTTCAGGTACTAAAAAATAATTTCTTTACTTTAATAATAAAAACAATAATTTAGTTATTTTAATTTGATTTAAGTCTTTTGAACTGTTTTCAGTGTTTATTGAGACTTCTCCCAACCCCCAATCCTGTTTTTCTCGGGATTTTAGCCGTCCATAATTATTCCGTTCCGGAACCTTTTTCCCCAGAAAAAAGCAGTGATAACATTTATGATCACTACTATAATTTTTTAATTTTAATTTTAATTTTATTATTTTAAGATATAATATATTCATTATATGATGATTATGTTATCCTTATTACCATTAAAATATCAGGAAAGTGTTGTTCTTAAATGTCTAGCTCTCCCTGATAGTTTTATCGGTGGAGAAGT
>OY744611.1:22132417-22262417 GCA_963556255.1 Allolobophora icterica | reverse complement strand
ATCACGGCTGCTGCTACTATTCTACAAAGGGTGGTCTCTCGCACTCTGACAGAGGCGGCTGCTTCCACCCTTATCCATGCCCTTGTGGTTTGAACTGGTTTCCAGCCTCGACTAATGTAGCGACCTTTACGCTGGCCTCCCAGAGGAATGATGACTAAATTTAAGTAAGCTTACTGTGGTTGACTAGAGTTCCGTGTTCAATAGGCTACGACGAGCGGTTTCATGCAACAAACTGCAACGCAATACAGTGCATTTTCAGTGTATGTCCAATATGTTATTTTATACAGTATAGGAGCGCCGATAGGTCGTCCAAATAAAAACAGTAATGAGGCAGAATAAGATTGACAGACAAACCGACATACAGAGAGAGAGAGACAGGCAGACAGACAGAGACAGAGACAGAGAGACATAGAGCTGCATGCAAAGAAAGTCGTGTTTTAAAAGAGAAAACTGCGATGGTCATTTGGGCCAGGTCGTCTTATCCACTAGGCACAGTAGGCACTGTGCCTAGCCAGCCTAGGGCCTGCGAAACTTTCAGGGGCCTACGAAGGCCTGAACTTCTGAAAATGAGACATTGAATGATTGGCAAGGAAAAATTGGAGGAAAAAAAATTGGAAATAACTGCACATTCAAATTTAATAACTTTTGTACTGAAACAGTTAACTTATGCGTCTAGTTCTAATGTAAGGTAGCAGTTGATTTGGACCTACGACGGACTTGAAACGGCCCTGATTTGGGTTCTCAAAAGAGTCTGGTTTTGTGTACAAAGATTGAACACAAAGAACATAATTTCATACACTAATTTTATCAACTTTATTAGATTCAGCGAAACTTTAGTATCTCCACAGAGGCGAATCGGTAAATCAGATGTTCAGGCAACAGCCATACCCAAACCAATCGATTATCTATCAATCACTAAATCAATCCAATAAATCAAAATTGTTCATTCAATCAGTCAATCCATCGACTAATCGAGTGATCGATTTATTAATCAAATACTTGACCAATCAATCGCGACAATCGATCAATCAGGCAATAAATCATTCAATTGGCCGATCAATCACTGACCGATTAACCATTGCTTTCTGTTACCACATTAACGCACACACATCTTGTGAATTTGTCCAAGTATTTTATCCTCTGCCTATGCAAAATGTGTTCCAGCATCGCACTGACAATGTTCTCAAATTGTCCATGTCATGTTCTCACATTTCCTCGCAATATTCTAACACTGTCCTCGCAATGTCGAAACTATGTGGTGGCGTCAGAGGAGCTGCTATTATCTTCAGTTATCGTGAAAGACGTGTTACGAACGTTGAGTTGAAATCCATCTGTTTTGCAGAGGTCATAAACAGTCTATAGAAACCTGTAGGAAACAAGAAGTAAGCAAATCTATAGTCTTTAATCGTTTGAGCTGTTTCTAAAAATTAGATTCAAGGTTTCAGTCAAAAGGTCTTCAAATCAATGTTTAATTGTGATATTAGACCTACGTTTTCCACGAGCCATCAGTCAACTAATCACTTAGTCAGATAGGCACACCATTAATCCACAAAAGAACCAATCAATCAATCAATCAATCAATCAATCAATCAATCAATCAATCAATCAATCAATCAATCAATCAATCAATCAATCAATCAATCAATCAATCAATCAATCAATCAATCAATCAATCAATCAATCAATCAATCAATCAATCAATCAATCAATCAATCAATCAATCAATCAATCAATCAATCAATCAATCAATCAATCAATCAATCAATCAATCAATCAATCAATCAATCAATCAATCAATCAATCAATCAATCAATCAATCAATCAATCAATCAATCAATCAATCAATCAATCAATCAATCAATCAATCAATCAATCAATCAATCAATCAATCAATCAATCAATCAATCAATCAATCAATCAATCAATCAATCAATCAATCAATCAATCAATCAATCAATCAATCAATCAATCAATCAATCAATCAATCAATCAATCAATCAATCAATCACGAAGCGTGCCAGTAGCCCTGTAGCTTCAGTGTATGTTATCCAAACAATGAACACGTATACATTGTGCGATATATATAAGCGGAACTTCTAGACATTTCACATTGTGAAGTTGACAGTGATTATTATTCACAACATTCGTGGCCATCGTCTTTGATATAAGTGCATCCTAGCATCGATGCAGAGATTATGTCGTGTTCTATGTAGTATCCAAAAAGTTCATTCAAATTGCGCATCTATAACGGTTATAACAACCGGACAATGTCAGTGGAATGATCAAGTAATGAGGAGAGGATTGGCCAGTCGTCATCATATGTCGTAGCCAAGAAAAATAAAGTCGTTTACACTTCATACACATAACTGTTCACGGGTCTACCTTAAGGAATTGCAATTCATCCACACATGATGACTACTACTGGCCCGTTGCAATCGATGTAGTTCGTATTGGCGCATCTCAAAGCTTAGTGATCTCGTTGTTCAGCTGTAAACTCTGTATATTGTTTCAAAAGAATATATAGTTTACAACACACAATCACACATCTCCCTGCAGATGAGTGCTTGTGTATGCGTAAGTATCTGGACATATAAATTGCTCCCTTTCAAGAAACAAAATTCCGAAATTGATTGTAATGCAATCTTAGTTTCCCGCCAGTCAGTGGTTAAAGTGGTTCGGGTGAGCAGTGGGAACGCCAAAGAAGAGTTTCATTGGAACGCATGAGTGAGCAGTGGGAACGCAAGCAAAGAATTTCGAGAGCAGTGGAAACGCCGTTCCCACAGTACCCACCCCATTTTAACCCCTGCCGCCAGTTATGATCGACTCATGCTCTGAATTGCTTACCTCTTCTAATGTCCATATCCATAACCTCCGTAGCCACCATATCCACCGTATCCACCATTTCCGTAACCACCGTATCCGCCATTTCCGTATCCACCGTATCCACCATATCCACCGTATCCACCATTTCGGTAGCCGCCGTATCCGCCATATCCACCGCCGTACCCTCCGTTCCCACCATATCCGCCGTATCCACTGCCATACGTGACCCCAACAATAGCAACGGCCAACAGCAGCAAAGCAATGACGGCCTTCATCTCTGCGATCTCAAACAGCTACAGACGACAGGATACAACTGGATGGTTGACTGAATCAAATGCTTGCTGAAAGTCAACGAACCTACCACCTTATATACTATTGCTTTACAGCCATCACAGCCATCACATGCATTGGAACAGTCAGTCACAGTCACATTTCGTGTATTTCTATCACGTCCGATGCATCATAAATTCTTGTCTTCTGACACACACTTTTGTCTGAGAAATCGCTTTCTTATATTAATGTCCAGTAACTGAATCAAAGAGTAATGTGGCCAGAAATATATTATAATAGTGTTATAATGCACACACAGCGTTTTGTATGCAGTCAAAGGCTTGCAATTAATATGCATAGGGCTTGTTTGGTAATGTCTTGATTCAGATGAGAGTTTTATGTGATTTATTAACAGAGCATCCTAATCGTCTGAGTATCCTAATCGCAATAGCGTATGGTTCAAGGTAAAAGGATAAAGTTAGGTTATGGTCTCCTGAAGTATAATTTGTAACCCTAGGATATTGTTGATCCACAAAGGTTCATCAGTCACTCTGTTACAGAGTAAAGCAGGGAGGCGACCTGACCGATGTCTCTTAGGAGCGTAGACTCGGACCCGACCTGGGCTGGTGAACCAAAGTCCTCCGTGCCCACCTTCACGTGGTGCGGACCGTTAGTACCCTTCCATTGGTAGGGGAACGAACGGGCACGGCAGGCAAAACCAGGGGAAGGCAATGTCAAACCACCCCTGCTAACATGCCAAGAAAATCGTCATGAGAATTTGGAAGAACTAAGGGACCTGACTTCGAATAGGAAGCAATGGAGAATGTTTATCATGACGATCGCTAGAGCTCCAGGAGTTGACAGCACAAGGTGACGAGGTGAGGATATTGTTGTAACCTACCACCAGACACACATTGTGTTCCTATATGCCAATATATGCGTATTTACATATTATAGATAATGGTGATACTGCTACTACTACAACAAAACTTGATACTGTCATACTGCTACTACTACAACAACAAAACTACTACTACCACTACTACCACTGCTACTACTATTACTACTGCTGCTACTACTACTACTACTACTACTACTACTACTACTACTACTACTACTACTACTACTGCTGCTACTACTACTACTACTACTACTACTACAACTACTACTACTACTACTACTACTACTACTACTACTACTACTACAACTACTATTAGAAATATTTATTATCATTATCATTACTATTAGTATTGTCACTATTCTTATTAATTAGTGACTCCTGTCGCCCCGGTTCTAAAATACAAAGCATGAACCGTTGGTTCAACGAAAAAAGCCGGTATGCGGCTATGATCCAGAAGTTAAGTCCATTAAAACAGGGAGGCACTCTGAGGCATCCTGTGGTACATATTCAGTTTGGAAAAGGTTAATTTAAAGTCGAGAAAGAAACGACATAAGCATCTGAGCAACACAGACTGATATAGAGGTCCAAAATTTAGGTCCTGCAACTGAAAAAACTCGTTCAGCAAAAAAACAGTTCCAGTTATTGGGATGACCAGAGGAATAAGGACTAAATTTAAGTAAGCTTATTGTAGTTGACTAGAGTTCCATGTTGAATAGACTACGACGAGCGGTTTCATGCAACAAACTGCAACGCAGTACTACAAGTGCATTTTCAATGTATGTCCAATATGTTAAACAACACAGTGGATTACAGTGCTGTATACGAGCACCGATAGCTCGTCCACATAAAAATAGCGATGCGGCAGAGTAAGACTGACAGACAGACAGACAGACGTACAGAGATAGATAGATAAATAGATAGATAAATAGATAGATAGATAGATAGATAGATAGATAGATAGATAGATAGATAGATAGATAGATAGATAGATAGATAGATAGATAGATAGATAGATAGATAGATAGATAGATAGATAGATAGAAAGAAAGATAGAAAGATAGATAGATAGATAGATAGATAGATAGATACATAGATAGATAGATAGATAGATAGATAGATAGATAGACAGATAGACAGATAGACAGAGACAGAGAGACAGAGACAGAGAGCAGATTGCAAAGAAGATCGTGTTTTGGAACTAAATGCTTTGACCAGCCACCACTGCAAAGATTTGCGGCACTGACCAAGACTATAGTTAATCTTAGGTCTATCTTACAGGAAACTCACGAATTCCTGCACCACTTTGAGTCCTACAAATTAGTCTTATGTAAGTAGCAGAAGTTTTAGCATAATTCTAATCTTTCTGTCTGTTTGTGGTTCCTGGTGTTTCCTATTCCCGTCTTTATTGTGAACTTCTTAACGTCAAAGTGGTAGTGGTGGTGGTAATGGTAATGGTAGTGGTAGTGGTGGTGGTGGTAATGGTAGTGGTAATAGCAGGAATAGTAGTAGTAGTAGTAGTAGTAGTAGTAGTAGTAGTAGTAGTAGTAGTAGTAGTAGTAGTAGTAGTAGTAGTAGTAGTAGTATTAAGTAGCTGTAGTAGTATTATTAAGGAGCTTTTATATAGCACCCCTTCAAGGTGATCTACTCAGGAGCGCTCTCGGTCCAACTACGGCTAAAGAAGGGTTAGTAAGTTAGTAAGGAACAAGGTAGAGTGAGTCATAGGGACCAGGCGGAGCGCAACATGGATCCCATTCCAGGTTGCATGGCCAGTGACCGAAAAAGAACGGCGCTGCATAATGGCTGTCCGCGTGCGGGGTGACCATGAGCTCGGCCTGTCAGCCAAGCAAAGAGCAGATCGTCGCAGGACCCAGAGGTAGGGCGACAAAGCTCCCGCAGGTATGGAGGATGGGACACGTCCCTCCAGACAACGCCTGACCAGTGCAGAGACCATGCAGGCGCTCCGCAGCGGGAATGGGAGCTAGTGCAAGACTTCCCGCATATAAACAGAAACCTGGCCGAATCTGGGGATGCAACCAGTAAGGCGTGCAGCTGCACGCAAAATTCGGTCCAAGCATCCAAGATATTGGGCATAGACTTTAGATTTGTCTTTTCCAAATCGAATATGCACCAATGTTTTAATGGACTTAACTTCTAGATCATGGCCGCATACCTGCTTGGTTTTGTTGAACCACCGGTTGATGCTTTGTATATTGGACCAGGCGCGATAGAATTCACTAATAATTATTATTAATAACAATAGTGACAATGGTAATAATAATGGTAATGATAATAATTTAGAGTAGTATTAATAGTAGTTGTAGTTGTAGTAATCGTAGTAGTAGTGGTAGTATCAGTGGTTAAGTGGTAGTTGTAGTTTTGTAGTAGTAGTATCAGTGTTAGTAGTATTGGTTAAAACTAGAAACAGTTCAACAATATCAAAAAGCCTGAGTCATACTGCTCGGCGTAGTGCGGAAGTCATAAAGGTTTTATTACCAGCAACATTTCATACTGATTGACCGCTGAAGACGTTAAAGATTTACCTGAAGGCGATGCTACTCGATATCGTCAACTCTCAACTGCACCAGACACCACAATTGTGTTTGTAAAAGTACCAAAATGCGTTAAGATAAAGTAACGAAAGGTCCACTTAGTACACGGCTTTAGGAGCAGCGATGCTCACAGCGGTGATTGTAGGTGAAGCCAAGGCAAGGTTATACTGCAGGGCTCTTTAAGACATAGAGCAGTATTTCGGGCTATACTGAAAGCCATATTGATTATTACCGCATAGCTCCAACAGCTATGTGTGTAAATACGCAATGGGTGTCTGGTGTTAGATCTTACAACAATCCTAGACTGTTACAAATTATACTTAAGGAAACTAAAACCGAACCTTATTCTGTTATCTTGAACCATGAGTTATTGCGATTAGGATACTCAGACTTTCATTAGGCCTATCTGATAAAATAAATCACATAAACCTCGTCTAAGTCAAGACATTACCAAACAAGCGCCAGGCATATTAATAACAAGCCTCTGACTGCATACAAAAGCGCCGTGTGTGCATTATAACGCTGAGCTACATGCATAATATATATTTCTGGCCACATTACTGTTTGATACAGTTACTGAACATTAACATAAGAAAGCAGTTCCTCAGAGAAAAGTGTGTGTCAGGTGTTCCGCAAGAATTTATGTTGCATCGGACGTGATAGAAATTCACGAAATGCGACAGTGACTGCGTGTTCCCATGCATGTGATGGCTGTGATGGCTGTGAAGCAATAGTATATATAAGGTGGTAGGTTCGTTGACTTTCAGCAAGCATTTGATACAGTCAACCATCCAGTTGTGTCCTGTCGTCTGTAGCTGCTTGAGATCGCGGAGATGAAGGCCGTCATCGCTTTGTTCCTGTTGGCCGTTGTTATTGTTGAGGTGACGTATGGCAGTATATATGGAGGATATGGTGGGTACGGAGGATACGGCGGTGGATATGGCGGATACGGCGGCTACGGAAATGGTGGATATGGTGGGTACGGAGGGTACGGTGGATATGGCGGATACGGCGGTTACGAAAATGGTGGATACGGTGGATATGGTGGCTACGGAGGTAACGGATATGGACATTAGAAAAGGTAAGCAATTCAGAGCAAGAATCGGTCATGACTTTCGGGAAACTCAGATTGCGTTACAATCAATGTCGGAATTTTGTTTCTTGAAGGGAAGCAATTTATAAGTCCAGATGCTTACACAGAAGCACGCAACTGCAGAGAACTGTGTGATTGTGCATCGTAAACAATATATTCTTTGGAAAGAATATAAAGTACACAACTAAACAGTAAGACCGAAACTTCGACTTTTGACAGACTCCGAATAGGCGATAACCGCAACTGTCGATTACAGTGGCACTGCTTGGCTGCTAGAGTCACTAGAGTCAAAGTCACTAGATCAATGATGAGGAGTAGAGTTGCTGAGCATGTCCCGAGCATCATCCCTTGGTTTGAAATGTTAGTGACATTATTTTCCATGGCCTCCGCATTTGAGGGTGAGTGGTCAGTCCTCTTCTCGCTGCCTAAGTTTGCAAATGACAGTAGAGCCCGACGTTAAGACTTAGTGTACTGGACCACTGATGCTAGATGTATATTGTAAAGCGACCTCTGGACTTTTACATTTAACTATGGCACATAGGCACGTTAAGACCCCCGACACAAAATCTTTATATTGATATTAGGATGCATATATGTGTAAGAAGATTTCCAGCGAAGTGGACAATACAATCAATGTCAACTTCACATTACGAAAAGTCTGTAAACTCTACCTAATTAGATCGCACAGCCTACAATACATGTTCGTTGCTAGGATAACATGCGACCAAAGCCACACGGTTATTGGACATTTCATGGTATTATGTGGTGGATTGAATTGCTTGCTTGATTCTTTGATGAGTTGATAGCTTAACTGACTGACTGACTGACTGACTGACTGACTGACTGATTGACTGACTGATTGACTGAAAGAATGAATGAATGAATGAATAACTCACTCACCGACTCTCTGATTCACTGATTGACTGAAGGCTCGTGCAAACGTAATGCCACACTTAAGCATTGATTCAAGGCCTGTTGACTGATGCGTTGCATATTCCTTTTTCAAATTGACCCGATCAAAGTCACTAGATTAGAAACTACAGTTTCCTCACTTCTTGTTTTCTGGATGTTTCTTGACTTTTCTGGCCACTGCAAAGAAGATGGATTTCATTTCAACGTTCGTTACATATATTTCGCATTATCCGAAGACCATAGCTGCTCCGATGCCACGACTATAGTAATTTCAGAATATAGCAATACTGCGAGGACGTTGTGAGAACATAGCAGGAACAATGTGAGAGCATAATAGGAACAGTGTGAGAACACTGTGAGTGCGATGTTGGTACACAAGGAGAACACAAACTTAGAATATAAATAGCTGGAGACATTCATAAAATAATTATTAGCACGTTTGCATTACTGTTGCTACAGAAAGGGATTGGTTGAAAAGTCAATTGATTTATTGGTGAAGTGATTGATTTATTGTCGGACTTATTGACTGATCGATCATTTTTTGAAAATATCGCTCGGATGCATAGATTGATTCAGTGATTGAATGTATGACTAATTTTGAACAATTGAATCAACTGAGTGATTAAAGATTATAGATTGTTTCCATACGGTTGTTGTCTGTTTTTATGATATTGTTTGATTCGCTTCTGTGGACATAGTCGTGTTTCGCTGAATAATAAAGTTTTGAAATCAGTTTATCAAATTATGCTATGGGTTGTTCAATATCTATTAATACTACTAACTGAGCACTTTTATATTTCTGCGGAGCCATTTTAAATCTCGATAAATCCCATGTCCCTGGTATTGCTATAAAAATAATGATAATAATAAAAATAATAATAATGATAATAATAACAATACTACTACTACTACTACTACTACTACTACTACTACTACTACTACTACTACTACTACTACTACTACTACTACTACTACTACTACTAATAATAATAATAATAATAATAATAATTATTATTATTATTATTATTATTATTATTATTATTATTATTATTATTATTATTATTATTGTCTCGAATTTGCAACGTTTTCTTCAAGATTGTATAGTTAGATCCAGCTTGGATGGGCCCGCTGGTCCTCGATCCCGGGTAGTCCTGACAAGGTGCCCTGGAATGCAACGGCATTGAATCGTTGAATTGTTATTGAAATGTTCTGGAAGAGAAAGGTTGTCTCGCGGGCCTCGCCAGTGATTGCCGTCAATCGGCGGCCGATTTCAGAAACAAAGGCGAGACCTTCTTTGTTGGTAGGGCCCAATGTCTCCACGGCGATCGGCACGAAGGTGTATCTCGTTTCTAGTTCTAAATATTTGGCGTGCTTCCTTGTGGCCGCCCTTTCTGCTGCTCCTCCGGCCGTGATCGCTGTCTCGGGAAGATATGAAGCGGCTACCGTATCCACCACGGTCGCGTCCCATATCAGAGGGCGTCCGCCACTCCAAGGGATCAGAGTCTGGCCGTCCGGCCTTTTTCCGTCGGATCTGGTAAGTCCTGATGGTTCTTTGATCGCCGGGGTACCCGCTCTATTAAGAGTGCGATGAATAAGGTCATTGATGGCGCTGTGTCTGGCTTGTCGACCGAAACCGAGCGAACACGAGAGGCCATGCGATCCCCTTGCTGAGACGGGGGCGCCGCATGCGCAAGTGTGTGGTTCACAAATGACTGCGCCCAACCGCAGGCCGACCGCCACGCGCACGGCCTCGTCGCTCAGCCTGAGGCCGAATGCGGTGAGCGGGAGAGCATGTAACCAGTCAGAGGCGTGTGAGGTCGTTATGGCCTTTAGGCGTGCCTGATCGTAGGGGCTGTGCAGATTCGCGTCGGCAGACGATGTCACCCCGAGGAGCAGCGGCTTGTCCCATTGTGACTGTTTGTTGCCAGGGAGGTTCGTTGGGTCCCAAGTTCCAACGATCTGCAGCCAGTCAGATAGTGCAGACGTGTTGGCAGCGTCATCGGTGTTCGAGGCTACGCCCAAGATGAGGGACTGGACTGAGAGAGTGCTTGCGGCTGAAGCCAAAAAGGCGGGTAGTGCCAGCGAAGTCACCTTCCTAATGCCCAGCCCCCCCATCCTGATTGGGAGGGTAGCCTGCGTCCATTGATCGTCGGTCAGCGACAAATTCAGGATCCGCCCGATCCCATCCCGCATCAGCTCGTCAAAGTCCGTCAGCCTTGGGTGGCCGTGACAAGGGGTGCATCTCAGTAAATACATGAGTTTAGGTGAGCCGAGGGAACATCTGAGGATCAGGAGAGCGTCTTGTCTGGCGATGAGCTGTAGTTTGTCCACTGCGTTGCGGAGGTCGGCCACGCAGGTGTCCAGGGCCGAGGCGAGGGCGTCAGCTGGCGAAAGCGGAGCGCCCAGGAGCATGGCCGATGGAGGGTCAACCCGGGCGAACTGTCCCAGAGGGCCCCTGCTGGCGCTCTCGAAATCGGTAGTGATCAGTTCGCATTTTGCGCGGTTAAGCGTGAGGCCCAGGCGTGCGCATCCACTCTCGATGAGGTCCACATCTGTCTCAACCACCTCGAGTCCACCACCCAGGGTGAGGTCGTCCAGGTATCCAAAGGCCAATGGTGATGATAGCTGGGTAAGGATTGGCTGAAGCGGCAGACAGAAGAGCAGAGGTCCCAAGGGGTCGCCCTGTTGTGAGCCCTCTTGCGATTGTATACTGAATCTGCCAAATTGGAGAGATGTCGGCGCGGCGTAGGCCAGGTGGCAGAAGGCAGACAGTGCGGGAATGACCTCGTCAACCGACGCCAGCATGCGGTCTCGGTGTAGGCTGTTGAATGCGTTCGAGATGTCCAGCTTCACGAGAACGGTTCCAGGGTTCATGTTATGTAAAAATCTCCGGGCTGCGTGAGTTGCCGCCTCGCACCCTCCAGGAACTCCCACCCCCAGCTGCTTTGGGGTCAAGTAAGGTGTGACGCGTGGGATGGCGTATGCGTTTGCGCATTTAGACGCAAGTCTGCGCCAAACGTAACCTATGGCTATCGGGCGAAGGCCACCACAACTTTTGCGCAAAGCGAAGAGAGTTCCTCCGAACAGGACCGGACGCAGCTCTTGCGGGCAAACGCCGGCCAACAGTAGGTTGATAAAAGCCGTCGTGGCCCTCAGCAGCCCGGGCCCCGCGTCAGGGTCGCCGATCAGTTCCGCGACGTGCTGGGGGCGCAGGCCATCCGGTCCGCCGGCCGAGCCCAAGGGAAAGGAACGCAACATAATGCGCACGTCTTGTTCTGTGGCCTGGAAGGGTGCGCATGACGACGACGAGAAGAGGGTGGCCGGACGGTCAGGGGGCGGAGCAGGGTGTTTTTGGCGCAAGAGTTCAAACGTTTCCTCGTTGATCTGGGCCGGGACGTCGTTGGAACAGAGGATGCGGGCCGCCGCGCTGATGCTGCCATCCTCTAGTTTGGCGGCGACTGCCGCAGCCAGCGCTCGTTTTCCGTCCGTACCCGAGAGTACGCGTCCGCCGGGGGCGTCCGTTCTGGGCGCGAAAAGAGCCGCAGCCAAATCCAACCACCCACTACGGAACTCGGCGATGCGTTTCTTGAGGCAAAATGTGAGGTTGTGGCGTCGTCCACCCCTCGAAGGCACCTCCAAGATCCCCGCTCCGAAGGCCAGGAGGTGTTGCCATTTCTCAAGGCTCGTCGGATCCGATAGTATGGCGTCCATGATGTCGGTCAGAAGATGGCCAGCCCCGGATCTGCATCATCATCATCATTATTATTATTGTTATTGTTACCTGAGGTAGCCTAAGTGTATTCCTCAGGATCCCCCGAAAGGGTGAATCTGTAAAATCAGGCCTCGTTCTCTGTAACCTCAGTGAAAGTGCCTTTAGATGCTATTATTACTATCATTGTAATAATTATCATTGTCATTATTATTATTATTATTACTATTATTATTATTATTACTATTATTATTATTATTGTTATCATCATCATCATCATCATCATCATCATCATCATCATCATCATCATCATCATCATCATCATCATCATCATCATCATCATCATCATCATCATCATCATCATCATCATCATCATCATCATCATCATCATCATCATCATCATCATCATCATCATCATCATCATCATCATCATCATCATCATAACTGATGTTACTTGAAGATAATCTAACTAAATGCAGTGGAAATGTGCTGAAGTAGCTACTTAAGTTATAAGATGACACAAAGTTTCGCATCGAAGCATACGTACGTATCATTCCTCTTTCAAACTAACTAGAGATTCAAAGACGATATAGAAACGCCTCGGTACAAGGCAGATAAGCTCTTCGAATTGTTGCTGTCTGCTAAGAAATGTTACTCGATTGGATGTAAATATGGTGTCAAGTTGACTCTATTCAAACTGGAAAGGCATAGAGATTGTGAAATTTGAAGGTAATCATATTTGATCCATTGTATTTGACTTACTTCTAGACACTTCCTAACAATATCTTGTCTACCTACCATGGTGATGCATGCATAAAATCTGCGAAAGATTATTGCAATATAAAGCTCCATCCGGTCTTCAATCTGAATTAAATTCTCCAGATTGACTCGTGGCTCGTTTTCCACGATTCGCTGAAATATCTTATTACATGGAAGGTTAACTGCTCTGGTCTCCCGTCTCATACAAATTGCAATGTTCTTTTAGCTTCTGTCTATAAATGTCAGTCGCCTTCATTGGCAGACTCTCGCCAATCTTTGTATTCTCACATGTTTCGGCATTTGTATTGTATTGTATTGTATTTCAAAACTTATAAAGCGCCTCTACCCAGTGACCACCAATCAGAGGCGCTCCCAGTGATGGTGATGGGGCTCAATGTGTTCAACTGGAGAGGTATCTTATCTTACTCCGGTTAGGACTTCCTTGGCGTAATATACGACTTAGAAAGGCATCGATTTGTAACTTAAACTAGGTCGCAGTCGTTTTTGCTGCGATTAATCTTTCGCTCAGCAACAACCCTCCACTGATTCATTCATTCATTCATTTTGAAAATTGATATAGCGCTCCTTCAAGATACCTATTAAGGAGCGCTCCCAGTCCAGTCACTGCTAAAAAAAGAAAGATTTAAGTGATCTATGAAACGCAGGCAAATTGTTCAGTGGTAGTAATCGCAGTTCCAGTTGGACCCCATTCCAAGTGGAGGGACCCACAACTGAGAAAGCCCAGCGCTTCCCAGTAGAACAACGAGCACGTGGAACCACGAGCTCCCCTCTGGTCGAGGAGCGAAGTGCCGACCGCGCTACGACGTCGGACACCGGGCGGCAAAGGTCGCAAAGGTAAGATGGAGCGCAGCCACGAAGACAACGAGGGACTAAGGCAGCGATCCGATAGGAAATACGCTGGGCAATTTAGGGAACTTCTAGAGTGGGATTATTGTACTCCAGTGCCACGACGTCACCAAGCAAAGCAAACGCGTTTGAACTGCAGTAAATCACTTCGGTTTCAAATCCATATCTGTCTGCATCAGTAAACCCTTCGGTAGGTGTCAGTCAAATACTAGTTCTCACACAATCAACTATCAATTCAATCAAGCGTAACGATACTACACGTTACATTGTAGACCATGATACATGCTCTAAACAGAGCTACCTGTTTACTTAGTAAAAATCTCGTGATGATCTGGCGCGAATGACAAAAGATTCAAGCGAATAACAATAATCCAATTTATAACCCAACACATAAGTAACTGACCCAAACACAGTTCATAAATAATCGCAAGTATAACGAGTTTCTTCACTTGTGCGTCAGAGTAAATTGTTGCTAATAAAATCCGATCGAAAACCAATTAACAGGGCTCGTAATTTCGCTACCTACCTGCTCAAACGTCATAATCGGCAATTAGTAAACCACAGTCATCATCGGACAAGACGCACATTACAGTTCACAGACATGAGTTGCCACTTGCCAGGTATTACTTTTAAAAGCGATGGCTAATTTCAGACAGTCGTCACATTGGAGTTGAGGTTCTGAAACCCTTTGATGATTCCGTAAGGGTTTAGGTGATAGACGAAGTATTCCATGAGGTACATGTCACCTGAATCTAGGTAGTGGAACGAGATGGCGTAGTCGCTCAATCCTGTCAAACCCTGGTCAAGGAATAAAGCAATGAATAAAGCAAAAAGTTAAGGCAGCGTTTGAAACGCTTTTTATTTCTTTCTGATTTCTGTGTTCAAGAAATAATCTATCGTTAACTCCATTGTTGCTAAAAACGATAGAAACTAAATAAAAAAAACGGATGAAACCGTCGTTTTTAAAATAAATTAAAACGGGAAAAAACGAGAAAAGAAATAATTTGACTACCTCGCATCTTGTGGGCCCTACTGCAATTTAAAATTAAGAACCCTATTTACAGAATTTAATAAGCAAATAACACAGCTGTATTTGTAAACACTAAATACATGTAACATCAATCTACAACAAATATTTTATTTCTTATAAGTTTGGTTTAATAAGGAGTTGAGAAATTAAAAATATTAAAATCTTTTCAAATTTAAATTGTAAACATTAGTCCACATAGGGCCTAAGTTCATGCTGACTAAACTAACACAATTAAAAACCAAACTTGTAGGCATAGATCATATAGTGTAAACTTTCTCACAGTAAATGCATTTCAATTTAGCCAATGCTGAGTTTTTGTCTTTCTCGTTTATCAAAGTAGGCCTAACGTGAATCCATTCCGCAACCTTTTCTTTTGGCATTTAAATAGGCTAACTTAGAAATAGCTTTTTAAAATTTTATTTCTTGTACAGTTGTACTGTGCTATTTCATAAAGTAGCCTATTTATTTCTCAAATGATGACGTAAATAGTGACGTACATTAGCTGAATCCTTGAAAGGACGGGGACAATGTAAGGAACATCATTAAACAGAAAATGAAAAATTAACAGACAGTAAATAAATAGATAAAGTTACATACAAAAAATAAAAGACGGAGAAAAACGATTAGAAAAATAAAAAAGGAAAGAAACGAGGTTTTTTGGGAAAAAATAGAAAACGATAAAAACGGTTTTATCAACTATGATTAACTCTATCAGGGCATCTACCTACCACACTCGTTTGACTTGCTTGATGGTACTGCAGAAGCGTGCTCTGAGAATTATATGCAATGCGCCCCGAGAGCACACACTAAAAATTTGTACCTGAGTTTGGGAATCCTGCCCCTTGAAAATATAAACAAATTACAGGTAGGGCTATTTATGTATAAGTTCCATATACATTTGTTACCCAAAAGCTTTGATGGCTGGTTTTATACAAACTCCACAGTGCACACTCATCAAACGCGTTCCTCAAACAAAATTTATATCACCAACACTGCATACGCACTATCATCAGGAAATACAGTATTCGAAACTATGGACCGGTGCTTTGGAATTCACTGTCAAATGAGCTCACCCTCCTCCCCACTCCGCATCAGTTTAAGAACAGGTTTAAAGCGCATCTTATGTCTAAAATAAACTAGAGATTATATTGGACTTGAACTGTGTTAAGCAAGTTTCACTCCTGTTGAATCGAGTAAAGTGCTAGTTAGCTCCTGATTGTAGAACTGGTCAATACCTCACCCTCCTCCTCACTTTGCATCAGTTTAAGAACAGGTTTAAAGCGCATCTTATGTCTAAAATAAACTAGAGATTATATTGAACTTGTGTTAAGCAAGTTTCTCTGCTGTTGAATCGAGTATAAAGTGCTTGTAAGCTCCTGATTGTAGAACTGGTCAATAGAAATGTTTTGCTGCCAAACAAACTAAAGAATTTTTTTTTAAATAAACAACATTGATGGTCATGTTTCATAGGCCTATTTAAAATCTGTGTGAAATACAAAAATATTGTCAAAACGATGTGTAATTGCTAATCATTGTATAAATTACACTGGCTGTTGCACACTTGTATTAGGGCTAAGTCTTGTTAACGGAACCTTAGGTTCCTTAGGGTATTACCCTTTGTCACTGAAACTGTACATGTTTTTTTGATGCAATAATTATGTAAAGATTGTTTACTTGGAAATGAGGCAGTGAACAGTAAAATTGATTGATTGATTGATTGATTGAGGTTTCATGGCAAAGGCCAAATTAAACACGCAAAGAGCGTTGTAACACATCTGTTAACATGCCTCTGCAGAAACAGCTGCTAACTATTATGCCTAATGAATAGATTGGCTGTGATCAATTTCTCTCTATCTCTAAGGCAAAAAAGGCAAGACAGAAATCGACCAGTAAGAAAAAATAATAAACAAAAGATCGGATGACAAGCAGATGGCTTAGTCAATGATTAATCGTTTGATTGAAAGACTGGCTGATTAACTGATAAAGAGAAAAAACAGAAAAAGGAGTTAACCTTTTTCGTTCCATTGTGTTGGTCGTACGTGTAATACCAGCCCGGATATCCTCCCTGTATGTGAGTTTTCGTATTAAAACAGTGGAACCTCGTCCTTTCCAGAGAATCCAACGAATTTCCGAGCCTTACTCCCAACGACTCCATACACTTCCCAAAATCTAAATCTTCCGCACCTGAATTAAACGTGCAATTCTTTATCTGGTTGGTTCTCCGTCCGAACCTCCTTAGGGCTTCTCTGCTTAGTCAATGATTAATCGTTTGATTGAAAGACTGGCTGATTAACTGATAAAGAGAAAAAACAGAAAAACAGGAGTTAACCTTTTTCGTTCCATTGTGTTGGTCGTACGAATAATACCAGTCCGGATATTCTCCTTGTATGTGAGTTTTCGCTTCAAAACAGTGGAACCTCGTCCTTTCCAGAGAATCCAACGAATTCCCAAGCCTCACTCCCAACGACTCCATACACTTCCCAAAATCTAAATCTTCCGAACCGGAATTAAACGTGCAATTCTTTATCTGGTTGGTTCTCCGTCCGAACCTCCTTAGGGCTTCTCTGCTCGCTATGTACCCGGCCCCGCCACTTGTATATCCTTGTTTGGTGAACTTTAAAAACGTCTGGCCGAAGAACACAGGCGAACTGTGATCCTGCGCCGATAGAAAGTAGCGCAGATTTTCCATGATGACGTAAGTGTCGTCATCAGCCTTCAGGAACCAATCATAATCGGCCAAGTAGTGTTTGTAGGCGTGGTCAAACGCTTGATGTGTCTTGTCGCCAAGGTGACGGCGCCCGTCGGTTACATTTAAAATGAGCGTTGGTAGGTTTTCCTCTGCGGAGCGGGTCACAAATAGAAGTTTGTTGCATCGTTTTCCCCAAGTTGCATTGACGTGGATCGCCTTTTTCTGATGATTTTCAGGATATGTCATCACAAGACATAGGATTTGGATTTTTTGGAATAGTCTGTCGGCTAATGTTGTGTCATCTGAAAAGAAAGGATTGCGCAGTGTAAAAAACTATGTGACATAAAATAATTGCGTTACCCGTAAGTGGAATCCAACCTTCACGAAGGCTCTGTTGGTTTTAGCCTGTAGCCAATGTGGTGAATAGACCACAATGGTTGTATATAGAGAAGATTTACAAACAATAGTTATTTTATTTATATAGTATAGGAATCACATATTAGAATTATTTGATATAAACTTCAGCCGCTTTAGTTTGCTACTTTCAATAATTCATTTTATTGCTGATAAGCCTTTTTTCATTTTAGCACCAATAGTATAGCCTCCGTCCGCGCCCACATGACTTTGCCTTCCAAGGACGATTAGCGTTCTCTACGGTGCCCTAAATTAGAACCCGGTTTCTCCATGTTTACTTACAATCTGCCTGGTCCGCAAAGGTTCACCAGTCACTCTAATACAGAGTAAAACGGGGAGGCGACCTGACCGACGTCTCTGATGAGCGTAGACTCGGATCCGACCTGGGCTGGTGAACCAAAGTCCTCCGTGCCCACCTTCTCGTGGTGCGGACCGTTGGTACCCTTCCTAGGAAGGGGAACGAACGGGCACGGCAGGCAAAACCAGGGGAAGGCAATGGCAAAGCACCCCTGTTAACTTGCCAAGAGAATCGTCATGAGACACACCAACGGAGTGTGTTCACCAGGACGATCGCTAGAGCTCCACGAGCTGACAGCACAAGGTGACAAGGTGACTTACAATCAAGCAACTCTTCATTCTAATACTTTGAACTGTGTTTTATACCATGTTGCGGTGTGACAAAGTGTGGAGTCAACAAACGAATAAGAATAATATATCAGTACCTAGGGCCTATATGTGGAAGTTTGATCACGTGTATAAGCTGCCTGACAGTGTGTCTGTTGCATGCTGTTTTGCATGTCATTTTGCTCACTTGCAGGTTTTGCTTGCTAAGTTTTTCATTCAAATCTTCCGTTCTGATAGGGTTGAAATTACTGCGGTGACACTCTGTAAGTCTGCTGCGAGTGTCGCTCACCATACACCCAGTGGCAAAGCGATGCCACTAAGGCCCTTATCACCTGCGAAGGACGTAATAGAACTGTTTGTTTTCGTAATGGCTTAACCATCACTTAGGCTTGCATGATCACAATTAGGCCATAGTCTGTGTTCTTCGGCCATACGTTTTTACTGTTTTACATGGCATAGGCTGAGCTTTTGTGAAGTATTATAACTCTGTTTATTACATGTCTGTACACTAAAGTGCGAATAGCAATTGGTTAATTGCTATATATAAATAATATACATACTTAATTATTGTAAGTTTCTAAATACATGCACTCTTAAACACATGTTCTGTAACAAATACAGTTGTCATGACTGCCAACTGTACTTTTATAAACATTAAGTTACCTCCGTGAAACCGAATGTCGTTGAAGGAAATCTGACTGAGATTCGTTGTAGGCCATTGTAATATCGATCTTTCAGCTTTAACCTCCAAGAAATCATTTTCGTTTCCGAATGCGTTTGTTTGCCAGGCGATGCCTTCCCAAATACGAACTGTTGACAGCATTAGGATACTTGAATACGAAAACAGCATGCCAACGAGAAAGCCGAGCAGAAGTGGAAAGGCAAATCTTGAACGCGTTGCCATTATAGGCCTAGCCATTCTAGCCCAATTGGAAGACTCTTAAAGCGCCGTCATAACATTACAAGAAGTGTTAGTCACAGGGATGAACCAATGTCTGTAGTCGTGATCCGTTAAAGAGAAGTCCTGACGAGGTCAGAAAGGTCCGGTCAACTGGAGGCTCTTCCAGAGTAGCCTACTATTCACAGAGATGAACTTGGAAGGCTGTGTTTAAAAATCTTAAATCTAACCCAAGCGGATAATTTTAAAACATTATTGTCGTCACACAACAGACTGCATCGAAGTGAAGCGATTTGAAGTGATTCAACAGTCCGCAAACGTACTCTAAGGTCAAAACTTCTTCAGCTGTCGAGTTTATCGATATAAACTTCTTTCTTTATGGCTTTGGCGATGTCCCAGCACGCAATAGCCGCTCATCTATGGCGAGTCTCCACATCTCCCTGTCCTGTGCTTTCTGTGTAGCCTCCTGCTCGGATAGGCCCATCTCCTTGCAGTCTTCTCGAATCCCATCAATCCATCGTAACCCTGGTCTATAAACTACCGGTAGTTTATAAAGTATAAAATATCAGTCAATATCAGTACGTGTTATCGTGGCAAAACCTTACAGTCCAGGGCTTCCGTGACTACATTATTCAGTGTATCACCTGGCGATAGTAGACACCAAGGTGTTTCGAATCATTAAAGACATTATCTTTCAGAACATACTCACTGTACTCAGAAAGGTTTGCTTCGTTTCCAAGATCTACAAAAGGCTAACGTGCACTGTCCGTGTACATCAGCGGTTGTCAACCTGTGGTCCGCGGACCACTGGTGGTCCGCGGCTATCTGCCTGGTGGTCCTGCGAGCAAGGCTTTAATATATATTTTCACAATTAGGAACATGCAGACAGACAAATTTAGTCAATTTAATTTTTTTAAATTTCAATCCTTAGAATCGGCTAGATGACAGCACGAAACTAATAAAACGCGGATGATTTATGGCAACAAATTTCTTTTGTATTAACTTTTTGCACAATTTTTAGTCAAAAACTGGTCCGCGACCGAGACACAAAAATTATAAGTGGTCCTCGAGTCTGAAAGAGTTGAGAACCGCTGGTATAGAGGATGCGATTTGCGATTAGCAGCAGTCGGGAAGATTGACGAAAAAATACGAAATGCATGAGGAAATGTATATGTAACGGGAGTCTGCATTTCTCGTGGCTAGGGGATACATATATGGAATGGTAGTCGCAGTAGTAGCAGTAGTCGTAGTAGTAGTGGTTGTGGTGGCTATGGTAGTTGTAGTAGTAGTAGAAGTAGTGCTAGTAGTAGTAGTAGTAGTAGTAGTAGTAGTAGTAGTAGTAGTAGTAGTAGTAGTAGTAGTAGTAGTAGTAGTAGTAGTAGTAGTAGTAGTAGTAGTAGTAGTAGTAGTAGTAGTAGTAGTAGTAGTAGTAGTAGTAGTAGTAGTAGTAGTAGTAGTAGTAGTAGTAGTAGTAGTAGTAGTAGTAGTAGTAGTAGTAGTAGTAGTAGTAGTAGTAGTAGTAGTAGTAGTAGTAGTAGTAGTAGTAGCAGTATTAGTAGTAGCAGTAGAGCAGTATACAGCCATAGATATAACTGTGTATAAATCAGACATTTTGAAACTGTTAATAATATTGCCTCTCTTTTTGTTTTCTTTTACTGATATTGTGCTATTTTTCGCCACTCTGTGCATTGTTGTTGTAAAGTATGAGCAGTCTCGTGTTAATCAAATATTACTTACTTACTTACTTACTTAGTAATAATAATGTAATAATTAAATAATAATAGTAATGTTTAACAAAATGATAATATTTCGTATTATTATAATTATCATAACATTTATGATTATTACTATATTTTTTTTATTATTTTTATTGTTATTTTATTATTTTAAGATATAATATTGTATTGTATTGTATTGTATTGTATTGTATTGTATCTAGATATTTATAAAGCGCATCTCGCAGAATAACTATTCAGAGGCGCTCTCAGCACAGAAGCCCCGGGGAAACAGAAATGCCTTTAGGGAACCCGAGACTGATAAGGAAAAGCCAGTCATTAGTTTGGCCCTGAGCACAGGAGGAAGGTCATTCCAGATCGTAGGACCCACTACAGCAAACGCCCGATGCTGGGCCAAGGCAGTTTTAGCCCTGGGAACAAAAAGATCAAGCCGATTTACAGAGCGCAATGAGCGAGAAGAAGATGCAGATAGCGGTTTTCGCAGATAGTTTGAGAGATATTTCGGGGCAGTAGGCTGCTGAGATTTAGAGAGAAGGAAAAGGATCTTATATCGGATGCGCGCAGCAATAGGGAGTCAGTGAAGGACATCAAGCATGTAAGTAGAGATATGGGCATACCGGGGAGTCGAGCGATGAGCCTAGCAGAAGCATTTAGAACAGATTGAAGGGCGGAAAGACGCTGCTTGGGGAGTCTGCATTTCTCGTGGCTAGGGGATACATAATTATATGGAATGGTAGTTGTAGCCTCTCGCAGAATAACTAATACATACCTGCCTATGCATACATACATACATACATACATACATACATACATACATACATACATACATACATACATACATACATACATACATACATACATACATACATACATACATACATACATACATACATACATACATACATACATACATACATACATGCATACATACATACATACATACATACATACATACATACATACATACATGCGTACATACATACATACATACATACATACATACATACATCAATCAATCAATCAATCAATAGATCTTTATTGATATTCACGACAATGTTACAGCAAGTTAATAGCATCATCATTATATATTCATTACATAATAATAATGTTATTCTAATTATGATTAAAACTCAGGATAGCGTTGTTCTGGAATGTCTAGCTTTCGCTTATAGCTTTATCGGTGGACAAGTGTTGCTAAAAGTTATTGAATTGAAGCACTGGATAACCATAAATAAGCGCTGATAGAGAAAAGTAGTCTCCCTATTAGCTCTCGATATTTAGGAAAATCGGTAGCCAAGGAGGTTAACCACAGCACTGGCCATCTTGCCTTATTGAATCTGCAGTTTCAATGGCCAAGGACACTGAGCAGGACGACGGCATAGTGGCAGGGTATATTTTTTTATTGTTCTCTGCTTGTATCTCAGCAGCAGCACCAGCGACCTCGTATGGTCTGACGTGGCATAATTCTGTCCGGGTTTCAATGACGGTGGAGTCCCAAACAAGATACGTCACTTTAACTGACACCACAGCAAACAGTTGTCCTCATCATCGTCCTCCTCCTCCTCCTCCTCCTCCTCCTCCTCCTCCTCCCCATCGTCATCATCATCATCATCATCAGCAGCAGCAGCATCATCATCATCATCATCATCATCATCATCTTCGTACTTATTATTATTTTACCTGAGGTATGTGTAATACCTAGAGGCTGCTTTTTATTATTATTATTATTATTATTATTATCATTATTATTATTATTAATATTATTATTATTACATTATATCATCATATTCATCATCATCACCATCATCATCATCATCATCATCATCATCATCATCATCATCATCATCATCATCACCACCATCACCATCATCATCATCATCATCATCATCATCATCATCATCATCATCATCATCATCATCATCATCATCATCATCATCATCATCATCATCATCATCATCATCACCACCACCATCACCATCATCATCATCATCATCATCATCATCATCATCATCATCATCATCATCATCATCATCATCGTCATCATCATTTATTAATTTTTGGTGACTTTGGTTTACTTCCCCTAAGGCCTATAGCTTTGGTTCTCACGGACACTACTGTAGTTGAATACTAACGCAGTTAAGTTGGGTTTTGAAATAATCGAAATGTCTGAAATCTGAATCTTTAATGTCATTCCAAGAAGATTTCTGTGCTAAGACAATTATGTTTCTGCGGAACAGATGTTACTATATGATACATCGGTAGATAGCACGTACACAGTGGGCGTTTTGGGATTAAGGTTGTCAATAGAAACGTACTGGCGGAGCGACGATGGGCGAATCGGGCCAATGTGTCGTCCGGCAGAATGTACAAAATAGTTGAATGTATTTTCATTGTCTTTAAACAATCATACAGTGGATCGTACATCCGTATCGATGGTGCACTTACTGAATGCTGACTATACATGTAGGCCAATATTGCATCGTTCTTTTCTCTTGGCTTCTCTTCGGAGTTCGGCTTACTTGATTGACGTACGGTGTAACACAATATAGCTGAAATTTGAAAATTCCCCAAACAACATTACATTGTATTTATGCAACTGTACATAGGTTTAGTGGTACGCATGTGGTTTCTTTTGAGAATCTACTTTTGACAGCTGTTCACCTAAACCTTATTGTCTGTATACTTCGAAAGCTGTTGGTGACCAACAATAAAGTATTACTAAAACCACTACCGCTACTGCTGCTACTGCTACTACTGCTACTACTACTACTACTACTACTACTACTACTACTACTACTACTACTACTACTACTACTACTACTACTACTACTACTACTACTACTACTACTACTACTACTACTACTACTACTACTACTACTACTACTACTACTACTACTACTACTACTACTACGTCTACTAAGGGTGGTCTCTCGCACTCTGACACAGGCGGCTGCTTCCACCCTTGTCCATGCCTTTGTGGTTTGAACTGGTTTCCCGTCTCAACTAATGTAGCGCCCTTTACGCTGGCCTCCCAGAAGAATAAGGGCTAGATTTAAGTATGCTTATTGTGGTTAACTAGAGTTCCGTGTTTAATAGACTACGACGGTTGATTCTTTGTATTTTAGACCCGGCGCGATAGAAGTAACTAATTACTAACAATAGTGAGAATAGTAATAGTAATGATAATGATAATAATAATTTCTAGTAGTAGTAGTGGTGGTGGTGGTGGTGGTGGTGGTGGTGGTGGTGGTGGTGGTGGTAGTATTAGTTTTGCTGCAGTAGTAGTATCAGTGTTAGTAGTATTGGTTAAAACTGGAAACAGTTCAACAATATCAAAAAAACCTGAGCCAGACTGCTCGGCGTAGTGCGGAAGTCATAAAAGTTTATTACCAGCAACATTTTATACTGATTGCCCGCGGAAGGCGTCAAAGGTTTTCCTGAAGACATGTTACTCGATATCGTAAACTCTCAGCTGCACCAGAAACCACAGTTGTGTTTGCAAAAGTAGCCTACCTAAATGCGTTGAGGTAAAGTAACGTAAAGTTAGATGATGATCCACGTAGTCCACGGCTTTAGGAGCAGTAGGCTAATGCTCACAGCGGTGATTGTAGGTGAAGCCAAGGCAAGGTTGTACTGCAGGGCTTTCTTGGACGTAAAGCAGTATTCCGGGTTATACTGGAAGTCATTTTGATTATTACCACATAGCACCAACAGCTATAAGTTCTTATATGTAAATACATATAGTAAGAACTGTAAGACAATGAGTGTCTAGTGTTAGGTTGCAACAATCCTAGTCTGTTACAAATTATACCTAAGGAGACTAAAACCGGACTTTATTCTGTTATCTTGAACCATACGTTATTGCGATAAGGATACTCAGACTTTCGTTATCTGCTAAAACAAATCACATAAATCTCATCTAAGTCAAGACATTACCAAACAAATATATTAATAACAAGCCTTTGCCTGCATACAAAAACGCCGTGTGTGCATTATAACGCTGAGCTACATGTAGGCCTATAATGTATAAATCAGGCCACATTACTGTTTGATTCAGTTACTGAACATTAACATAAGAAAGCATTTCTCAGACAAAATTGTGTCAGGTGTCCCGCAAGAATTTATGATGCATCGGACGTGATAGAAATTCACGAAATGCGAAACTGACTGCGTGTTCCCATGCATGAGATCGCTGTGATGGCTGTGAAGCAATAGTATATAAGGTGGTAGGTTCGTTGACTTTCATCAAGCATTTGATACAGTCAACCATCCAGTTGTATCCTGTCGTCTGTAGCTGTTTGAGATCGCAGAGATGAAGACCGTCATTGCTTTGCTCCTGTTGGTCGTTGCTATTGTCGGTGTGACGTATGGCAGTGGATATGGAGGATATGGTGGGAACGGAGGGTACGGCGGTGGATATGGCGGATACGGCGGCTACGGAAATGGTGGATACGGTGGAAATGGTGGATACGGTGGCTACGGAAATGGTGGATACGGTGGTTACGGAAATGGTGGATACGGTGGATATGGTGGCTACGGAGGTTACGGATATGGACATTAGAAGAGGTAAGCAATTCAGAGTATGAATCGATCATAACTTTCGGGGAACTAAGATTGCGTTACAATCAATAGCTGAATTTTTGTTTCTTGAAATGGAGCAATTTATATGTCCAGATGGTTACACACAAGCAAGTAACTGCAGAGAAATGTGTGATTGTGCATGGTAAACTACATATTCTTTGACTTTTGACAGACTCCTAGAGGCAATAATCGCAATTGTCGATTAGGCCTGCAGCGGCCACGAGATGGCTGCTAGAGTAACTATAGAGTCAAAGCCATTAGATTAAAGATGGAGAGTAGAGCTGCTGAGCTTGTCCCGAGCATCATCCCTTTGTTTGAAATGTAAGCGACTTTATTTTCCATGGCCTCCGCATTTGAGAATGAGTGGTCAGTCCTCTTTTCGCTACCTAAGTTTGCAACTGACGGTAGAGGCCGACGTTCTGTCTACTGGTGCTAGATGTACATGTATGTTGTTAGGCGACTTTTGGACTTTTACATGTAACTGTGGTACAAAGGCACGCTAAGACTCCCGACACAAAATCTTTATATTGATATTTGGATGCATGTATGTCTAAGAAGCTTCCAGCGAAGTGGATAATACAATCAATGTCAACTTCACATTACGGAAAGTCTGTAAATTTCACACATAGATCGTACAGCCTACAATACATGTTCGTTGTTAGGATAACATGCGACCAAAACCACACGGTTATTGGACATTTCATGGTATTATGTGGTGGATTGAATTGCTTGCTTGATTCTTTGATGGGTTGATAGCTTGACTGACTGACTGATTGACTTAAAGAATGAAGGAATGAATGACTGAATGACTGACTGACTCACTGTCTGACTCACTGATTGACTGAAGGTTCGTGCAATACGTAATGCCGCACTTAAACATTGATTCAAGGTCTTTTCACTGCACATTGTTTTTAAAAGTTGCCCGATCTTTCAATCAGTCACTAGATCAAAGACTACGGTTTCCTCACTTCTTGTTTTCTGCATGTTTCTAGACTGTTTGTGGCCACTGCAAAGAAGATGGATTTCAATTCAACGTTCGTTACATATCTGTCGCATTATCCGAAGACCATCGTTGCTCCAATGACGCGACCATAAAGTTTCAGAATATATCAACACTGCGATGACATTATGAGAATATGGCAGGAACAATGTGAGAACATAGCAGGAACAATGTGAGAACACTGAAAGTGTGATGTTGGTATACAAGGAGAACGTAGTCATAGAATATAAATAGCTGGAGACATTCACAAAATATTATCACTTTTGCATTACTGTGGTAGAGAAAGAAATTGATTGATAGGTTAGCGACTGATTGGTCAATTGATTGATTCATTGTCGGATTTATTGATTGATCGACCATTTTATGAAAAGATCGTTCGAATTGGTTCCGTGATTGAATGAATGACTAGTTTTGAACAATTGAATCAACTGTTTGATTAAAGATTATAGATCGTTTCTATACGGTTGCTGTCTGCACATCTGCTTTAGGATTTTGTTCGATTCGCTTCTGTGGAGATAATCATGTTTCTCTGAATTATAAAGTTTTTAAAATCAGTTTATCAAATTATGCTATGGGTTGTTCAATATCTATTAACAGGGGCGTCTATCCCCCTAAGTCATTGGAGCAACTTCTTCTTTCCCCCTCTTTTTCCCTCCTCCCTCTTCCTTCCCCCCTAAAATGGTGGCACGCACACTGACAGATCTTTCACCCCTATTTCTCGGATGGAGCATTTGCTCCACGGTTTCTATGGTGTAGACGCCCCTGTCTATATATTAATACTACTAACCGAACACTTTTATATTTCTGCGGAGCCATTTTAAATCTCGATGGATCGCATGTCCCTGGTATTGCTATAAAAATAATACTAATACTACAACTACTACTAATTATTATTATTATTATTATTGTTGTTGTTGTTGTTGTTGTTGTTGTTATTGTTACCTGAGGTAAGTGTCCTCAGGATCCTCCTAACGGGTAAATCTGGAAAATTAGGCCTCGTTCTCTGTAACCTCAGTGAAAGTGCCTTTGATGCTATTATTACTATAATTATAATTATAATTATAATTATAATTATTATTATTATTATTATTATGATTATTATTATTATTATTATTATTTTTATTATTATTATTATTATTATTATAATCATTATTGCTGATGTTACTTGAAGATAATCTAGCTAAATGCAGTGGAAATGTGCTAAAGTAGCTACTTAAGTTATAAGATGACACAAAGTTTCGCATCTAAGCATACGTACGTATAATTCCTTTTTCAAACAAACTAGAGATTCAAAGACGATATAGAAACGCCTCGGTACAATAAACTCTTCGAATTGTTGCTGTCTGCTAAGAAATGTTACTAGATTGGATGTAAGTAGGCCTATGGTGTCAGGTTGACTCTATTCAAACTAGAATGGCGTATACATAGAGATTGTGAAATTTGAAGGTAATCATATTTGATCCATGGTATTTGAATTACTTCTACACACTTCTTAGCAATATCTTGTCTACCTACCATGGTGATGCATGCATAAATCTGCAAACAATTATTGCAATTTAAAGCTCTATCCGGTCTTCAATCTGTATTAAATTCTCCAGATTGACTCGTGGCTCGTTTTCCACGATTCGCTGAAATATCTTATTACATGCGAGGTTAACTGCTCTGGTCTCCCGTCTCATACAAATTTCAATCCAATGTTCTTTTAGCTTCTGTCTATAAATGTCAGTCGCCTTCATTGGCAGACTCTCGCCAATCTTTGTATTCTCACATGTTTCGGTATTTGTATTGTATTGTATTGTATTTCAAAATGTATAAAGCGTTTCTTCCCAGTAACCACCAATCAGAGGCGCTCCCAGTGATGGTGATGGGGCTCAATGTGTTCAACTGGAGAGGTATCTTATCTTACTCCGGTTAGGACTTCCTTGGCGTAATATACGACTTAGAAAGGCATCGATTTGTAACTTAAACTAGGTCGCCGTAGTTTTTGCTGCGATTAATCTTTCGCTCAGCAACAACCCTCCACCGATTCATTCATTCATTCATTCTGAAAATTGACATAGCGCTCCTTCAAGATACCTATTAAGGAGCGCTCCCAGTCCAGCCACGGCTAAACAGGAAAGATTTAAGTGATCTATGAAACGCAGGCAGGCAGGCAGTTCAAATTGTTCCAGTGGGAGCCCATTCCAAGTTGGGGGACCCACAACTGAGAAAGCCCGGCGCTGCAGTTGAAAAACGAGCACGTGGGACCATGAGCTCCCATCTGGTCGAGTTGCGAAGTGCCGAACGCGCTACGACGTCGGACACCGGGCGGCAAAGGTCGCGAAGGTAAGATGGAGCGCAGCCAAGAAGACAATGAGAGACTAAGGCAGCGATGGGATAGGAAATACGCTGGGCAATAGGCAGGGCTTTTTTTCACGGCGTTCCGGCACCTTTTTTAGCTACTAAAACATAATTTATTTATTTTAATAATAAAAACAATAATTTAGTTATTTTAATTTCCGTGTTTATGAACTGTTTTCAGTGTTTATTGAGACTCCTCCCAACCCCCAATCCCGTTTTTCTCGTGATTTTAGCCCGTCCATAATTTTTGCGTTCCGGAACCTATTATACCGTTCCGGAACCTTTTTTTTCTAGAAAAAGCACTGGCAATAGGGAACTTCTAGGGAGCGATTATTTATGCTCCAGTGCCACGCCATCACCAAGCAAAGCAAACGCGTTTGAACTGCCGTAAACCACTCCGGTTTCAAATCCATATCTGTCTGCATCAGTAAACCTTTCAGTAGGTGTCAGTCAAATACTAGTTCTCACACAATCAACTATCAATTCAATCAAGCGTAACGATACCACACGTTACATTGTAGACCATGATACATGCTCTAAACTGAGCTACCTGTTTACTTAGTAAAAATCTCGTGATGATCTGGCGCGAATGACAAAAGATTCAAGCGAATAACAATAATCCAATTTATAACCCAACACATAAGTAACTGACCCAAACACAGTTCATAAATAATCGCAAGTATAACGAGTTTCTTCAATTGTGCGTCAGAGTAAATTGTTGCTAATAAAATCCGATCGAAAACCAATTAACAGGGCTCGTAATTCCACTCATACATCAGGATCGGCAATTAGTAAAGCGCAGTCATCATCGGACAATATCTAATTTACAGTTCACAGACGTGAGTCGCCAGATATTAGCCTACTTTTAAAAGCGTTGGCTAATTTCAGACAGTCGTGACATTGGAGTTGAGGTTCTGAAGCCCTTTGATGATTCCGTAAGGGTTCAGGTGGTAGACGAAGTATTCCAAGAGGTACATGTCACCAGAATCTAGGTAATGGAATGAGATGGCGTAGTCGCTCAAAACAGCCAAACCCTGGTTAAGAAATAAAACAAGGATTAAAGCAAAACTGTTAGAGTAAAATTTGAAAGCTTTTTTTTATTCTTTTCTGTTTTCTTTGGCCATTAAAAACTGATCATTAGTTGTATTAGCGTGCTGGCAAAGATCAAATAAAACAGGCAAAGAGCGGGGTAACATATCTGTTTACATGCTTCTTTGGAAATTTTAATAAATATGCACAATAAACGGTTTGACTGTGCTCAATTTCTCCTACCTGGAAGGCAAGACAAATATATATAAGTAAGAAAAAATATTATACAAAAGATCGGATGACAAGCAGATGACTTGGCCACTGATTGATTGTTTCAGTGTCTCACTGATTAGACTGATATAGAGATAAACAGAAAAACAGGAGTTAACCTTTTTCGTTCCATTGTGTTGGTCGTACGTGTAATACCAGCCAGGATAACCTCCTTGTATGTGAGTTTTCGTATTAAAACAGTGGAACCTCGTCCTTTCCAGAGAATCCAACGAATTTCCGAGCCTCACTCCCAACGACTCCATGCACTTACCAAAATCTAAATCTTCCGCACCAGAATTAAACGTGCAACCCTTTTCCTGGTTGTGTCTGCGTCCGTATATCTTCAGAGCTTCTCTGCTCGCTATGTACCCGGCCCCGCCACTTGTGTATCCTTGCTTGGTGTACTTTAAAAACTTCTGGCCGAAGAACACAGGCGAGTTGTGATCCTGCGCCGATAGAAAGTAGCGCAGATTTTCCATGATGACGTAAGTGTCGTCATCAGCCTTCAGGAACCAATTATAGTCTTCCATGTAGTGTTTGTAGGCGTGGTCAAACGCTTCATGTGTCTTGTCGCCAAGGTGACCACGTCCGTCGGTTACGTTTAAAATGAGCGTTGGTAGGTTTTCCTCTGCGGAGCGGGTCACAAATAGAAGTTTGTTGCATCGTTTTCCCCAAGTTTCTTTGACGTGAATCGCCTTTTTCTGATGATTTTCAGGATACGTCATCACAAGACATAGGATTTTGATATTTTGGAATAGTCTGTCGGCTTCTGTTGTGTCATCTGAAAAGAAATGATAGCGCAGTGTAAAAAAGGAACTATGTGACTTAAAATAATCTCGTTGGAATCCAACTAGGCCTATCACGGATTGTTCTGTCGGTTTTTTGCCTATATGTGGTGGATAGGCCACAATGCTTATCTACAGAGAAGATTTCCAAATACAAGTTTATTTATTTAAATAGTATAGGAATCACATAATGGGTTTATTTTATATAACTTCAGTCGCTTTAATTTGCTACTTTAAGTAATCCATTTCATTGCGAGTAAGCCTTTATTTCAGTTTAGCACCTAGTCACCCCTGGTCATTAAGTAATTATCGACGTTACGTGACCTTTTGTCATCAATTCTAGTTTAGTGCGCCCTCCCTTGTTAAATTATTCAAGTTAACAATGAGAGTTCCACTACAAACGTACGATCTTCGGTCGAAGTGTTTCGAACAATACCAATTAAGTATCGCGTAGTGAGAAGCGAATACACAGATCTGTGTGTAAAAAAAGTTTCCCTTTTGCGCCGTTAAGAAAACGAGTCTAAGTCATTAGAAACAAAATCAGGTGGTCTAAGCGCTCCCCGGAAAGTCTTAGACATTTCGTTTGCGTTCCAAATGAGAAACCAGCTCAAGGGATCCGATTCCAGGGAGGGACTCAACCTGTTGCGAGAACGTTTTGAATAACGAGAAGCTATGACTGTGAGATATGAGAGAGGCAATAGAAATATGAGAGAGGCAATAGAAAAAATCAGGAACAGAGAAGCCTGGAGACGTCAAGTTGAGGACTCATCGTCGGCCCCGGCCTGACGGAGGAGAAACAAAGAAAGAAAAAAAGATGACTGTGAGATCAGGGAATGACATGCCTACAATATGCATAGCTTTAATTCAAACGGTTTAGCCCAAGTTGAAATCACAAGAGTTCACACTCATAAAGTTACAAGGTAGAATTGGGTTAGTGCTTAGACTAAAGGAAATGCAGATCTAGCCCCCCTACGTCAATGTCCGGACCGGTTAACACAAATCAGTAGCAATCGACAAGGTCGATACTCCGTAAATCTGGACGGAAGTCTGTCCGCAACTGTCAAAGGTTATAAAGAGAGATGACCTTTACTGTTAGAATTCAATCAATCAATCAATCAATCAATCAATTAGACATTTATATAGCGCGCTCTTCAAGGCAACTATTCAGAGGCGCTCCCAGCCCAACCTCGACGAAAGAGAACAGCCTTAAGAGCAGAGAAGAAAGAGGTGGATGAGTCTCGAGGGAGAGACCGCAATCCAACAGGAAGGCCATTCCAGATAGTGGGACCGGCAACGGAGAATGCTCGCTGTTGCATGGTTGCAGTGCGAGCGAAAGGAACATGTAAGTCACCGCGGGCGGTGGAACGGAGTGAACGGCGACCAAGAAGTGCGGACGCTGGAAAACAAAGCTCACGTAGATAGAAAGGAGCGCGGCCAAGCTGACACTGCCAGACAATAGAAGCAACCCGGTATAGAGGCAATCTATCTTCCGAATTAGAATCGATTAAATGTGTTGAATTAGAACTGACAACATAAGTCTGGATACAAGAACGTAGCCTACTTCGCAAACTGTTGGCATAACAATTATATAGGCCCTAAATGTTAGATCGAAGGAAAAGAACAACATCGGAATTTTCCCGACCTGCCACCACGGAAGAGGCACAGTCGGATTCCAAGACAGAGTTTACGTAATTATTTGCCATCCTTAAGGAAGCGGCCAATGCTAAACCTTCCTTCGACAGCGTGGCCTATTGGCCTACATGATATACTTCTAACAGTCATTTCTAGAGCCTTTTTAAAATTCCAAGCCAAGACTAATATGAACAGAGGTAGTAGTATGAAACGGCCATTTTATGTTGAAATGAGAAACGGTAAGGATATGGACAGTTTCGATTTGAGTAGGCCTATAGATAAATAGCCTTTGACTTTCAGTAGTAGGCCCGATAATAATAATTTACAAACAGTTCGATGACAGCAGTATTTCAGAGTTCGACATAAATTCTCTACACGCACGAATCTATCGCCGACATTTGTTGTAACTGAAATTTCAATTCAGGACATTAATATACTTTATGTTGCTCAAGGCAGAAACATGAAGATTGGAATAAACTCAGAACGAAAAAAAAACCGAAAATACAAAAAACACAAAATAGGGCCTACAAAACACCAACTCAAGCTAACGCCCCGGAGGCGTAAGCTCTATTATATAAACCTGCTGTCTGACATAAGACATGTTGTCCTTTACTGACACACCAAGACCATTAATTAGATCATTCGTGCCATAATAACTGAATGTCAACGACAGTATGCTGAGTGTACTATTACCAGCATTGTTTGCATATTTTGGTAGTTTAAACATGGCCATAACTCTCATAGATTTATAGTTAATAGGCCCTACCAAAGCAAAATCTTTTCCCTCGTGTCTTAAGAATAGGTCTACACAATGGACTGCCACTTACAGGCACTTTCTCTCCAAGAGACCAGACCATTATCAGACGGGTCAAAGCGGTCCATGCATTTATGCAATTGCAACAATATGGATTTTCAAAACTTTCCGCTACTGCGCAAGCGTGGTTTTATCCCCAAACCCCTTAACTTAGCAAAGCGCAGGTTTCACGTTTCCTTGCGTGAGCGCCCACGTGATAAATTGCGAGACAGCCTACTTAATACGACCCGGCAGGCATGTTCTGTTTGGTTGCAAGACGCATCCAACAGCTGAGGCTGTGATCAGTGCGTGTCAGCTAGGCGTACCGAGTTACGGTTATCGCTGATCAACGTCTCTAACAAGAGGTAAACAATCCGACAGCTCGTCAATGGACAGTCGTAGTAATTTCCAATACGCATGCGTAATCTTGCAAACTATGGAGTGCGATATCACGTTCACAGTCTTCAAGCATGCATGATACTTTTTATTTTTATTTTTTTCCGGATATTTCTATAGCGCCTCTCGAAGTCAACTACTACTCAGAGGCGCTCCCGACTACAGCATTGGTGTACTGTGTCGGAGTTTTCACGCCGAAGCGCCACGAGCAATTGCGAGTGAAGGACTTGCCCAAGGTCCGTACGCAGCGGCTAGAGTGGGATTCGAACCTGCAACCCTTCGGTCACAAGGCGCCGAACTTACCACTGAGCCACCACGCCCCACGTGTTGATAAGCTGGCTGAAAGTGTCTCTTGCATGTTATTTTGCCTGTTACCTTGATCACTTGCAACTTTTGCTGTTTAATTTTCTATCATTGAAATCCTCCGTTCTGATAGGCTTGAAATTACTGCGGTATACTCTACGTCTGCTGAGAATGTCCTTCTCTAAACACCCGGTGACAGAGGGAGTTACAGATCCTATCACCTGCGAACGATGTAAGCTATGAACTTCGACACATGTTGTCTACTGTCATTTCTGGATGATGACTCAACCAGATAGCTGGGCACGTTTCGTTTTTTGATAGCGTTTATATTCTTAATGACTTAACCATCACTTAGGCTTCCTTGACCACAATTTGCCTGTGTTCTTCGGCCAGACGTTTTTACTGTTTACACGGCATAGGCTGCGCTTTTGTGAAGTACTATAACTGTGTTTATTACATGTTTGTGCACCAAAGTGCGAATAGCAACTGGTTAATAAAGAATCAAACTATACTTACCCACTTACTTATAGTAAGTTTCTAAATACATACACATCTAGCAACATGTTCTGTAACAAATATAGATTGTTATCACTGCCAATTGTACTTTTATGAACATAAGTTACCTCCATGAAAGCGACTTTCGTTGAAGGAAAGTTGGTTGAGATTCGCATTAGCCCATCGTAATATCGATCTTTCAGTTTCGACCTCCAAGAAATCATTATCGTACCCGAATGCAGTTGTTTGCCATACGGTGTCTTCCCGAATGCGAACTGTTGACCGCATTAGGATATTTGAATACGAAAACAGCATGCCAGCAAGAAAGCCGAGCAGAAGAGGAAAGGCAAATCTTGAACACGTTGTCATTATTGCCAATCCAGCCGTATTAGAAGACTTTTATAGAGCAGTCATTGGAAAACGCAGAACGAAAAAGAGCTATTAGTCACAGGAATGAACCAAAGTCTAGTAGTCGTGATCCGTTAAAGAGAAGTCCTGACGAGATCAGAAAGGTCCGGTCAACTGGAGGCTCTTTCAGAGTAGCCTACTATTCACAGGGATGAACTTGGAAGGCTATGTTTAAAAATCTTAAAACTAACCCAAGCGGATGATTTTAAAACATCGTTATCGTCACACAACATATGGCTTCCAAGTCAAGCGATTTGAAGCGATATAACAATCCGCACACGTAGGCCTACTCTTTTGGACGCATCTAATCATGTCCGAAAAGTAAGAAATGTCTGTGTTGACAATCACCTTTCTGCCACCTTCCGCAGGCTACTAACTTCTGGTGTGTTACAGTTGAACATCCGAGGCTTCGTTCGTTGAATGGCTATTACTCTAAAATTTCAAGAAACTTAGAGAAGGTCAATTCTGAAATTCAAGACAAGTGGATATAAAGAGGAATACAGTACAGAAGTACGCAGTGCTTTTTTCAGCCGGAACGCGCCGGAACGGCATTCCGGCACCTTTTTCAGCTACTAAAAATTATTTATTTATTTTAATAATAAAAACAATAATTTAGTTATTTAAATTTAATTTAAGTGTTTTTGAACTGTTTTCAGTATTTATTGAGACCCCTACCAACCCCAATCCCGTTTTTCTAGTGATTTTAGCCCGCCCATAATTGTTGCGTTCCGGAACCTATTGTTCCGTTTCGGAACCTTTTTTTTATAGAAAGCGCACTGGACCTACGTATGTATCCGTCGCTCTTTGCAGTTGCCTACCATGTCTAGCGCATACACTGTTGTCTCATTATCCTATCATAAAAATGACATAAACTTCAAGTAATTTTATGGAACCAAGTTCACGGTCGTTGCCATGGATACATATGAGATTCTTTATCTTTATGAAAATAAATTTTGTATCTTTAAATGCAGATATTTATTTGTAATTTAGCCTTTAAATTAGGGCTGTACCGAAAAGGTGATTATCACTATTCGGCCGAATACGAATAATTGGGCCAACTATGCGGCTGAATACGAATACGAATAGTTTATAAAATAGGTCTACTGACAACATTAAAAAATACGTTAACGTTCACTCACTGTACAAAAAGAAGGAGACTACTGACACTGCGATACCGCGATCCAGGCAGTAGGCAACGCCTGGCTGCAACCACACAATACGTGTATATTAGGTTAATGAAAGAGTTACTTCAGTCCACTCGATATAGCAGCCGCATATGCAGAAACAGATGTCACGTGACCACTATTCGTATTCGGTCCCACTGCTACTATTCGGCCGAATACCGAATAGTTATTTTGCCCACTATTCGGCCCCGAAGCCAATACGAAGCGAATGTTCGGTACAGCCCTACTTTAAATATTCGATTTATTAGATTACACAATGTATGCACGTGCTCAGTCTAGTCGGTCGGTCGGTCAACACGTTTTGTCGCTTAACTCAGCGTATGTCGAGCCAAGCGTACTCGAAAGCTTCTCTGTATATCCCGGTGTTCTTTGACTTTGTTCTCTGGGACTGCTCAACGTTACAACTGATGAACAAGTGACAGAGATAGGGATGATTGCTACTTAAACTGACGAAGGTCCTTTGTGGAGTGAAGCCAAAGGTTCTTCAGCTGTCGAGTTGATCGATAGAAACTGTCGGCCAATAACAGTGCGTGTTATCGTGTCAAAACCTTTGCAGTTCATGGCTTCCGTGACTGCATTATTTTTCAATGTATTATTATCTGGCGATTGTAGACACTGAGGCTTTTGATGCGAAGACCGAATTCTTAAGCTGTCAAGTTGATCGATAGAAACTGCCGGTCAATATCAGTAGGCCCAGGGTGGGAACTGTCGGGGGTTTGGGGAGTTCAACCCCCCAGTCTTTCTTAGGACCCCCAGTTCAGTTTTCATTGCACACCCCAGTGGGATCGTTTCCAACCCATCAGTTGTGCTAGTGTGATTTAGCATTATTTAACTCTGAGTATCTGACAAAGACAAGACATTTTCATGGTGTATCATGCATGCATTTGTGACCTTTCTCAACAAAGGAATTGATTTTGATTTTCGAGTCTGACTTGCAAAACTGCTAGCGTTGAAATCAGCTGCTTTCAGATTTCGTTGACATCAGCTTACAAAATACGGATAAAATATTCAACCCCCCCCCCAATCTCTTCTGCAATTCCCACAATGAGTTGGCCAACGTGTTTTCGTGTCAAAACCTTACAGTCCACGGCTTTCGTGACTACATTATTCAATGTATCATCTGGCAATAGTAGACACTAAGGTGATTCGAATCATTATAGACATTATCTCTCAGTCAAATCAAGACAGGTATGCTTCGTTTCGAAGATCTACAAACGGCAAACGTGCGCTGTCCGTACACAGGATGCAATTCGCGATTAGAAGCAGTCGGGAAGATTTACGAAAAGAATACGAAATGCATGAGAAATGTGTCTGTAACGGGATTCTGTATTTCTGGCGGCTAGGAGGTACAAATATGGAATGGTAGTAGTAGTAGTAGTAGTAGTAGTAGTAGTAGTAGTAGTAGTAGTAGTAGTAGTAGTAGTAGTAGTAGTAGTAATAGTAGTAGTAGTAGTAGTAGTAGTAGTTGTAGTAGTAGTAGTAGTAGTAGTAGTAGTAGTAGTAGTAGTAGTAGTAGTAGTAGTAGTAGTAGTAGTAGTAGTAGTAGTACTAGCAATGGTAGCAATAGTAGCAATAGTAGTAGTAGAAGTGGTGGTTATGTTGTAGTAGTGGTGTAATAGTAGTAGTTTTAGTAGTAGTTCAAGTTGTCAGTGTTGGGTATGAGTTAACTCAGATGAGTTGAAACTCACGAGTTAACTCACTTGCTGTGAGTTTTAGTTAACTCACCTTAAAGAGTGTGAGTTATGAGTTTGAGTTAATTCATAATTTCTGTGAGTTTGAGTTGTAACTGTCAATTATTTAAACTCAACTCACTCTTCGGCATTCGGCACATATTATGTTGAAACAAGCCTTTTTTATATCGTCGGCTTTCCATACTGGTGAGTGGTGACGGCAGGGAGGGTCGTAAACACGGCCAGCAGCGGCGGGCGAACAGTGTTCAAGCACTGCATATTTTGTATATTGTGAACAGTTAAGAACAACATGGCTGAAGTACCGTGTATTCTTGATGGAAAATATTTTTCTGTTACAAGTAGGCGTGATGGAAAAATTGCGTGAGTTGATGATTTAACTCATTTAACAACTGAGTTTGAGTTAACTCATTTCACTTAGGATGAGTTGAGTTTGAGTTTAAACTCATTTTGAGGTGCATGAGTTGAGTTTTGATTTAACTCATATTTTCTTCTCTGAGTTTACACAACACTGGTAGTTGTATATAGCTATATACTGTCTATAAATCAGACATCTTGAGACAATACTGTTTATAATATTATATCTCTTTTGGTTTTGTTTTACTGATATTGTGTAGTTTTCGCCACTGTGTGCATTGTTGCTGTAAAGTATTAGCGTTTGTCTCGTGCTAATAAAAGATTACTTACTTACTTACTTGGTAATAATAATGGTAATAGTAATGTAATAACAAACTGATAATATTTCGCATTATTATATCTATCATAACACTTATAATTATTACTATAATTTTTGTTATTTTCATTTTTTTATGCCCCGAGGTACATATAATCCCTTGGGGACTTAATATTAATTAAAAGAAGTATATAATTTAGTATACATATTTTCATTATTATTTATTATTTTAAGATATGAATTCATTATAAATGATAATGTCATTCTTATTATGATTAAAACTCAGGAAAGCGTTGCTCTGGAATGTCTAGCTCTCGCTGACAGTTTTATCGGTGGAAAAGTGTTGCTCGATGTGATTGCATTGAAGCACTGGATGACCATGACTAAGGGCTGATAGAGAAAAGTAGTCTATCTGTTACCTCTCGATATTTAAGGAAATCGGTGCCTCGTATGATATCACGTGGCATGATTTTGCCAAGGCGTCAATAACAGTGGAGTCCCAGACAAGATACGTCACTTTACTTGACACCACAGCACACAGATGTCATCATCATCATCAGCATCATCATCATCATCATCATCATCATCATCATCATCATCATCATCATCATCATCATCATCATCATCATCATCATCATCATCATCATCATCATCATCATTATCGTTATTATTATTATTATTATTATTATTATTATTATTATTATTATTATTATTATTATTATTATTATTATTATTATTATTATTACTATAGAAGCAATAGTTATTATTATGATTATTATTATTATTGGTCTATTATCATTATTGATATAATTATTATTTGTAACATCATCATTATTATCAGCATCAGCATCAGCATCATCATCATCATCATCATCATCCTCTTCATCATCATCATCATCATCATCATCATCCTCTTCATCATCATCATCATCATCATCATCATCATCATCATCATCATCATCATCATCATCATCATCATCATCATCATCATCATCATCATCATCATCATCATCATCATCATCATCATCATCATCATTGTAATTTATTAATTTTTGGAGGCTTTCGATTTACTACCATTAGGGCCTACAGCTTGGGTTGTCATGAATATCACTGTCGTTGAATGCTAATGCAGTTAAGTTTGGTTTTGAAATAATCGAAAAGTCTGAATCTTTAATGTCAATTGAAAAAGATTTATGTGCAGACAGACGCGAGACTGAAGATAATTATGCCTCTGTGCTCCACAGATGTTAGGCCTACTGTGCGATACTGACTGATACATCGGCCGATAGCACGTACACAGTGGGCGTTTTGAATGAAGGCTGTCAATAGAAACTTAATGGCATAGAGCCGATGTGCGAATCGAGCCATTGTGTCGTCCGGCAGAATGTACAAAAGAGTCGAATGCCTTTTCATTGTTTTTCATCAATCGTATAGTGGATTGTACATCTGTTTCAATGGTTCACTTACTAAATGCTGACTATAGGCCAATTGCATCGTTCTTTTCTCTTGGCTCCTCTTCAGAGTTCGGCTTACTTGATTGACGTACAATACAACACAATATGGCTGAAATTTCATAATTCCCCCAAAACATTACATTGTATTTGAGCAACTCCACGTAGTGATACACTACACATATGGTTTCTTTTAAGGTTCACCCTTTGACAGCTGTTCACCTAAACCTGATTGTCTGTATATTTCGAAAGCTGACCAATAAAGTATTACTAATACCACTTCCGCTACTGCTACTACTGTTAGTAGCTACTAGTACTACTACTACTACCACCAACACAGCACTACTGCTACTACTATTATTATAACTACTACTACTACTACTACTACTACTACTACTACTACTACTACTACTACTACTACTACTACTACTACTACTACTACTACTACTACTACTACTACTACTACTACTACTACTACTACTACTACTACTACTACTACTACTACTACTACTACTACTACTACTACTACTACTACTACTACTACTACTACTACTACTACTACTACTACTACTACTACTACTACTACTACTACTACTACTACTACTACTACTACTACTACTACTACTACTACTACTACTACTACTACTACTACTACTACTACTACTACTACTACTACTACTACTACTACTACTACTACTACTACTACTACTACTACTACTACTACTACTACTACTACTACTACTACTACTACTACTACTACTAAGAGTGGTCTCTCTCACTCTGATACAGGCGGCTGCTTCCACGCTTGTCCATGCGTTTGTGGTTTCCCGTCTCGACTACTGTAGCGCCCTTTACGCTGGCTTCCCAGCTGCCCGTCTTTGGTGCTTGGACCGTGTTTTGCGTGCAGTTGCACGCCTTACTGGTCGCATCTCCGGATTCGGTCAAGTTTCTATTTATATGCGGGATGTCTTGGACTGGCTCCCATTCCCGCTGAGTATGGCCTACAGGGTCTCTGCACTGGTCAGGCGTTGTCTGGATGGACTTGTCCCCTCTACTGCGGGAACTTTGTCGCCCTACTTCGGGGGTCCTGCGACGATCTGATCTTCGCTCGGCTGACCACACCGAGCTCTCGGTCACCCGCACGCAGACAGCCAATATGCAGCACCGTTCTTTTTCGGTTGCTGGCCCCGCAACCTGGAATAACCTCTCTGTTGCACTCCGCCTGGTTCCTATGACTCACTCTACCTCGTTCCTTACAAACTTAAAGACTACTCTCTTTAGCCGTGGTTGGACCACATTGAAGGGGCGCTATGAAGCTCCTTAATAATAATAATACTACAGATACTACTACTCCTGCTACTACCATTATGGGCCTACTACCATTACCACCACCACCACTACCACTATGACGTTAAGAAGTGCACAATAAAGACGGAAACAGGAAACACCAGGAACCACAAACAGAAAGATTAGAATTATGCTAAATCTGTTGCTATTCATACAAGACTAATTTAAAGGACTCAGAGTGGTGCAGGAATTCATGGGTTTCCTGTAAGATAGACCTAAGATTAACTATAGTCTTGGTCAGTGCCGCAAATCTTTGCAGCGGTGGCTGGTCAAAGCATTTAGTTCCAAAACACGACCTTCTTTGCAATCTGCTCTCTGTCTCTCTGTCTGTCTGTCTGTCTGTCTCTCTCTCTCTCTGTATGTCTGTTTGTCTGTCAATCTTATTCTGCCCCATCACTGTTTTATGTGGACGACCTATCGGCGCTCCTACTGTATAAAATAACATATTGCACATACACTGAAAATGCACTGTATATATACTGAATTGCAGTTTGTTGCATGAAACCGCTCGTCGTAGCCGATTGAACACGGAACTCTAGTCAACCACAGTAATTATTATTATTATTATTATTATTATTATTATTATTATTATTATTATTATTATTATTATTATTATTATCATCATTAGTAGTAGTAGTAGTAGTAGTAGTAGTAGTAGTAGTAGTAGTAGTAGTAGTAGTAGTAGTAGTAGTAGTAGTAGTAGTAGTAGTAGTAGTAGTAGTAGTAGTAGTAGTAGTAGTAGTATTGTTATTATCATCATTATTATTATTGTCATTGTTATCATTATTTTTATAGCAATGCCAGGGACATGCGATCCATCGAGATTTAAAATGGCTGTGCAGAATTGTAAATGTGTTCAGTTAGCAGTACTAAAAATATTGATAAACTGATTTCAAAAACTTTATTATTCAGCGAAACATGACTATCTACACATAAGAGAATCGAACAATATCCCAAAGCAGATGTGCAGTCAACAACCGTATAGAAACAATCTATAATCTATGATCACTCAGTTGATTCGCTGTTCAAAACTAGTCATTCATTCAGTCAGTCACTCAATCGATCTATGCATTCCAGCGATCTTTTCATAAAATGGTCGATCAGTCAATAAGTCCGACAATAAATCAATCAATTGACTTATCAACCAATCCCTTCTGTAGCCACAGTAATGCAAACGTGATAATATTTTATGAATGTCTCCAGCTATTTATATTCTAAGTCTTCGTTCTCCTTGTGCTTCAACATCGCACTCACAGTGTTCTCACACTGTTCCTGTTATGTTCTCACACTGTTCCTGATATGTTGTCACAACGTCCTCGCAGTGTTGCTATATTCTGAAATTACTATAGTCGCGTCATTGGAGCACCGAATATTATGGTCTTCGGATAATAATGCTAAAGACATGTAACGAACGTTGAATTTAAATCCATCTTCTTTGCAGTGGCCACACACAGTCTAGAAACATGCAGAAAACAAGAAGTGAGGAAACTGTAGTTTTTAATCTAGTGACTTTGATCGGGTCACTTTGAAAAAGGAATATGCAACGCATCAGTCAAAAGGCCTTGAATCAATGCTTAAGTGTGGGATTACGTTTGCACGAACCTTCAGTCAATCAGTGAATCAGAGAGTCAATGAGTGAGTTATTCAGTCATCATTCATTCATTCTTTCAGTCAATCAGTCAGTCAGTCAGTCAGTCAGTCAGTCAGTCAGTCAGTCAGTCAGTCAGTCAGTCAGTCAGTCAGTCAGTCAGTCAAGCTATCAACCCATCAAAGAATCAAGCAAGCAATTCAATCCACCACATAATACCATGAAATGTCCAATAACCGTGTGGCTTTAGTCGCATGTTATTCTAACAACGAACATGTACTGTAGGCTGTGCGATCTGTTTAACTGGAACTTACAGACTTTTCGTAATGTGAAGTTGACATTGATTGTATTATCGACTTCGCTGTAAATCTTCTTAGACATACATGCATCCTAATATCAATATAAAGATATTGTGTCGGGACTCTTAGCGTGCCTTTGTGCCATAGTTACATGTAAAAGTCCAAAGGTCGCCTAACAATATACATCTAGCACCAGTAGACAGAACGTTTGCCTCCACTGTCAGTTACAAACTTAGGCATTCTCAACCGCCGAGGCCATGGAAAATAAAGTCGCTAACACTTAAAACCAAATGATGATGCTCAGGACAAGCTCAGCAACTCTACTCTTCATCTTTAATCTAGTGACTTTGACTCTAGTTACTCGAGCAGCCAACCCGTGGCCGCTGTAGGCCTAATCGACAATTGCGATTATTGCCTCTCGGAGTCTGTCAAAAGTAAAAAAAATATGTAGTTTACGATGCACAATCAAGCATTTCTCTGCAGTTGCGTGCTTGTGTGTAAACATCTGGACTTATGAATTGCTTCCCTTCAAGAAACAAAATTCCGATATTGATTGTAACGCAATCTTAGCTTCCCGAAAGTTATGATCAATTCAAGCTCTGAATTGCTTACCTCTTCTAATGTCCATATCCATAACTTCCGTAGCCACCATATCCACCGTATCCACCATTTCCGTAACCACCATTTCCGTAACCACCGTATCCACCATATCCACCGTATCCACCATTTCCGTAGCCTCCGTATCCGCCATATCCACCGCCGTACCCTCCGTTCCCACCATATCCTCCGTATCCACTGCCATACGTGACCTCAACAATAGCAACGGCCAATAGCAGCAAAGCAATGACGGCCTTCATCTCTGCGATCTCAAACAGCTACAGACGACAGGATACAACTGGATGGTTGACTGTATCAAATGCTTGCTAAAAGTCAACGAACCTACCACCTTATATACTATTGCTAGACAACTATCACCACAGGACATGCATGGGAACACGCAGTCAATGTCGCATTTCGTGAATTTCTATCACGTCCGATGCATCATAAATTCTTGCGGAACTCCTGACACACACGTTTGTCTGAGAAACTGCTTTCTTATGTTAATGTTCAGTAACTGAATCAAACAGTAATGTGGCCAGAAATATATGTTATACATGTAGCTCAGCGTCATGATGCACACGCAGCGTTTTTGTATGCAGTCAAAGGTTTGTTATTAATATACCTGGGGCTAGTTTGGTAATGTCTTGACTTAGGTGCGCTTTATGTGAATTTTTTTTATCAGATAATGAAAGTCTGAGTATCCTAATCGCAATTACTCATGGTTCAAGATAACAGAATAAAGTTCGGTTTTAGTTTCCTTCAGTATAATTTGTAACAGACTAGGATTGTTGTAAGATCTAACACCAGACACCCATTGTCTTCCTATATGCCAGCGGTTCTCAACCTTTTTAGTGCTGCGAACCCTTTACAATATTTCCAAAGTTGTGGCGACCCCCAGCAATAAAATTAATTGCGTGGGGCCCTACTCCCCTTCACCGCAGTTTTGCTACTATTATGATGCATTTCACTTCTCACCATTTGACAATCCATACGCATCATGCATAAGAGGATAATAAATCACTAATCAACGAAACAATTTGTAATTTAAAAAAAAATAATTTTGAAATTGTTAAAAGTAAAATATAGTAAATGAAATGTTTACTTGAAGTTTAATATTCATTGTGTATTGTACTGTGACTGTACTATTGAGAGCTACACATTTCAATGCCAGCTGCTATATTTAAAGCTTGAACATTACTTAAGACTTAAGAAAACAAAGCCAACAGTATTATTTCAATTATAACTAGAAAAATGATGGAGTTTTGCAATCCAAAGAAGAGCGTTAATGAGAAGACTGTGCTTGCGCTCGTGAATAGGCTGGTGTCCTGCGCTTGGCCTTCGAGTGGCGCTTTAGAAGTTTGGAGATTACGATCACGATTGCTTCTTTCTCACCAGATCAGAAATTCTCGGACCAGTCTTAGTAAGAACGCAACGCAGATATCATAATTACATAAAATATTAAATATTAAACTGTGCTGACGACTTTTGTTTACACATTTCTGAAGGTTCCAGCCTACCCCTGGCAAATCGTAAGGCGACCCCCGTGGGGGTCGCGACCCACAGGTTGAGAACCGCTGCTATATGCCAATAGATGCGCATTTACATAGCTGCTGGTGCTATGCGGTAATAATCAATATGGCTTTCAGTATAACTCGAAATACTGCTACATGTCTTAAAAAGCCCTGCAGTATAGTCTTGCCTTGGCTTCACCTATATTCACCGCTGTGAGCATTGCTGCTCCTAAAGCCGTGTACTAAGTGGATTATCATCTTACCTTACGTTACTTTATCTTAACGCATTTTTTTACTTTTACAAACACAATTGTGGTGTCCGGTGCAGTTGAGAGTTGACGATGTCGAGTAACATTGCCTTCAGGTAAACCTTTAACGTCTTCAGCGGGCAATCAGTATAAAATGTTGCTGGCAATAAAACTTTTCTGACATCCGCACTACGCCGAGCAGTCTGCCATGGCTCAGGCTTTTTTGATATTGATGAACTGTTTCTAGTTTAAACCAGTACTAATAACACTGATACTACTACAACAAAACTACTACTTCCACTTAACCACTGATACTACCACTACTACTACTATTACTACTACTACTACAACTACTATTAATACTACTATAAATTATTATCATTGCCATTACTCTCACCATTGTCACTATTGTTATTAATTAGTGAATTCTATCGCGCCTGGTCTAATATACAAAGCAGAAACAAATCAAATACAAAACAAAACCAAGCAGGTAGGCGGCCATGATCCAGAAGTTAAGTCCATTAAAAGAGAGAAGCAGCTTTTGGTGCATATTCGATTTGGAAAAGACAAATCTAAAGATGAGAACGAAATGACATAAGAGTCTGAGCAGAGTTCCAAAATCTAGGTCCTACAACTGAAAAACTCGTTCAGCAAAAACAGTTCTCCACCTATTCTTGGTATGACCAGAGGAATATGGACTAAATTTAAGTAGAAGCTTATTGTAGTTGACTATTATAGTTCCATGTTGAATAGACTACGACGAGCGATTTCGTGCAACAAACTGCGATGGAGTACAGTGCATTTTCAATGTAGCCTATGTCCGATATCTTGGATGCTTGAACCGAATTTTGCGTGCAGCTGTGCGCCTTACTGGTTGCATCCCCAGATTCGGCCAGGTTTCTGTTTATATGCGGGAAGTCTTGCACTAGCTCCCATTCCCGCTGCGGAGCGCCTGCAGGGTCTCTGCACTGGTCAGGCGTTGTCTGGATGGACTTGTCCCATCCTCCATACCTGCGGGAGCTTTGTCGCCCTACCTCGGGGTCCTGCGATGATCTGCTCTTTGCTTGGCTGACAGGCCGAGCTCATGGTCACCCCGCACGCGGACAGCCATTATGCAGCGCCGTTCTTTTTCGGTCGCTGGCCATGCAACCTGGAATGGGATCCATGTTGTGCTCCGCCTGGTCCCTATAACTCACTCTACCTTGTTCCTTACTAACTTAAGAAGTGCTCTCTTTAGCCGTAGTTGGATCGAGAGCGCTCCTGAGTAGATCACCTTGAAGGGGCGCTATATAAAAGCTCCTTAATAATACTACTACAGCTACTTAATAATAATACTACTACAACTACTACTATTCCTGTTACTACCACTACCATTACCACCACCACCACTGCCACTACCATTACCACCACCACCACTACCACTATGACGTTAAGAAGTTCACAATAAAGACGGCAATAGGAAACACCAGGAACCACAAACAGACAGAACGATTAGAATTATGCTAAAACTTCTGCTATTTACATATGACTAATTTGTAGGACTCAAAGTGGTGCAGGAATTCATGAGTTTCCTGTAAGATAGACCTAATATTAACTATAGTCTTGGTCAGTGCCGCAAATCTTTGCAGTGGTGGCTGGTCAAAGCATTTAGTTCCACAACACGACCTTCTTTGCAATCTGCACTATGTCTCTCTTTCTGTCTGTCTGTCTATCTGTCTATCTATCTATCTATCTATCTATCTGTCTGTCTGTCTGTCTGTCTGTCTGTCTGTCTGTCTGTCTGCCTGTCTGTCTGTCTGTCTATCTGTCTATCTGTCTATCTGTCTGTCTGTCTGTCTGTATGTCTGTCTGTCTGCCTGTCTATCTGTCTATCTGTCTATCTATCTATCTATCTATCTATCTATCTATCTATCTATCTATCTATCTATCTATCTATCTATCTATCTATCTATCTATCTATCTATCTATCTATCTATCTATCTATCTATCTATCTATCTATCTATCTATCTATCTATCCATCTCTCTATCTAGCAATCTATCTATCTATATATCTATATATCTATTTATCTATCTATCTCTGTACGTCTGTCTGTCTGTCAGTCTTACTCTGCCTCATCGCTATTTTTATGTGGACGACCTATCGGTGCTCGTATACTGCGCTGTAATCCACTGTGTTGTTTAACATATTGGACATGCATTGAAAATGCACTGTACTGCGTTGCAGTTTGTTGCATGAAACCGCTCGTCGTAGTCTATTCAACATGGAACTCTAGTCAACTACAATAAGCTTACTTAAATTTAGTCCTTATTCCTCTGGTCATCCCAAGAACTGGAACTGTTTTTGTTGAACGAGTTTTTTCAGTTAGACGACCTAAATTTTGGACCTCTGTATCAGTCTGTGTTGCTCAGATGCTTATGTCGTTTCTTTCTAGACTTTAAATTAACCTTTTCCAAACTGAATATGTACCACAGGATGCCTCAGAGTGGCTCTCTGTTTTAATGGACTTAACTTCTGGATCATAGCCGCATACCGGCTTTTTTTCGTTGAACCAACGGTTCATGCTTTGTATTTTAGAACCGGCGCGACAGGAGTCACTAATTAATAAGAATAGCGACAATACTAATAGTAATGATAATGATAATAAATATTTCTAATAGTAGTTGTAGTAGTAGTGGTAGTAGTGGTAGTAGTAGTAGTAGTAGTAGTAGTAGTAGTAGTAGTAGTAGTAGTAGTAGTAGTAGTAGTAGTAGTAGTAGTAGTAGTAGTAGTAGTAGTAGTAGTAGTAGTAGTTTTGCTGTAGTAGTAGTAGCAGTATGACAGTACCAAGTTTTGTTGTAGTAGTAGCAGTATCAGTGTTCGTAGTATTGGCTAAAACTGGAAACAGTTCAACAATATCAAAAAAACCTGAACCAGACTGCTCGGCGCAGTGCGGAAGTCATAAAAGTTTTATTACCAGCAACATTTCAAGCTGATTGCCCGCTGAAGACGTCAAATGTTTACCTGAAGGCAATGTTACTCGATATCGTCAACTCTCAACTGCACCAGACACCACAATTGTGTTTGTAACAGTAACAAAATGCGTTAAGATAGAGTGACGTAAAGTAAGATGATGATCCACGTAGTACACGGCTTTAGGAGCAGCAATGCTCACAGCGGTGATTGTAAGGTGAAGGTGAGTCAAGGGCAAGTTTGTATTGCAGGGGTTTTTTTTGTTGTCCTTTTATCTTGAACCATACGCTATTGCGATCAGGATACTCAGACTTGCGTTATCTGATAAAAAAAATCACACAAAACTCTCATCTGAATCAAGACATTTCCAAACAAGCCCCAGTCATATTAATTGGAAACCTTTGACTGTATACACAACGCTGTGTATGCATTATAACACTAAGCGATACTATATATTTCTTGCCACATTACTCTTTGATTCAGTTGCTGGACATTAATACAAGAAAGCAATTTCTCAGACAAGCGTGTGTCAAGTGTTGCGCAAGAATTTATGATGCATTTGACGTGATAGAAATTCACGAAATGCGACAGTGACTGCGTGTTCCCATGCACGTGATGGCTGTGATGGCTGTGAAGCAGTAGTATATATAAGGTGGTAGATTCGTTGACTTTCAGCAAGCATTTGATACAGTCAACCATCCAGTCGTATCCTTTCGTCTGTAGCTGCTTGAGATCGCAGAAATGAAGACCGTCATTGCTTTGCTCCTGTTGGCCGTTGCCATTGTCGGGGTCACGTATGGCAGTGGATACGGAGGATACGGTGGGAACGGAGGATACGGCGGTGGATATGGCGGATACGGCGGCTACGGAAATGGTGGATATGGTGGGTACGGAGGATACGGCGGTGGATATGGCGGATACGGTGGTTACGGAAATGGTGGATACGGTGGTTACGGAAATGGTGGATACGGTGGATATGGTGGCAACGGAGGTTACGGATATGGACATTAGAAAAGGTAAGCAATTCAGAGCATGAATCGATCAAAACTGCGGGGAAACTAAGATTGAATTAAAATCAATTTCGGAATTTTGTTTCTTGAAAGGGAGCAATTTATATGTCCTGATGCTTACGCAAGCACAAGTACTCATCTGCAGGGAGATGTGTGATTGTGTGTTGTAAACTATATATGCTTTGGAAAGAATATAAAGTTTACAGCTGAACAACGAGATCGTAGCTTTGAGATGCGCCAATACACGAACTATATCGATTGCAACGGGCCAGTGGTAGTCATTATGTGTAGATGAATTGCAGTTCCATAAGGTAGACCCGAGAACAGCTACGTGTATGAAGTGTAAACGACTTTATTTTTCTTAGCTACGACATAGGAGGACAATTGGCCAATCCCCTCTTCGTTACTTGATCATTTTACTGACATTATGCGGTTTTTATAATCGTTAAAGATGCGTTATTTGAATCAATTTTTAATTTTTGCGTTTATGGATACTACATAGAACACGACATAATCTCTGCATTGATGCTAGGATGCGCTTATATCAAAGACGATGGCCACGAATGTTGTGAATATAATCACTGTCAACTTCACATTGCGAGATGTCTAGAAGTTCCTCTATATAGATCGCGCAGTGTTCATTGTTTGGATGACACACGACTGCAGGGCATATTTTAACTGTATAACTAGTGGGACAAATGTCCCAGTTACTGTAGTGTTAGGATTTGTCCCAGTATAGTTAGGCTGATTTGTCCCAGGCAATGTATGGTTAAAGTACCGGTATGAGTAGTGGGACAAAATGTTGGAAGAGTTTTAAGATTTGCCCCAGTAGTAAATTCCCAAAAAGGTCATGAACTTTTTCGGGAGATGAATTCCTAAGAAAAGGTCATGAACTGTTTTCGGGAGGTGACTTTTTCGGGAGATGACTCCCTAAAAAATGGTCATCAACTTTTCTGGAGGTGAATTCCTAAAGAAAAGTCATCAAGTGTTTTCGGGAGATGACTTTTTCAGGAGACGACTTCCTAAAAAAAAGTCATCAACTTTTTGGGGGGGAGAAGAATTCCGAAGCAAAGGTCATCAACGGTGGTTTTCGGGAGGTGACTTTTTTGGGAGATGACTTCCTAAAAAAAAGGTCATCAACTTTTTCGGGGAGATGAATTCCCAGAAAAAGGTGATCAAAGTTTTTCAGAGACGAGTTCCAAAATTTTGACCCAGTAGTCTAAATTCCTTAAAATATGCACTGCACGACTGAAGCCACACGGTTACTGGCACGCTTCATGGTTTACTTTAAAGCGATGGATTGATTGCTTGTTAGATTTTTTTATGGATTGATGGTGTGCCTGACTGACTAAATGATTGATTGACTGAGGGCTCGTGGAACTCGTAGGCCTAATATCACAATTAAATACTGATTTGAAGACCTTTTGACTGATACCTTGAATCTAATTTTTAGAAACAGCTCAAACGATTTTAAAGACTATAGATTTGCTTGCTTCTTGTTTCCTACAGGTTTCCATAGACTGTTTATGACCTCTGCAAAACAGATGGATTTCAACTCAACGTTCGTAACACGTCTTTCACACTAACTGATGATAATAGCAGCACCTCCGACGCCACCGCATAGTTTCGACATTGCGAGGACAGTGTTAGAATATTGCGAGGATGTGTGAGAACATGACAGGGACAATTTAAGAACATTGTCAGTGCGATGCTGGAACACATTTTGTATAGGCAGAAGATAAAATACTTGGACAAATTCACAGGATGTGTGTGCGTTAATGTTGTAACAGAAGGAAATGGTTAATCGGTCAGTGATTGATCGACCAATTGAATGATTTACTGCCTGATTGATCGATTGTCACGATTGATTGGTCAAGTATTTGATTAATAAATCGATCTTTCGAATAGTCGAATGATTGACTGATTGAATGAACAACGTTGATTTATTGAATTGATTTAGTGATCGATAGATAAGTATAATCGATTGTTTTGTGTATGGCTGTTGCCTGAACATCTGATTTACCGATTCGCTTCTGTGGAGATACTAAAGTTTCGCTGAATCTAATAAAGTTGATAAAATTAGTGCATGAAATTATGTTCTTTATGTTCAATCACTGTGCACAAAACCAGCTTAGGGCCTCGTAATCCGCAGAGGCCTAAAAATTGAAAATTTTGGGGGCTTTTAAATTTTTTTATCTGTACTTTATATATATATATATATATAATGTTATATATATTATGTAGAACCTTTTGAAACGGCTTTATTCGCATGAATAAACGCATTCATTTGAAAATAATTTGAATTTTTCACTTGAAATGCATTGCTATAGTAAATAATTAAAAGGCATATATGTTTACAAGTTTTTTGAGACCTCCTGGTGTAATTTTGTAACATTATAGCTTAGGGCCTCAGCAAGTCTAATTCCGGCACTGGATGTATACGCCTTCACAGCCTCGAACATTGGGTCTGGTGCTGCTCTTGGCTATAGTTTGCATCTAGCCTGCATTCTCATACCCTTCAATAAAGTCTGCTATAATCAGGTTGTTTTGAAAAATAGGGCCTAAATAATTGCTGCATTGTTTTCTATTAAGCTAAATTCACTCTTAATTTTCAACCCACGGGATTATAATACCGTTACCAAAACCCTCAGGCACAGCACTGAGTCATCATGATGCAAAACAGTTCAGCTATTGGGCCAAGAATCACAGAGGAACGGTTGAGCACGTGTAGCATATGCGCCGCATAAATGATAAAGGCCATATCAGAACCCCTTGTAAAGTGAGACTTTATCACTTTATAATCACTTATGCACACACATATATAGGTATGTATTGGCCTATATACATGTATATATATATTCGCATAAAGGTTTCGTTTTATCTAGTTTTAATCTCACACACATTTATATTCGCAAAAACGCCTCGCTTCGCCTAGCTTTAATCACGTACGGTAGGCCTACGCACGTTCATCAGAACCGCGCTATAGAAATTTCGAGATTACGATTATTTTTACAATTATTTTTACGATTATGTCCGCACAAAGGCCACCAGGACCGCTCGCTTTACCTGTGTTCAAACATGTAGCCAACGCATAAAGTTCACCATGCCTACTCGTTTTAGCTACTGTTGATCACTTACTCATTGATAAACATTAAACAATCTCTACGCACATTTAAAGGCCCAGAAGCAGAGATTCATAACAGTAGCATTAAACTCTGACTGACACACACTGTGGAGTGTGGACGGCTTGAAATCCATTCACCAATTCGTTCACAGCGGCAGTATTCTTCATTCATTTTCTCATTAGAACATTTATATAGCGCCTCTTCAAGAGGGCTACCCAGAGGCGCTCCCGACTCCAGCACGACTAAACTGGTCCAGTTTTTAACCTAGCATAAAAGGTATCAGATAAGGTCCTAGGGAGCAAGCGCATGTCCAAGGGTAACCCGTTCCAGACCACAGGGCCAACCACCGCTAAGGATCGGTTCTGTCTTGACAGACATGTAGGCCTACTAATAAATAGATGCAAATAATAAACACATAACTTGCAGTATCACATTCGTGTTATATCTCGTCAATAGTCAGTGTGCTATTTGATGTCATGTGCAGTAGAATTTGCGATGCCAGCATATCCAAAAAAGAGTAGGCGAATTCACGCTAAGAAAGTTTTCATTTAAATTATTATCAAAGTTTTGCTTAATATAAAGTGTAGCCTGACCTATTTTATAATAGGTCCCCTTGATTCAGTTTAGTGAGCATGACCTTCATGTGGACATAATAATTATTACGCGGCTTAATTAGCCGAGTTTGAAACGTGACAACCACCAACATCGTTCCGAATCATTCCCAGAACTTAACTCTTCTTATGAGGGTTGAATTCTATGAACTGTTCCGTTGACCCTTGGGACTTTTTGTATGGAAAATATAACATTCATTATACATTCGATTATTATACATTCGGTCATTATACATCGGCCATTATTCATCGGCCATTATACATTCGGTCATTATACATTCGGTTATTATACATTCTATCATTATACATTCGGTCTTTATACATTCGGTCATTATGCATTCGGTTATTATACATTCGATCATTAAGCTTATACATTCAGTCATTATACATTCGGTCATTATACATTTGGTCAGTATACATTCGGTCATTATACATTCGGTCATTATACATTCGGTCATTATACATTCGGTCATTATACATTCGATCATTATACATCGGCCATTATACATTCGGTCATTATGCATTCGGTTATTATACATTCGATCATTAAGCCTATACATTCGGTCATTATACATTCGGTCATTATACATTCGATCATTATACATTCGGTCATTATACATTCGATCATTATACATCGGCCATTATACATTCAGTCATTAGGCTATACATCGGTCATTATGTATTCGGTCATTATACATTAGATCATTATACTTTCGGCCATATACATTCAGTCATTAGGCTATACATCGGTCATTATGTATTCGGTCATTATACATTAGATCATTATGCTTTCGGCCATTATACATTCAGTCATTAGGCTATACATCGGTCATTATGTATTCGGTCATTATACATTAGATCATTATACTTTCGGCCATATACATTCAGTCATTAGGCTATACATCGGTCATTATGTATTCGGTCATTATACATTAGATCATTATACTTTCGGCCATATACATTCAGTCATTAGGCTATACATTAGGGTGGAGTGAAAATGGCAAAAAAAAATTTTTTTAAGCAAAAGTTTTCTAATAGCGATGGAAAGTTGCCAGCATGTGAGTGTAAATTGTGCTTAAAATATTGTTGATTTTGCTTTGCGTCTTCTGCCCTCTACCGACGGTTTTATATTTACCATATAAAATTCTTTGAATAACGTTAATGTGGTGCATTGTTTTTCCTTTTCTTCAACTGACTGTCTTCGAACGGTTACAATTTATGATATACACGTTCAAATCAGTTGCGAAAATCGCCTCTGGTGTGTTACAGGATTATATAATTGTAACCAGGGGCGTAACTTTGGTCTAAAAAGGTGGGGGGTACCAATTTCTAACATACAGGAAGCAAGGCGTTGACTGCGATCTCTCGGAAGGCAAAATAATAAAATATTGATTGGCATTGTGCGTAAAGTGGGGGGTACGGTACCCCACCCCAAAGAGTGGGGTGGGGTACGGTTACCCCTCGTTCCCCCGACAAATTACGCCTATGACTGTAACGCCTAATGAATGCAGCGACATTACTGAAAGGAAGAAAATTAGGAGAGAACGAAAGAAGTACCAAAGCTGTGCTCAAGCAGGATGCGCCAAGTGCCAACATACGACTGTGAGTGTTGAGGGGGTTTTCCAGAGAGTAATCCAAAAGAGGTCCGAGTCTGGTTTCGGGGGGGGGGGGCAGATCAAGAGAGGACGCAGAGCAGCTGTGAAGGTGGGTGTTATTTAGGGCAAGGAGAATTGGAAGGCAGAGGATCAAATGAGTCAGGGTAGGAGTAGGCCCTACTTGAAAAGGTGAGACTTCAGTTTGGGGTGGAAAGCCCGGAGATGGATGGAGGAACATGAGGAGAAGGATGGAGGATGGGTTGGAATGATGATGGAGGAACTAAGAATCTGCGGAATTCAAGGGGGAGATCGCTCCAGAGGCATGGTGCTCTGTTGGATATGTCTGGGTTGGAGAACTTGAGATGAGTAGTGACCGGAGATCGAGAAAGACTTCTATAGGAGGAGGATCGGGTGGAGCGGGTTGCCTGGATGGTGAAGAAACCACGGAGGTACTTGGGCTGGATATATTGTAGGGAGTTATAGGACTTTGAAGTGGATTCACTCTGGGATTTTTAGCCAATGTAGTGATTTGAGGATGAGAGTGATATGATGATTGATGATGATTGGGCATTCTCGTGACAGCTCTCTGGCTAGTGACTTTTGGATAAGTTGCAGACGCTTGATTTGGGTGGATTCAAGTTTGAGGAAGAGGGAATTGCTGTAATCAATGAACAATAGAGGTAACAATGGTGGAGGCAGTTTTAAGGTCGATCTTGGGCCGGATGCAACGAAGGTCACAAATGTGCCTGAAGCAGGAGCGCGAGAGGTTGGAGATGTGGTTAGAGAAGGAGAGATGTGGATCACAAGTAATGGACGGGGGGGGGTCCAATGTGAAAGTTAAGAAGCGATGAGTTAGTCGATGGGTGTATGGAAGGGTTTGGGCTTTTCTTGATATGATCAGGAAGGCCTAGGATTATGAATTCTGTTTTGGAAAGGTTAAGGCAGAGGAGATTGGATGACATCCATTTTGATATTAGTTCAATCACGTTGAAATATTGCATCGACGGTAGAGGGCAGAAGATGTCATTTTAAATTTAAAATATTTGGTGTGTTTCTTACTCTACCTAAGTTGCATCTTTTGCCCACTATTAGAATTCATTTATTTAAAAATCATTTTTTCACTCCACCCTACTATACATCGGTCATTATGTATTCGGTCATTATACATTAGATCATTATACTTTCGGCCATATACATTAAGACGTTGACGATATTGGAAACCTATCTGGTACTGTGCAGAATCCGGAGTCACTTTGACACCAATGCGATGCCAACTTATTCATATAATATAATGTCTCTGCCCAACAGAGAAAATTCAGTTCAAAACCATCGCCCTCGTGCGCAACTGCTTTACCTAATGAATTTCTGCACCCCGGTTTCTTCCCTGCCTGAGAGGGCCTCTTTGCGATCCTCGACCCGTGGCCTTATGGTTGTTCCGCGTATGCACTCTTCTACGGCCCAATCCAGGAGCTTTGCCTATGTGGGTCCTTCAGTCTGGAACAGTCTTCCCCAGACCCTCCGCCAAGAGCTTCTTGTCCTTCTCCTCTTCAGTTCCGTAGACGCTTGAAAACCTTTCTTTTTGCCGGTTTTGGCAGTGATGCGGGTCGAGAGCGCCGCTGATCTGAGTGGCGCTATATAAATGTTCAATTACAATTACAATCTATACATATAATATCCATATAGTGTCCGTCTGTCGGGGGACGCTACGTCACAAACGGGTTCTGTTCTATTGTGAAACATAAACCGTTGTCTTGACGACGGCCGTTTTGACGACGGCGTAACCAACGATACATATAGGCCTATAATATGACGTCATAACATGACGGGCAAATACACTAGTTACAAATAATAGGCTTATTAATGGAATATACGACAAGCATGGACGGCGATCCCGGGGTTCGAGGGGACAAGACACCCACCTTTAGCAGTGGGGGACACACTATAAAGTTGTCTCCCCCTCCCCAATTTTGAAGAAACACCAAAAAAGGTCAACACATTCACGCGAAAAAAAATTTTCACCTCTTTTTTGATCAGACCCCCCCCCACCTGTCAAACCAGATCGCCGCCAGGGACGACAATACTGTGCAATTGCAACAGCACGTTTCCCAGTGACAAATAATGCTTATGACGAGGTTAACGGTTCAAAAGACAATCTCCATGCAGGCACTTTAAAGACTGAAGCATCAGCTAAACCTCGGGAAAATTAAATAAACTAATAATGAAATGAAAAAAATAACCGAAAAATCGAATCAAACAGAGTAATCAAAGAATCGATCAAACCATCCATCTATGTATCGATCCGTCCGTCCATCGATGATCGATTGATGAATCCATAAATGCATCCATTTGACACATCGATCCATACATCCGTCCATGCATCTATCCATCCGCATGTGCATGATATATGTATCCATGAATCAATCGAACCATCAATCAATCAATCCGTCCGTCGTCCATTCATTCATTCATTCATTCATCCATCCATCCTGGACTATCCGTCCGTCCGTCCATCCATCAATCGATCAGTCAATATCAATCAGTCAATCAGTCCGTCCGTACGTCCGTCAGTCTCAGTCAGTCGCTTAGTCAGTTACTCAGTCATTCCGTTGACTGACTGACTGACTGACTAAATCGATCCGTCCGTCCGTCCGTCCAAAGAACACACGCATTCTTCCGTCTTGAAGCAGAGGCGTAACTTTGGTCTAAAAAGTGGGGGGTACCAATTTCTTCTCCACTTTCCCTTTTCTCATGGAGACCATCTTTGGGAAGGCACAATAATAAAATATTCATTGGCATTGTTTAAAAAGTGGGGGGTACGGTACCCCCAGTCCAAAAAGTGAGGGTACGGGTACCCCTCGTACCCTCCGAAAATTACGCCTATGTCTTTAAGTATCTGTTAAACCTCGGGGGAAAATGAAATTAATAATGAAATGAAGAAATAACACAAAAATGAATAAAACAGAGTAATCAAAGAATCGATCAAACCATCTATGAATCTATCCGCCAGTCAACTCATGCAAGACAGCCAAAGGTGTAAATCACGTGAGAGAGCATCAATGAGTCCAGTTAATGCAAGCTGTGCAGAGGGAGTGCCATGGCGTCGTCTGCATAAAGATGACCAAGTGATAAGAGCTTAGCAAAAATAGCGGAAATGTCAGCCGTGTATATAAGGTAAAGGAGAGGCCTTAAGCTGTAATAAGTCAATACAATAAGTTAACGACATAAGCTGCTCTATGCTTTGATTTCATTAAGTCTCATTATCCAGCCTGTGGCGGGACTTTTGACCCTTTTGGATTGTCCTTTTGACAACAGCATTTGAAATGCTATAGACTATAGATGAAACTTTCATAATTTGATTTGTCTGTTGTGTGGTGTTTCAATAAACAAATTCAAATACGTCATTTTACGTTCTCATGGTAACGTCTCTGAAACGATGACGTCATCGTTGGTCTGTTTGTCTTACGTCATATTTCTATCGACGCTATAATGGTGCAACATTTCTCAATTGGTGAACTTTGAAGATGGTCGACTCTACGCCAAAGAAAGATGTTATAATCAAGAATTTCAGCACGGTTGACGTCTAAAATCTTCGAACAAACAAGAATTTCAACACGGTTGACGTCTAAAATCTTCGAACAAACAAGAATTTCAGCACGGTTGACGTCTAAAATCTTCGAACAAACAAGAATTTCAACACGGTTAACGTTTAAAATCTTCGAATAAACAAGAATTTCAACACGGTTGACGTTTGAAGCAACTGCAGAATCGGCGCAGATGGTAAGAAAACAGCACAACGAACAGAATGTAGGCCTACTTATACGACAACGTAAGCGAAGATCCGAGTAAGAAATCTCACTTTTTTCGTTGCATTAATTATAAAGAAAGTTTTAACGATAGGCCTAATAAATAAATCTTGTCGAACAGGGTTGTGAATCTTTGGTAAGATTTGAGTGTTGGTGTTTGGTGTAATTTAATTGTAGTTGATAATACATAAACTTTCACAATTTTAATTTTTTATGACTGCTTTTTAGGCTTGCTTGGACAGCTTTAAGAAGCAGATCAAACCATGTGCTAGTTGTGGCAAGGACCTTCACAATGACGTGAATGCTTTCGTAGATCCGGTTGAGGGTGAAGGTTACAAAGACTTCTGTGGCCAATCCATGCCTGTCTTGTCAAATACGAGCACTCCAAGAAGCAGGCCACAAAAGAAGAGGATGATGATGAATCGATGATGATGATGATGTAGAATATGTTGAGTCCACCCCAGCCCCAAAGTCCAAGCCTGTGTTGGCTACTGGTTCAAGGTCATCTGCATAGAATTTCTCTGAAACTATGTTTTCAGACGTATCGAAGATTCCTGCAAAGTCAGTTGGCCACATCAGAGTAAGTGTCAACAGAGTACTTCCTTTAATATTTTTCCTTTTTAAAGGTTTTTGTTTTCAGTTGCTAGTCCAAACCTCTGCAATTTATTCCCGGCTTCTTTGACCTGGCTTTAACCTTTCGCTAAAATCTAGTGACATTTAGTTGCTAAAAGTTGCTGAAACTAACAAGTTTTCATTAGGGGCCATCCATATATTACGTACGCAAAAATCCGGGAAAATTGGACCCCCTCCCCCCTGTTCGCAAGCGTACTTTCTTCCACACCCCCCCTGGGTACGTACTCTTGACACACCCCCCCCCGGGGACCAGCTGCAGAAAGTGTCTCGACAGCTCCAGGCTGTCTGCACTTTAGGCCAGATTGAAGGGCCAATATAGACAAATTATAGGTGTCTCGTTCACAGCACAGAATAACTGTACATGGCTTTTATATAATGTAATAAAATGCCATCGGACGACTATAGGGCAATACAGAGTTATAAATAGGCTAATGTGGACGTCATAATTAGAAATTTATTTTGCGTACGTACACTTTTGTCACCCCCCTCCCCCCGTTCGCACCCGTACGCAAAATCGCATAAATCCAACCCCCCTTCCCCCTCATTGCGTACGTAATATGTGGACGGCCCCTTACCTGAAGTATTACTGTCTTGAGAAATGGAATTGTGACCTAAGACTCATGGTGACAAGAAGTAAGAAGGAGCTCTTGAGTGATTTAAATAAAAATAAATTAATGCTAATTACTTCCTAATTAATTAGTGCTAAAATATTATTATTCAACATTTGTATTGCACCAATTTGCTACATCTGAGTTTCCTTATAACATGAATTCAGTTATAACAGTCTAGAATATGGATCCACGACAAATTTAGTTTATAGTCTTTAGAAAGTGACATTAATAATACAGAACATCCTGTTTCGCAGTTGTTGTCAAATGTGAGTGCCAAAGACTGTCAGTCCTTCTTGAGATGTGACAGAGTATCAGTTCTTCCAGGACGCCCAATGAAACAGACATTTAAAAAAAATCGTGCTTCTGTTTTTGGCATGACAGTTAGTTTGATAGTGTTGCTATAAAATTAAATAAATGTTGTGTTGAAAATCATTGTTATAATTATAATAAAGAAAATCATGTGCAACAGAGGACATGACAACTGTCTTGTAGGTTCAGACAGGAGATGATAGTTCGGCCTCCACCTCCGAAGCAGGTGAAATACAAAGCATTTATGCGCAAGCCCTATATGCAGACAAAGGCTACATTATGTCAACCATACGCTGTGGGAAAAGGCTGCCAGACAGGTAGGAGACAGGCTTGGCTGTTTTCCTTTTGTTACTCTTATTTTGTGTATAAAATATTATATACATGGAACTAACTGATTTACCATGTATTTGGAACTCCATTGCAGGAATTTATTTGGTTGTTTCCTGTAACTAAGAACCTTATATAATGATTTATTACTGATCCTTTTATTGTAATTTTGAGGATATGCCTATTTATTTTCATTTTAAATTTAGAATTGCCATTAACATAGGCCTAGGTTTGGAGAAGGAAGAGTCTGAACTGTGGTATATTAGGTATAATGAGAAGGTGTCAGTAGTTGTTATGACTTACAGATCAAGTCCCACGCATAAATGGAGACTCTATTATGACAAGTTTTGTTGTATTTGGTACTGTGACTGCAGAGGAGAATTGGAAACCAAAGAAGATGTTAGTTCCATGTCCAGTTCCTACAGTAACACCAGCACCAATGATGATGTTCTCAAGTCCAATGCCCTGCTTCCACGGGATTTGTCCACACATTCAAAGAAGGAACAGGTTTCCAGTTGGAGAGTGGAACCTCAGGACTACAGGCCTATGTATGCCATCTGCAATAAGGAAATGTGGGATTCGGTGAAGGAAATATGGAAGAGTCCTCGAAGAAGTGTCAACCATCTACCACGGAGACGTTCTATCAGGCTGTTGGCCAGCTGGTGACTATTGCCTGACCTGTTCACCCCCAGCCATTGTTTATGTGAGCATGTGATCAGAAGTTACCTATCACCTATAGAGCTTCTGTTTATGTGTATTTTTCAGAATCCCTCCCAGTTGTGTCAATGCCCGTCTTTGACACGATTGCTGCTGACAATGACATCCTCCAAGCGTCGCATAAGATTGCCACACCTCGTGGTGGATCAGTTCGTGGACGAGGCAAGCGGTGGTGGTCAGAGTTCATTAGTAGCAAAGACACCACAAGTTGATGAATAAACTAACGAAACAGCACCAGCACCTGTCACTGAAGAACCACCTGCTGATGCTAACTGTGTTATAAAGTTCATCTATGGAGTCAATGCATACAAACACTGGGCCATACAGAAGAATGCGCAGCTTGAACGGGTCGCTCCGCCGAAAAAAGGTGCTCGCCAATGACTCCTCAAACTTGACCTGTTGCAGTGTTCAGCAGATGAGCTCAACTATGCTCTGTGTCTCTTTGTGAAGGAGGTGCAAAAACCAAATGGGGAGGAGTATGCACCTGACAGCATCTTCTGTCTGTGTCTTGGTAGGAAATGGGTCGTAATTTTGTTTAAAGGTTGCATGACTTTTTTATTTATTTTTTATTGCGGATATTTCTATAGCGCCTCTCGAAGTCTACTACTACTCAGAGGCGCTCTCGACTACAGCATTTGATACTGTGCCGGAATTTTCACGCCGAAGCGCCACGAGCAATTGCGAGTGAAGGACTTGCCCAAGGTCCGTACGCAGCGGCTAGAGTGGGATTCGAACCTCCAACCCTCCGGTCACAAGGCGCCGAACTTACCACTGAGCCACCATGCCCACATATTTGCCGCTTTCACACAGACATTCAAGTTTCATAATTAACACGTGTATTGAGCACCACTGAATGATCATTACATTTTTGACTATGATGCTTTCTGTCATATTATATATATTCGTTTATTGAAATAACTGGATGGCACACCGCACCCAGATACATTAACACGGGAATCATAGCGAAATAATAATTTGGACTTGAAGTGTGAAGTACAATGGTGTCAACTTAACCTAGAAAAATGTTAACCCATTGCAAAAGAATATTAAGAATTACTGCTAAGCAAAGAAGTCTACACGGGTGGTACTGGGCGCTGCATGCATAACTATCTAAGTTATCTAGGTATTTAAGTGTATTTAAGACATTTTGGAAATGTTTGCTGAACAGAGCTAAACGCAACAGCACGTATGGAAAGCTGAAGACTGTTCCTAGGGGAAGGTCCGAATCGTGCTAAGATACAATGGGCTTGAGTTTATAAACGGAAGCGAGGCACCTGCATAAAATATTATCTCCCCATGCAGCTGAGCGACTTCTTGATGTATGTCAGTGTGATGCCGACCAACAGGGCTCGCCCCAGAAAAAGACTTGTATTTTTCTTTAATTTCATGTTACTATTTCTCGTAACGTGTAATAATAATGACCTTCGTTATTTTACTGTGTTTCGACAGGTGCCTTTGGATTTTCTGGCCACAAGTTTCCTGCTTGAGGAGGATGGGCGATGGGATGGTTGCTCTGTGGCTTCGTATTGTCAGGATTGTGTGTAGGGTGTGGTGTTCGATTTGTGTTTGTATTTAGTTTATTTATTTGTCTTTAGTTTTTTGTAGTGTATTTGTATTTATTTTTTTATAAGTATTTAGATTTTTGTATTTGTGTTTAGTTTAGCGACAAAACAAGCAACAAAGCAAACAACAAATGACAAAGTAAACAAAAAAGTAAACAGCAAAACAGACACGAAAGCAAACAACAAACGACAAAGTAACAAAATAGACAACAACAAAATCAAGACAAAATAATCAAAAACTACACCCCTGCTGAGCCTCTGGCGTGGCTTAATCTCCCGTAAGCTCGTTAAGGAAGAGGGGGCCCCTGGCGTGGCTTTATCTCCCGTAAGCCCTTTGTGTAGTTTTTGTGTTTTTGTCTTGTTTGTTTTGTTGTTCATTTTGTTTATTTTGTCGTTTGTTCTTTACTTTCGCGTTTGTTTTGTTCTTTATTTTGTTGTTTATTTTTCCTTTGTTCTTTACTTTGTTGTTTCTTTTGTCGTTAACTAAATACAAATGCAAAATCTAAATGCTTTGTAGTGTTAGTTTGTTTTATTTTGTCGTGTGTTTGGTTTTTTTGGTGTCACCTTGTTACCTTGTGCTGTCAACTTCTGGAGCTCTAGCGACCGCCATGACGCACATTCTCCATTGCTTCCTATTCGAAGTCAGGTCCCTTAGTGCTTCCAGATTCATGCCAGTTACATCGTGAATCTCATCCATCCATTTCTTCCTTGGTCGACCCCGTCTTTTTTTCCCCTCACCACAAGCCAACATCATTTTTGGTGTCATGTGCTGTTTATTTTGTCGTGGGTTGTTTGTTTTGTGGGTTATTTTGTCGTGGGTTTAATGAGCCGAGGGATTAGAAGGAGGCTCATAGAAGAGCACATCAGACGGGAAGAGTTAAAGTGTGAAATCATATCCCAAATCATCAACGACCAGGCAGCCGCTACTGTGCAATCGCTACTCAGAAACTAAATGAGACACAGACGCTGACACAGAAGTTCTTACAGTTATGAAAATGCAGACTGAATTCTACTTCTTTGTCGAGACGTTGATGGAGGGTTTTAGTGCTGACAAAAACAGAATGACTGATATTGATCTGACAAAGATTCTGCATGAATTTTGCAAATGTTTTCATTCATTGGTGTACAACAAACAGAAACGAAAAGCAGTTATTCATTTATTTATCCACTTATTCCTCTATCCATCCATCCAGTCATTCATCCATCTATCTATTCATCCCTTCACTACATTCGTTCAACCATTCGTTCAACCATTCGTTCATTCTTTTGCCTCTCGATTCGTCTTTCCTTTCTTCCGTCCATTCTTTAACTCGTTCATTCAAGAAACACTAAGAAACATTGGGAAACGCCAAGAAATATTGTGAAACACCTAGAAACATTGAGGAGTATTGGGAAATACCAAGAAACATTAAGGAATATTGGGAAACACCCAGGGGCGTCAATTCCCCGCCCCCAAGTCGTTGGAGCAACTTCCCATTTCCCCTCTTCTTCCCCCTCCCCTTCCTCCCTCCCCTAAAATGGTGGCACACACACTGACAGATCTCCCCCTCCTATTTCTGGGATGGAGCATTTGCTCCAAGGTTTCTGTGGTGTAGACGCCCCTGTGTGTACATACATACATACATACATACATGCATGCAATGCCATGCATACATAGTTACATACACGTGTGCATGTGCACTTTAGTACAAATGCAATGCTGATGTGATGCATGCGATAGGATCTGTTAAGCTGCCTTTAGTAAATGCAGGCACTCTAAGTCAGTGTCTCGCAAACTTTTTTAACTCCGGGCACACTCAGCAGAGGAAATTTTTTATCGCGGCACGCCAATAAAAATTTATTAAAATTACAAAACCAACAGCAATAATTTCAGCTTGTCATATTTTAAGCTTGTCATTTTAGTCCAGTAATTGCGAAACTAAAGCAGATTTTTAATTGACTAATCATCACTAATGCGATGGATGAGCTTTTTCATGAGAGCATATTAACTGAAGACGCGGTTCGATAGCCGACACGCGGATACGCATTTCATCATCCACCATCTGTAGTCGCTCTCTCTTTTTCGATTTAATATCTGTCAGAACAGAAAATCCAACTTCGCAGAGATACGAAGATCCAAACGGCAGCAAATATTTGATTGCTTTCGTGCTCAAGTCTGAATATTGGCTTAGAATTGAGATACAAAATGCTGACAACTCTTGATCAACAAAAGAGCCTCTGTGAACCAGATCTTTCTTAAGATCGATGAGACGCTCTTCTTTAGCCATCGTCAGACCGGTACATTCGCGATTTACGAATGGATTGATGACCCATTCATATTCTTTTGTTTCCAGGGAAGGAAGGTATTTGGCCAATTCTGAAGCGAAATTTTCCAGCGTCTGCTGCGTCTCCCTAAATTTTCCCCATTATTATGTTCTTGTGCGGAGAAGTATCAATACCTGGAAAACAAACAAGCTGTGAATTGCTTGTATTCATAATTCACAGTTGCAACTTTTCGTTGAATGCCTTCGGTTTCCCCATGATTGTGATTATGTTTTCTTTTGCGCCTTGCAAATTTAAGGTGTTCAACCTTTCGAAAAGGTCGTTGAGGAATGTCACTTCAAGCCACCAAATATGTCACTAGAGTTTTCACTTTTGATCATATGACATCGAATAACTGTGAATGATAAACTATTCTTAAAAATGAAAACATTTAAAAGTCGAAAATTGTTTCTATGAAATAATTTCTTATAAAGCCAATTAAAGAAACTAGCGAATTTCAGGCTTCTGTCGCGTCACACCTGAAATCTCTCACGGCACACTAGTGTGCCGCGGCACACAGTTTGCGATACACTGAGTTGGACAATGAATCGGTAGATCAATCGGTCAGTAGCTCAGTCGGTCAGCTAGTCGGTCAGTCAGCCGGTAGGCCGGTGAATATCGCGGTATTTCAGTTTACATCACATTACTTTTTACGTTTATATTACGTTAAGTCTTACATTCGCATTACATTACGGTTTACGAATACTAGCAATGTTACGTAACAGTTTACATTCGCATTACACTACAGTTTACGTTTACATTGCAGTTTACAATCGCAACACTACAGTTTACGTTTACATTTACATTGCGTTACGCTAGGCTGCAGGTACATAGCGACCGTCCATCCGATCCAGGCTCACATCGTCTGCAGTCGCCGTCACACCCTTGTCGCCATTGGCTTCATCTGGCCTCTGTCGACCCTCTGCGCCCTGCCGACGATGATCTTCAACACCCTCCGGCGCCCCGCACCCTCCGTTCCAGTAACCCTCTGTCTCATCCACTTTCCAGGCGACCACGTGACCGGAAACGCCGTCTTTAAGGCGTCTCACTTCACCGTCTTCTTTCTACTTCGGTCGTCGTCCAGGTAAACGCATATTCAATATTGCATTTGCTTTTTATATGTATAATAAATTATGGGCATCTAATATTTAAAATGTAAATGCAGACATATAAATATAACTGTGCAAAATGTATACAGTGTAATTTTTATTCTAGTTTGGGTGTTAATGTAAATATAAAATAAAACTTTTCCGATTTCTCAGCAATGCACAAGAACTGCCTTTGGGAGATCAACTTATTCATCGGCGCTTCGTAAACGTAAATCCGCTCTTCGGCCCATCAGCTGCAAAAGAACGAATCCAAAGTACTAGACTTCGGCCCTTCAGCCACCAGAGGACGAATCCAAAAGTCTTAGACTTGTCGCATACTTAAGCCCATAGGCATAACTTTGTTTTGTTACGGTGGCGATCGGTCATCACAAATGTTAAAAGCAGTGGTGACAGTCAGTCAGTCACCACCAATTTTTGGCCCTGTGTTGATATATCTCTTGCAATACGACAGCGCTTGCAAAATTCAAGGACAAGGAAACGGGAGAGGGAAGAGGAGGGAATTGGGCAACCCCACTTCGTGGTCCAAAGTTACGTCACTAAGCCACTGAGGAAGACAGACAAGCAGTGGCCTCTAATTCCCCCACCTGGAATGGGAGAACAAAACCCCCACTGTGGCCGGCTTATATAGAAGAGGCTGATGGCTCTTTGAGAACTCCGCCACTGCTCGTATTCTGGCAGTGCCAGTCCCAAACCTGGATAAAGGAGGAGGGCGGCGCTAATAATCTTTGTTATCACATAGTGTCGTTAAACTGAAACTACTACTACTACTCTTTGAGTTGGCACACATAATACTAAATATATTACCTCAGGCAAACCTTAGGTTCGTCACACGAAGATAACATGTGTTTTCGATAACACGCATGATACATAAATATATTATCGAAAATCAACAACCCCCAGTTTATATCCAGAACGTTAACCCAACCCCAACTTCTGGTAACCGTGGGAGATCGTTCTCCCAAACTCCATCCCCCTATTGGTAGAAGCCACTGAAGAGGAGTGTGTGTGTGAACAAGGATAGTTTCACACGAATTGCGCTCAGCAATTCAGGCGCCTTTCTGAAGAGAACAGCGTGTCGCATACAGATAGGAAAGGATAGGTCTACAGTCTGAACAGATCTGCATCTGTCTGTTTTTAAGGTCGTTCTCTACTACTGCATCATCGGTCGACGCCTCTTCATTGGTACTGCCGATCTACACCGGAAGTTGAGGGTCGCCGACGGCGGAAGTGTAAAGGACTCGGAGGCCATAAGGACGCGCAAGGGTGTGGTCAAGATGCTGATCGCCAGCGTCGTTGTCTACTTCGTCAGCTACGCTCCGGCTCAGCTGCCCCTCTTCTATAACTTCGTGGCGGCCACTCCCTTTCGAGTCAACTGGTCGTTCTTGGTGTTCCTCATGACGCTGTCGTATGCCAACTCAGCCGCTAATCCTGTCCTCTACGCTGCGTTCAGCCAGAACTTCCGTCGACGCTTCGAGAGACTTCTCTGTCCCTGTCTACGCGGCTGGGAGGGCGGTAAAGGAGGCGGACTTGGTGGGACGGTCGAGGGAATGGCAGGGGGTAGAGCAAGGTCGCAAAGATCATTGATGACCTTGGAGACCTATCATCCGGGTACGAAGATCCGGGTTGTCATGGCGACGAGAAGAACCTCGGCCACGGTCGAGTCCGAGCTGTAGACAGACAAGCAGACACAGCCAGACACAGACAGACACACGTATGGACAAATGCACGAACAGGCAGACGGATAGACGTAGTCAGACGGAAGAACGTAGACAGACAGACAGACGGACACACAGACAGAATGACAGAAAAGGACAGAGGTAGGTGCACTGACAGTAAGAGCAAGTATTGTATTGTATTGTATTGTATTCGGGCATTTATAAAGCGCTTCTAGCGGGAGAGCCATTCAGAAGCGCTCCCAGTGCAAGATACCCAGAGAGAAAAAGCAAGTTTTAAGAAAGGTATAAGAGGAAGAGACGTTAATTGAGAGAATAGAAGAACGAACGAACGGAGAAAGCTCATTCCAAAGGGCAAATAGTTCAGATTGAACGTCAGTTGACGCGTTAACGAAATGCCTCTATTAATTGGCAATCGATTCTTATGTAAATGAGCTGGGCTGCATGACTTACAGTTGTACTCATTAGCTAGGCAGATGTATTCATAGTTTAAACCGTACGCAGCTCCCACTGTCTTCGGTTATTCGTTCGTCCAATCCTTTTCATTAAATCAGAAAGCCAATCCTTACGTTTGTGCTTCTGAATAACAGATGGAATTGTTGAGAAGCTGCGATCGATTGGTCCAGTCATGTATAGAAATAGTTACGCTGTTGTAAGTTCCAGATTATATTGGACGGACCATCGTAGACAGACTGAGGTAGACAGAGATAGAGAGCCAGACAAGTACACAGCTATCTATTGATCCACAAATACACACGCAGACAAACATACGTACGCGAAGGCAGACAGAGAGCCATGTAATTACAGTTATTGGCGAGTAGGCATATATGTCGTTCAACTTTCGACCCTTTCAAATCTCGTCAACCATCCACGAAAATCCTTCGTCATAAAAAGACCAACGTCGTAGCCGAAATTTCGGAGCGGATGTCGTAAAATGCAATGGTCCAGAATTAAATTTTTGTCGTTACCATGGTCACTGCGGGGTACGAGTGTAGTGATAGATTTTCAGAGAGTTATATATACATGTAATGATAACTGGCATCGGATCTCACGCTCGTTACTTTTGCCAATTCCTACCAATGTCATTGGCTTTACATAGGTTCCGCAATGATTGTTATTCAATTCTTCACATATACATTATTCAATTCCTTGTAGGGATACCCATCCCCCAAGTTTTGGACTGGACGGTACCGTCCCCCCACTGCGATTTCTGGGAAGGCATAATAATAAAATATTGATTAGCATTGCTAAAAAATTGGGAGGTACGGTACTCCCAGTCTAAAAAGTAAGGCACGGGTACCCCTCGTACCCCTCACAAACTACGCCTATATATGGGTGAAAGTGACCCACAAGTTAGAGAGTCTTCTGGCGGCGGGGTCTTCGGTGAGTCTGTGACCTCTTTTAGTATAAATAACAACGACGTGAACGGTAATGAAATAATGACTAATACTGGTGATCGGATGGAGCTTCGAAAGACGTAGTCAGTGAAAACTTGAAGTAGGAGAAGAATTAAAACATGCAGCCAGATATTGGTAGTCCTGTTTGGAACGCTTTAAGGTAATTTTCCGTGAAACCTAAATTATCAGTTTTTTACTGCTAATTATATATGTCACTTCCAATAAAAATTTCACGACAATTTGGCCAAAAACGTAACATGTGACCAGTTCCCCCCCCCACCCCACTGTTTTCCTTAACTAAGAAAAGTGGAATAAGAACTAGCTTACCAATGAGATTGTAAGGTACACTGACGATAGAGAAAGAACAATGACGTGCCGCTGCCAATCTTCGCCATGCAGTCAACCTGCTGGTAAAACTGCATGCCCAGAGACCACCACGAGGAGGTGTTGGCAAAGGTCTCCGTAGCCCCTTCATTTCAGCGCTCAGGCAGTCGAATTTCTTCGCCAGTTTGGCAGTATACCCACAGAAAGCCCAATTTTAGAAATATTTCCAATTTGAGTTACTTGGATGGGAATGCAAGACAAACACTCGCACTGATGCAAGTGAGAAACGACACAACTACTAGGCATTAGAATACGTAGAGATCGGGAGAAAGCTCGGATGTGTCATAATGCAAAAGCATTTAAATCAAAGACTGAGCGACTAAGGGAACGAGAAAAGACTTGGCCTGCGTGCTAGAGTAAAATGGAATGAGAGTAAATGAAGAGCGAGAGAGCGGACAAGAGAGCGAGACGGACAGAGAAATGAAGATGGAGAACGATATACAGAGACTTAGCAATAGAGTAAGAGGAAAAGAAATACAGAGACAAAGTAAAACGGCAAAGCAAGAAAGATGCAGAGAGAGAGAGACAGAGAGAGAGACAGAGAGAGAGAAAGAGAGAGAGAGAGAGAGATGGATAGACTGCCAGACAGAGATATAGACAGATAGATAGATGACAGACAGACAGTTAGATACACAGATAGACAGACATACAGAAAGATAGATAGCTAGACAGATAGATATACATGAAGACAGACAAACAGATAGACAAACAGACAGACATTTAGACGACAGAAAGACAGACAGATAGAAAGATTGATAAATAGCGCGAGAATGACGGAAAACGCCGTTAGGTTGAGAAAAAGTTAAATGAGCATAAGACTAGAAAGTAACAGCGTCTGAAAACGCATGAATAAGGAAGAAATAAAGAGAGAGCATGTGTGCATGAGAGATACGTATAGAGTAAGATAGAGATAGGGAGTAGGGCCTATGTGAAGCAGAGATTTAGATTCTGCTCATTCGCGTAATAACTTTTAAGCAAAGATGACTAGGCCAGCTTAAAAAATACAACATCAAAATGGAAAGTAAAACTGCCTGAGACGCTTCCATGAAGCGGCTACCCAAATGTAGTTTACCCAAAGTACTTCTTGTCAGAAGTACATTTGGCTAAACTTTGGCACTTACTTTACCCAAATGTACTTCTTGTAAGAAGTACATTTGGGTAAACTAAGGCCATACTGAGAAAATGTGATGCATTTGGCCCATCACATTTCCCACATAAGACATCAACAAGCAACAGTTATCAGCTATATAACATTCACTGCTTAATTCAAGAATGCGAATAAAGTTTAGATTGAGTTTCATTACTTGCTGGAAAATAACTGCCTGCAACTCAATAACTGTTCGCCTGGGTTCAACACCCATCTATCTTTCTACTCCTTAGTCTCGCCATTTCAATCTGAATCTAGCAGATTCATTCAACAGAATCCGCAGCTCTTGCTTTTCCTATTGACATCATTAATTCATTCTGGATATTCATTTAGCGCCTCTTCAAGAGACCTACTCATGTGCCCCATGGAAAATGAATGGGTAAGAGTATGTGTCCTTCTAGACTGGGCAGATTATTCTAATACGGTAGGTCATTCTCTATCACGCTACACTGAAATGGTAATAATTCGTCTACTGAATCAGTGACACGTGGAGACAATTAACAATAGCACTTATAAGAACGATGTAAAACAAAACTCGGGCACAGACAGGAAAAGAGATTGGGAAACACACAGACGTGTAAAGTCAGATGTAGACAGAAATGATAACAGAAAGGCAGCAGACACAGATAGGCACAGACATAGACAGAGATATATACAGTAGTAGCAACAGGCAAGCAAGAAGACCTCAGGTAAGACACAGAAAGTGACAAAATGTGATATGCAGCCAGACGTAAACGAATGAACACACAATGTTAGAAAGAGATATGAGAGCAGACAGAAAGCAAGACATAAAACCAGAAGAAACAAGCAGGCAGGCAGATCAAAAGTAACAAGGAGACATTGAAAGAAACAGAGACGAAGACAGACCTAGAGCCAGACAAAGACAGGGAGAGAAAGAGAGAAGCAGACAGACCTAAAAAGACACGGAGAGAATGCCATAGGCAGACGGTCCGAGAAAGAAATAGTCAGACTGACTATAATACCAGTCAGGACAGGACATTCGTCTACTGAATCAGTGACACGTGGAGACAATTAACAATAGCACTTATAAGAACGATGTAAAACAAAACTCGGGCACAGACAGGAAAAGAGATTGGGAAACACACAGACGTGTAAAGTCAGATGTAGACAGAAATGATAACAGAAAGGCAGCAGACACAGATAGGCACAGACATAGACAGAGATATATACAGTAGTAGCAACAGGCAAGCAAGAAGACCTCAAAGAAAGAGAGGCACACACCTACAATCAGACAATGGCAGTGAGAGAAAGTCATAGGCAGACAGACAGTCAGACAGAGACAGTGAGAGAGACATAGTCAGAGGACTTATAATCTACAGAGAGTGAGAGCAAGACATAGGCAGACATACCTACATTCAACAGTGACACGGAAAGAAAAAGAGAAGCAGACAGAACTAAAGTCAGACAGAGAAAGTCAGAGAAAGACATAGGCAGACAGACTAATAGAAAGACAAAGACCATAAGTCCCTCTACTTATCTCTTTCTCTGCTCGTCTTTGTCTTACTACTATAGGACTGTCTGCTACTCTGTTTCTCTGCTTGCCTTTGTCTTACCATAGGTATGTCTGCTACTCTGTATCTCTGCTTGCCTTTGTCTTACCATAGGTATGTCTGCCACTCTGTATCTCTGCTTGCCTTTGTCTTACCATAGGTATGTCTGCCACTCTGTATCTCTGCTTGCCTTTGTCTTACCATAGGTATGACTGCTACTCTGTATCTCCGCTTGCCTTTGTCTTACCATAGGTATGTCTGCCACTCTGTATCTCTGCTTGCCTTTGTCTTACCATAGGTATGTCTGCCACTCTGTATCTCTGCTTGCCTTTGTCTTACCATAGGTATGTCTGCCACTCTGTATCTCTGCTTGCCTTTGTCTTACCATAGGTATGTCTGCTACTCTGTATCTCCGCTTGCCTTTGTCTTACCATAGGTATGTCTGCCACTCTGTATCTCTGCTTGCCTTTGTCTTACCATAGGTATGTCTGCTACTCTGTATCTCTGCTTGTCTTTGTCTTACCATAGGTATGTCTGCTACTCTGTATCTCTGCTTGCCTTTGTCTTACCATAGGTATGTCTGCCACTCTGTATCTCTGCTTGCCTTTATCTTACCATAGGTATGTCTGCCACTCTGTATCTCTGCTTGCCTTTGTCTTACCATAGGTATGACTGCTACTCTGTATCTCCGCTTGCCTTTGTCTTACCATAGGTATGTCTGCCACTCTGTATCTCTGCTTGCCTTTGTCTTACCATAGGTATGTCTGCCACTCTGTATCTCTGCTTGCCTTTGTCTTACCATAGGTATGTCTGCCACTCTGTATCTCTGCTTGCCTTTGTCTTACCATAGGTATGTCTGCTACTCTGTATCTCTGCTTGCCTTTGTCTTACCATAGGTATGTCTGCAACTCTGTATCTCTGCTTGTCTTTGTCTTACTATAGGTATGTCTGCTACTCTGTATCTCTACTTGTCTTTGTCTTACACTAGGTAAGACAAAGACAAGGAGAGAAACAGATAAGCAGACAGACCTATAGTAAGCAAAGACAAGGAGAGACACAGATAAGCAGACAGACCTATAGTAAGCAAAGACAAGGAGAGAAACAGATAAGCAGACAGACCTATAGTAAGCAAAGACAAGGAGAGAAACAGATAAGCAGACAGACCTATAGTAAGCAAAGACAAGGAGAGACACAGATAAGCAGACAGACCTATAGTAAGCAAAGACAAGAGAGAAACAGATAAGCAGACAGACCTATAGTAAGCAAAGACAAGAGAGAAACAGATAAGCAGACAGACCTATAGTAAGCAAAGACAAGAGAGAAACAGATAAGCAGACAAACCTATAGTAAGCAAAGACAAGGAGAGAAACAGATAAGCAGACAGACCTATTATAAGCAAAGACAAGAGAGAAACAGATAAGCAGACAGACCTATAGTAAGCAAAGACAAGGAGAGAAACAGATAAGCAGACAGACCTATAGTAAGCAAAGACAAGAGAGAAACAGATAAGCAGACAGACCTATAGTAAGCTAAGACAAGGAGAGAAACAGATAAGCAGACAGACCTACAGTAAGCAATGACAAGGAGAGAAACAGATAAGCAGACAGACCTATAGTAAGCAAAGACAAGAGAGAAACAGATAAGCAGACAGACCTATAGTAAGCAAAGACAAGAGAGAAACAGATAAGCAGACAGACCTATGGTAAGCAAAGACAAGAGAGAAACAGATAAGCAGACAGACCTATAGTAAGCAAAGACAAGGAGAGAAACAGATAAGCAGACAGACCTATAGTAAGCAAAGACAAGAGAGAAACAGATAAGCAGACAGACCTATAGTAAGCAAAGACAAGGAGAGAAACAGATAAGCAGACAGACCTACAGTAAGCAAAGACAAGGAGAGAAACAGATAAGCAGACAGACCTATAGTAAGCAAAGACAAGGAGAGAAACAGATAAGCAGACAGACCTATAGTAAGCAAAGACAAGAGAGAAACAGATAAGCAGACAGACCTATAGTAAGCAAAGACAAGAGAGAAACAGATAAGCAGACAGACCTATGGTAAGCAAAGACAAGAGAGAAACAGATAAGCAGACAGACCTATAGTAAGCAAAGACAAGAGAGAAACAGATAAGCAGACAGACCTATAGTAAGCAAAGACAAGGAGAGAAACAGATAAGCAGACAGACCTATAGTAAGCAAAGACAAGAGAGAAACAGATAAGCAGACAGACCTATAGTAAGCAAAGACAAGAGAGACACAGATAAGCAGACAGACCTATAGTAAGCAAAGACAAGAGAGAAACAGATAAGCACACAGACCTATAGTAAGCAAAGACAAGGAGAGACACAGATAAGCAGACAGACCTATAGTAAGCAAAGACAAGAGAGAAACAGATAAGCAGACAGACCTATAGTAAGCAAAGACAAGAGAGAAACAGATAAGCAGACAGACCTATAGTAAGCAAAGACAAGAGAGAAACAGATAAGCAGACAGACCTAAGTAGTAAATAGACTATAGTTGACAGATCAGGAAATAGCGTCCGACTATAGCTGACAGATCAGACAATAGCGTCCGACTATAGCTGACAGATCAGACAATAGCGTCCGACTATAGCTGACAGATCAGACAATAGCGTCCGACTATAGCTGACAGATCAGACAATAGCGTCCGACTATAGCTGACAGATCAGGCAATAGCGTCCGACTATAGCTGACAGATCAGGAAATAGCGTTCGACTATAGCTGACAGATCAGGAAATCGCGTCCTACTATGGGTGACAGACCAGCAATTAGCAGCCTACTATGGATGACAGACCATCAAACCCTACGGAGTAATTCTTTTAATTACATTTAATATATTTTAATTATATTTGAACCCTAATTTGTACTCTTACACGAGGTATTTTAATTATGTTATTGAAACATTTCACATGGATAGGTTGAATAAACTTATTTCTTGTAGCAATTTTAAGTAGAGCCTATACTTAAATTATTTTGAACTTCACCGATTTGTATAGCGCCCTAGCACAGCGAGGCTTATTTGAATATGGCATAGCCTATTTGGTAGATATTTTAAAATATATATTATGTTATAATCTAAGGTATATTAAAAGTTGTACTCTTTCACAAATATAAAAACAGACAAACAGAGAAACAGACAAACAGAGAAACAGTCAAACAGACAAACCGTCAAACAGACAAACAGACAAACAGAGAAACAGACAAACAGACAAACAGAGAAACAGAGAAACAGACAAACAGAGAAACAGAGAAACAGAGAAACAGTCAAACAGACAAACAGACAAACAGACAAACAGTCAAACAGACAAACAGACAAACAGACAAACAGACAAACAGTCAAACAGACAAACAGAGAAACAGAGAAACAACCAAACAGACAAACAGACAAACAGAGAAACAGAGAAACAGAGAAACAGACAAACAGAGAAACAGACAAACAGAGAAACAGACAAACAGAGAAACAGACAAACAGAGAAACAGAGAAACAGACAAACAGAGAAACAGAGAAACAGAGAAACAGTCAAACAGACAAACAGACAAACAGAGAAACAACCAAACAGACAAACAGACAAACAGAGAAACAGAGAAACAGAGAAACAGTCAAACAGCCAAACAGACAAACAGTCAAATAGCCAAACAGACAAACAGACAAACAGAGAAACAGAGAAACAGTCAAACAGCCAAACAGACAAACAGACAAACAGACAAACAGAGAAACAGACAAACAGAGAAACAGACAAACAGAGAAACAGAGAAACAGACAAACAGAGAAACAGACAAACAGAGAAACAGACAAACAGAGAAACAGAGAAACAGACAAACAGAGAAACAGAGAAACAGAGAAACAGACAAACAGACAAGCAGACAAACAGAGAAACTTATTAGCATATGACTGAATTCTCTAAATTATTTGCTAAGAAATGCAAAACTGATAAGTAAAAGAGAAGGAAGAACTCTAAATTATTTGCGAAGAGATATAAAACTGTAAAGTGTGGAGAGCGAGCAGAATTGGAGAGAAGGTACATTTTAGTGGCTTAGCGCTGGGAGCAGCGGCAGGAACGTTGAGAAGTTGCGGGAAGATCTGAGAAGTTGCGGGAAGATCTGAGAAGTTGCGGGAAGATCTGAGAAGTTGCGGGAAGATCTGAGAAGTTGCGGGAAGATCTGAGAAGTTGCGGCAAGATCTGAGAAGTTGCGGCAAGATCTGAGAAGTTGCGGGAAGATCTGAGAAGTTGCGGGAAGCGCTGGGAAGCTGCGGCGGCGGCGGAGGCGCTGGCGGAGGCGCTGGCGGAGGCGCTGGCGGAGGCGCTGGCGGAGGCGCTGGCGGAGGCGCTGGCGGAGGCAGCGGCGGAGGCAGCGGCGGCGGCGACAGTGGCAAATTTGTTGGAAAGGTAGGTTTTCCATTGAAGCAGTTCAGAGCATTTTGGGTGACGAAACTTATATGTATGGTATTTCTAGCGGGGACATGTAACTTAAAGTGTTTGTCTGAAATGCATGTGAACTTGTACCTCTTTTGGAAAATTTTGTTGACACATATGAGAGTCTAACTGATAAAGTATGAAACATGGTGTTACAATTTGTGGGAATAGAGTGTTTTCCTTTGGAATACACGTCACATTTTAGCGAATTCTGATGTTGCCATATTATTTCTAGATGAAGTTTATTCCTAGAGGTGATTTGCACACATACAATTTGTTGGAAAAGACGTGTTTCAGATTGAAGCGTATGTGAAAACCACATAAACTGCTCATTTTTTGGAGACTGTGAATGGCGAAACTGCTCTGTACGATAGTTCTTTGAGAGCGTTGGAGCGAGAAATTTGAAAAAAAATGAGTGGCTTTGCATTTGGAGAGTCAAGGTGGTGAAATTGATGTGACAGCAGCAACTTCAATTTGCGTGAGACTTTGTGTATTTTCATTCTCAAGGGTTTTTCAAATGCTTGCAAAAATTATCAATTACTTACAGACATGAGCTGCGTATTACAAATTGATCCATTTCAGTAATACAATTTCTATGCCGAGTCAACAAAGTTTCTTTGACATGCTCTTGAAGCATACGAAAATCTAGTTTCGGTGATCGAACTTGTCAGATATGTAGAAGGTATAGGATGTCGTCTACAGTAGCTGCTAAAAGTTGCTAACATCTCCACTTTACATGTAAATACTAAAGTCAAAGATCTTCATTTTTTTTTCCCACAAAGGGATTTCGTCTACCGCAGCTGCTAAAAAGTTGCTAACATCTCCGCTTTACATGCAAATACTAAAGTCAAAGATCTTCATTTTTCACACAAAGTTGTGCTTTTACAATTTTGCCGTGTTTCCATCACATAGGCCTATAGCGTATAGTGCAGTTTTGTATGTATAGAATAAAATGATTTAGACAATATGTATATGTTTTTAACATAGGTAAATAATGCTTGGCCATGTATGACGGTTGAAAGTAAATATATATATTTCGATTGCTGTAGGTGTGTTTGAATGTATGACAGGTATACAACAGGTGAGTTGGTACACTCAAGTTAATATACAGGTATTCAAAACAAAGGAGCTTGACCTGGTTTTTCTTTCCAGTGTATGCCTTTGGCATTATCATTGTGCTCCCGATATGGTCAAAACCCTTGGTCAATACACTAATGAGAATGGGCATTCGTGCGTGTTAGAGCTTTTGTTGAATTGTGTAAGGGGAGGGAATGGGTGGAGGCTGGTGAGGGGTATACGGTGCGGGAATCGCCCAATGTGTGTGCACTCAACCGAACCGTTTCGGGTGACTGCGTTCAACTGATTTCGCGTGAATTTCAACATTTCGCGTGCTTTCAATTTGGTTGCAGTTCTAAAATGGACTTGTAACTGATGAAAGGAGTGAAGGGCGGGTGTAGAAAGGAGGGTGGAAGGGAGGGTAACCCCCATGTTTCATACTTTATCAGTTAGACTCTCATATGTGTCAACAAAATTTTCCAAAAGAGGTACAAGTTCACATGCATTTCAGACAAACACTTTAAGTTACATGTCCCCGCTAGAAATACCATACATATAAGTTTCGTCACCCAAAATGCTCTGAACTGCTTCAATGGAAAACCTACCTTTCCAACAAATTTGCCACTGTCGCCGCCGCCGCTGCCGCCGCCAGCGCCTCCGCCAGCGCCTCCGCCAGCGCCTCCGCCAGCGCCTCCGCCAGCGCCTCCGCCAGCGCCTCCGCCAGCGCCTCCGCCAGCGCCTCCGCCGCCGCAGCAGCTTCCCAGCGCTTCCCGCAACTTCTCAGATCTTCCCGCAACTTCTCAGATCTTCCCGCAACTTCTCAGATCTTCCCGCAACTTCTCAACGTTCCTGCCGCTGCTCCCAGCGCTAAGCCACTAAAATGTACCTTCTCTCCAATTCTGCTCGCTCTCCACACTTTACAGTTTTATATCTCTTCGCAAATAATTTAGAGTTCTTCCTTCTCTTTTACTTATCAGTTTTGCATTTCTTAGCAAATAATTTAGAGAATTCAGTCATATGCTAATAAGTTTCTCTGTTTGTCTGCTTGTCTGTTTGTCTGTTTCTCTGTTTCTCTGTTTCTCTGTTTGTCTGTTTCTCTGTTTCTCTGTTTGTCTGTTTCTCTGTTTGTCTGTTTCTCTGTTTGTCTGTTTCTCTGTTTCTCTGTTTGTCTGTTTCTCTGTTTGTCTGTTTCTCTGTTTGTCTGTTTGTCTGTTTGTCTGTTTGTCTGTTTGGCTGTTTGACTGTTTCTCTGTTTCTCTGTTTGTCTGTTTGTCTGTTTGGCTATTTGACTGTTTGTCTGTTTGGCTGTTTGACTGTTTCTCTGTTTCTCTGTTTGTCTGTTTGTCTGTTTGTCTGTTTGGTTGTTTCTCTGTTTCTCTGTTTGTCTGTTTGACTGTTTCTCTGTTTCTCTGTTTCTCTGTTTCTCTGTTTGTCTGTTTCTCTGTTTCTCTGTTTGTCTGTTTCTCTGTTTGTCTGTTTCTCTGTTTGTCTGTTTCTCTGTTTGTCTGTTTCTCTGTTTCTCTGTTTCTCTGTTTGTCTGTTTGTCTGTTTGGTTGTTTCTCTGTTTCTCTGTTTGTCTGTTTGACTGTTTGTCTGTTTGTCTGTTTGTCTGTTTGTCTGTTTGACTGTTTGTCTGTTTGTCTGTTTGACTGTTTCTCTGTTTCTCTGTTTCTCTGTTTGTCTGTTTCTCTGTTTCTCTGTTTCTCTGTTTGTCTGTTTGTCTGTTTCTCTGTTTGTCTGTTTGTCTGTTTGACGGTTTGTCTGTTTGACTGTTTCTCTGTTTGTCTGTTTCTCTGTTTGTCTGTTTTTATATTTGTGAAAGAGTACAACTTTTAATATACCTTAGATTATAACATAATATATATTTTAAAATATCTACCAAATAGGCTATGCCATATTCAAATAAGCCTCGCTGTGCTAGGGCGCTATACAAATCGGTGAAGTTCAAAATAATTTAAGTATAGGCTCTACTTAAAATTGCTACAAGAAATAAGTTTATTCAACCTATCCATGTGAAATGTTTCAATAACATAATTAAAATACCTCGTGTAAGAGTACAAATTAGGGTTCAAATATAATTAAAATATATTAAATGTAATTAAAAGAATTACTCCGTAGGGTTTGATGGTCTGTCATCCATAGTAGGCTGCTAATTGCTGGTCTGTCACCCATAGTAGGACGCGATTTCCTGATCTGTCAGCTATAGTCGAACGCTATTTCCTGATCTGTCAGCTATAGTCGGACGCTATTGCCTGATCTGTCAGCTATAGTCGGACGCTATTGTCTGATCTGTCAGCTATAGTCGGACGCTATTGTCTGATCTGTCAGCTATAGTCGGACGCTATTGTCTGATCTGTCAGCTATAGTCGGACGCTATTGTCTGATCTGTCAGCTATAGTCGGACGCTATTTCCTGATCTGTCAACTATAGTCTATTTACTACTGACCTATAGTAAGCAAAGACAAGAGAGAAACAGATAAGCAGACAGACCTATAGTAAGCAAAGACAAGGAGAGAAACAGATAAGCAGACAGACCTATGGTAAGACAAAGACAAGGAGAGAACAGATAAGCAGACAGACCTATAGTAAGCAAAGACAAGGAGAGACACAGATAAGGAGACAGACCTATAGTAAGCAAAGACAAGGAGAGAAACAGATAAGCAGACAGACCTATAGTAAGCAAAGACAGGAGAGAAACAGATACGCAGACAGACCTATAGTAAGCAAAGACAAGGAGAGAAACAGATAAGCAGACAAAGACATGAGAGGAACAGAGGTCGGAAAGGCCTGCTTGACATTTAAAACCCTCACAATGCGCACTCCTACCTACCTTCAACCACTACTCTCTCCTTACATTCCGCCACGCAGTCTACGGTCTTCGGTTATGGGTCTTTTGGTTGAGCCTAGATGCATGGGCTCTCGTGCATTTCGTGTTGCAGCCCCCAATTAATGGAACCGACTACCAATGCTTATCCGTTGCTGGACCTCTTATTCTTCCTTCAAGAAACGCCTCAAAACTCATTACTTCTCACTGGCTTTCAAACATATGGATATCTAATTGCTCTTCACCTGGCGGCTGACTAACCGCGCCTCAGATTCGCATTTCTGTGTGACTTTGCGCGCGTTAAACATGTTTGTAATAATAATAATAATAATAATAATAATAATAATAATAATAATAATAATAATAATAATAATAATAATAATAATAATAATAATAATAATAATAATAATAATAATAATAATAATAATGATGATGAAATGTTGAGTGGAGAACATTGTAATACCCGATCTTCAAGCCATGTCGTCCTCTTCCTCTACAGGAACAGAAAGGGGGCTACATTAGAAAATTTCTATGCAAATTTGCATAGCAACTGTCTAGATACTCTTACGGTTTGCTTCAATTGCGCAGATGCACAGCTGTCACCAGGTGTCGTTCGTTTTCCCGCAACGAGAACCGCCATCTGTCGACTGATAACGACTCTCTCGAAGAATCCTTGCGACTCCTGACGACGGTAGTGAACTTAAACATTCCTCCAACAACGAAAAACAAGAGACAGGTTAGCATATCTGTGATACCTTAGACATCATCAAGTCTGACTCAGTGGCGGCGATCTTGTTTGACAGGAGGGGGGACACTTTTGAAAGGATCTAGTCACAAAAGAGTTTTGAGCTGATCTGGTCAAAAAAGAGGTGAAAAAATTGCTTCGCGCTCGCACGCGATAAAATTTACTAACCTTTTTTTAGTGTTTCTTTAAAATGTGTGAGGCCGCTGAGGCGAATGTATGGTGTGCCCCCCACTGTTAAAGATGGGGGTCTTGTTCCCCTCAACCCCCCGGGATCGCCGCCCATGATTGAAATAGATTTCAGTAAGTTGAAAATGCATAGCTAAATCGGATAATTAGAAAACACAGTGAAAAGTGAAAAATATAGAAAGGCTATAAACTGTACAAAATAAATTGTATAAATTATTTAATATGATCGTCATGCAATATCTTAGAGAAAATAGTATATCGAAAATTAAGTGGCCAAGGGCGGCATTTTGAGTCCTTCCCCCGGGCGGCATTTCAGCTCAGCACGCCACTGCATCATCCAGCAACTTTACAAAGGCTACATATTCCAGCACCCTTACAAACGCGACATCATCCAGTACCATTAAAAAGGCGACATATTCCATAACCTTTATAGAGGCGACATCTCCAGCGCCACTTCACAGGCCACGTCATCCAATGGATGCAGGCGACATCATCCAGCGGTCGGCATTTCGACCTTATTGATCTCAGCAGGGTGAGGATCATAAACAACCTACTTCATCGGAACTCCTCCAGTCAACTCCCAAACTCTCTTCCATCTCCTCCAATAGCTGAGTCATTCTGCTATTTCTTCTCAGGCAAAATTTCTACCCTCCGTCTCTCTCTCCAGTCACTTCTTTCCAAAACCACCATCGAATCACCTTAAGACACTCCTTCCTCTACTCATGACTCTCCGCCCTCCCCTCCTCGATCATCAATTTCTGCCTTCCAACCAGCATCAGAGGCTGAAGTCTCCCATATGTTGCAATCTCTTCCACACAAGCAGTGCGAACTCGATCCTATACCTACCTCCTTACTGAAAGACTGTGCATCTATCCTTGTACCCATCATCACCAAAATTATCAACCTCTCCTTATCTACTGGCAATTTCCTCCTCCTTTTCAAAGACTCTTTAGTCACTCCACTCCTCAAGAAACCGTCATTGGATAAAGAAATCCATTCCAACTACCGACCTGTTTCCAACCTGTCATTCATCTCTAAGCTAACTGAACGCAGTCCTATCTCGAATCAATGAGTACCTGACTTCCAACTCACTTCTCAACCCACAACGGCTCGGTTTTACCAAACGCCACTCTACTGAAACCCTACTCACTTCCCTCTACAATAAACTCGTTTCCGCCATCTCTCATCAACAGGTCTCCTGTCTCTCCCTTCTTGATATTTCTGCAGCCTTTGATACCATTGACCACAACAACATCTTACTCCAAAAACTGTCAACCTGGTTCGGTTTTACTGACACTGTACTCCTCTGGATTCAGTCATACCTCTCTTCCCGCTCGTTCTCTGTAAAAACGGAAACCTCATCCCAATCATGCCCTCTCACCTGTGGTGTTCCACAAGGTTCTGTTCTTGGGCCCCTTCTGTTCATCCTCTACACTACTCCTCTCAACTCAATCATCAAAGCATCCTCAATTGATCATCACCTTTATGCTGATGACACACAGCTAATCATCTCTTTCTCTCCAAACAGCTTCTCCCACTCCATAGATCATCTTCTCCATGTAGTTACCAAAATCTCTTCCTGGATGTCATCAAATCTCTTGTGTTTAAACGCAGCTAAAACGGAATTCATTCTCATAGGCCTGCACGATCAACTCTAGAAAATCTCAGATCATCCATCCATTACCCTCAACCTCGCCTCTACCTGCACCAACGCATTCACTGCAAACTCTCCTGTCTGCAACTTAGGCATGGTTTTCGACCAGCACCTTAGCTTCTCTGACCATATCACCCATCTCTCCCGCTCTTGCCTCATGCAGATCCGTGACCTTCGCAGAATTCGTCCAATGCTAGACTTCAAAACTGCATCCACAATAGCTACTTCTATAGTCCACGCAAAATTAGATTACTGCAATGCACTCTTCTTAAACATCGACATAACCCAAATAAACCGCCTTCAAGCCATTCAAAATGCACTTGCCCGTGCTGTGACTAAAACCCCCAAGCAGCACCACATAACCCCTGTCCTCAAATCTCTCCACTGGCTTAAAATATCCGAACGAATAGAATAATATTATACTCTTCTGCCCTAACACTGCTCTGCCCTTCTGTCACCCCATCACTAAAATTTGCGAATCGCTCCATAGCCATAGCTGTCCCACCCCTTTGGAACAAACTCGCACCAGTACTGCGAGAAATTTCAGATCCATCCTATGAACTCACCAAAACCTCACCACTTGCTATATCTCCACAGGTCTTTCCCTCAAAACTGAAAACACTGCTCTTTCACAAATCCTATCCCGATTCCTCCTCCTCCTCTGTCTACCTCCCTCGCCGTTTAAACCCTAAACACCACCCACCTTAGCCGTCTTACTGTCTTCCTGACTGATTCCTTTGGATCTTGACCTGGAACTGATTCGACCCTCCCCCGCCTATCGATTTTGATTTGTCTAAGCGCCTGTGAATAATCTGGTTCCCGCGACTTCGCTTTTTTAGGCGCTGTAGAAATCCAGATATTACGATTACGATGATAAGAAACCGTCCTTAACAGAAGCGTCAGGTTATACCTGTTCCTGGCGAAGATAAGCTTCCGGTGGCAGCGCTGGACTTCGGTCTTCGCAGTCATCTTCCATAGGTCGAACTGGACGAGAAGAACGGACCGTATCGAGTGTCGACGTATCCACAAAAGCCTCACGAAATGGCAACGTAACCTACGAAACATAATATGTCGGGTATCAAGTACAAACGCAGACAAAATTTGCAAACTATTGCAAAAAATTGCGATTATTGATATCCTATCGATCATATCGAAAATTGACGCATAATAGGCCTACAAGTTTTAAAGCTCATTCACGTCATCAAATGTAGCAAATTGTTTTCTAATTAGCTGGGCAAATTACTGAAACAAATTTACTTAACTCAAACATTAATAATCTTTTTTTATAAGGTTTTGTAATAAGATTAGGTCTAACTAAGAAAAATTTACTCTACAACTAGGGCCATTTTCTTTCATCTTCACTCAAACGATGGGCTCGTTTTTTCGAATTATTTCGATAAGAAACAATTAAACTATGTTTACTTTATTGTTTTACCTTGTCCAACATCTGTTCCTAAACGTCCATGTCAATTATCAGCAAAATTAATCGATTTGAGCAGAAATATTATTATTATTACCGAGAGCTCTGTCCGTACGCGCGTAAACCTTTGCGGGTTAGGCTACTATGGCAACGAATTTGACGTCATCAGTTTTTGTTTGTTTTGATTTATATCACGTGCAACATACATCCAATCATAGGCTGCGTTCGACCCACCGTTTGACTGCTTTGGCGCTCGTTCGTGCATCATGACGCAATTTTTTTTTATCCATACCGCATTGGATCTATTCCAATTCCCTTTACGTAGCAGTATGAAATACCCATTACCCACCCTCGCAATACATTAAGGCTTAAGCCATGCACGATCAGCAGAGTAGCCTAATCTAGGCCTTCCTTAATACTCTTTTGCAGTGTGGATGCCAGAAATGGGGTATTGATGGTAATTCCAGACGCGCGGACAAGGGCAAGGGTTCCGTTAGCTACATTGGCAAGAGGCTACTAGGCTGCGTCCTATGCATACTCCTCTGTGTAAGAGAGCATGCGCATCCCCTCCCGAATGTGACTTATTTCAGAGATTTAAATCTCGGGCTACCACGGTCCGTAGACTTCGTACACGGGTACCTTAAAATGGCGTGGCGCCTATTCAAACGAGCAGCGGTGGTGAAGGATCTCCCCCGATCAATTCATTGAAAAATGAGCAAAGTCGAGGCCATAATTATAGGGTCGCTAACTCGCACTCGCTATATAAGAACGTGTAGGTATAGGCTACATTAACAGTGAATTCTATAGCTGGTCCAGGGGTGTAACTTTGGTCTAAAAAGTGGGGGTACCAATTTCTTACATACACGAAGCAAGACGGAGACTGCGGTCTCTGGGAAGGCACAATGAAATATTGATTGATATTGTTCAAAACGTGGGGGTTACGGAACCCCCGTCCAAAAAGTGGGGGTACGGGTGCCCCTCGTACCCCCAACAAATTACGCCTATGAGCTGGTCTCTAGATGCTTCTGTCTGCGAAGAGATGCTCATTACTACGAAGAGATGCTCATTACTACGAAGAGATGCTTCTTACTACGAAGAGATGCTTCTTATTACGGTGAAGCTGTTCGTCTGCAACTGACAGTTGCAGACGAACAGCTTCACCGTTTGCAATAGCGCTTCGCCTTTGTTCGGTGAAGAGTGTAGCGATGTCCAATTTATTCGCATTGTGTCGTCTTGAATGTGAATTGGGATGCGTTGATTTATTACGTTAGTCGTTGGACACTCTATGTATAGTATCTGGTTGAATTAAGCAGTATTCAATTACCAGCAGTGCCGGCGCCGCTTATGTTTGTTGTACGGCTTTTGCCGTACCACTTTTTAAGGTTTCACGGCAAAAACATAAATTTGACATACACTTTTACCCAGACCCTCTAATTTGCCATACTACTTTTCAAATCGTGGCGCCGCCACTGATTACCAGCATCTAAGAAACCACCATCATAAGGTAAATACTACTTCCATGTAGATAGGTTTGGGAACGCTCTTCGCTGCGGTGATTATTCTAATTGAGAACAGCTAGGGAGCCACGCTATGCGATTTTAATTAATGGTTTTCTTAAATCATCTGAGAATTCGAAGATTGCCACGTATTGGAGAAACGATGCATTAAGAGTTCAGTTGGACGTTTGACTGTCGTAGAAGTGTCCCTTCGTAGGAAGAAGCATCTATTTTAGGGTCGAAACAGTACAAGTTCTGTAGGCGCTAACGCCTGTCTTTAGCTCAATCAGTGGCGGCGATCTTGGCTGAGAGGTGGGGGGGGGGGCAAAGTCGGCCACGACCTCGTCGACGACCGGGTTTGGAAAATCTTGTCCCAAACAGAAAATTTCTGCCATTTCATCTCCGAAACATTTCGCTTTCATCTCCGAAAAAAGTTGATGACTTTTTTTTAGTCCTTCACCTCTTTTTACAACTTTTTCTTACACTATCCTCTTTTCCCCCCACTTCTTCACTTTTTCCCCCACTTTCATTTTCGCCAATTCATCTCCGCAAAATATCGATTTCATCTCGAAAAAAGTTGATGACTTTTTTTTAGTCATTCGCCACATTTTACAACTTTTTCCCGTCTCCCAGCAATAACCCTTTTCTTATTTTGATTTCTTCGTCTAAAAAATGTAAACTATTTTGACGAATTCCTTCTTCTTTCTCATAATTTTGGGGGGAACACTTCTGCTAAAAAAATTTATTTTTACCTCGTCTGGTCAAAAACGCTGCGAAAACCCTCACGCGCAATTACATTTCTCCGCCTTTTTTGGTGTTTCTTCAAAATGTGGGGGGGGGCAAATGCATGGAGTGTCCCCCCACTCTTAAAGGTGGGTACATGTCCCCCCGCACCCCTAGATCGCCGCCCATGCCTGTCATATCATGTTATCTGTATACCTTGTGTAGGCTATAAAATAATATGCTGGTGCATGCTATGCCACGATATCCTATGCTTGTTTATTTTGTTGTTTATTTTGTTTATTTTGACATTTGCTTTTTGCTTTGTTGTTTGTTTTGTTGTTCATTTTGTTTATTTTGTAGTCTGTTGTTTGTTTTGTTGTTTATTTTGTCGGTTTTTATTTTGTTGTTTGTTTTGTGATGTGTTGTTGTTTGTATTTTTGTGTATTTTGCCATTTGCTGTTTATTTGTTTATTTTGTCGAGTGTTGTTTGTTTTTGTTTATTTTGTTTGTTTGTAATTTGTTTTGTTTATTTTGTCATTTGTTGTTTATTTGTTGTTTATTTTTTTAGTTTATTTTATCTTTTGTTGTTTATTTTGTCATATGTTTTTTGTTTTGTTGTTTATTTTGCTATTTGTTTCATTATTTATTTTACTGTTTATTTTGTCATGTGTTGTTTGTTTTGTTGTTTATTTTTTCATTTGTTGTAATGAGCCAAGGGATAAGAAGGAGGATGATAGAAGGAAAAGTGGAGGTGGAGTGGAGATAGGCTATAGACACGACAAAGATCGCCCGAAGGTTAAATTCTACATGCAGAATAGGGCCTATCTGTTAATTTTAATTTATGCAAGAGCTGATATCAGATGCTATTAAGCCAATTATTATAATGCTAGTCTAGTAGGCCTACAATGATATAGACTTTGAGAAGGACGCATATTAAATATTCTCTCTAATTCTCTGTCTCTCAAATTGCCTCTGATTAGCAAGTAGGCCTATTGACTTTAACACGCTGATCTAATATTCATTCATTCATTCATTCTTTGTTTCCATGTCTATCTCTGTCTGTCTATCTCCATCTCTGTCTGTCTGTCTGTCTGTCTGTCTGTCTGTCTGTCTGTCTGTCTGTCTGTCTGTCTGTCTGTCTGTCTGTCTGTCTGTCTGTCTGTCTGTCTGTCTGTCTGGATAACATCTGGCGTAGAGTGCGAGAGGTACAGAGATCGAGTCCCATAGGCGGACATGCTTTGTAGGCTGCAATTTGCGCCGTGTATTGCAGGCTGTCTGTTCTGTTAGTAATTAAGATTTATCGCATAACATGTAGTTGTACAGCGCAGTGCGTTTGCAGGCGCTTAATTAAAGAATAAATATTATTATTATTATTATTATTATTATTATTATTATTATTATTATTATTATTATTATTATTATTATTATTATATTATTAAATTACTATTTTACTCTGTTGTTAACACGTTCAGTGATATCTAACTTACTTACTCATAAAACCGTTTTATGAAGAAACAGACGTACGGTTTTGTACATGCAGTCACTATAGCAACCCCATCCGACTCAATGGCGGCATGATTATAAGCATTGGGAGCGATTTTGTAAATAAATTCCCAGAATCTGCGGCTTGATTTAGGCTATTTAGGTAGTTTAGACAGAATTATACAACCAGCTATTGATTTCAGTAGGATATATAAGAAATTATTGAGAAAATGCCGTTTCTGAAGCAACCGAAGAGTCGAGAGCCGTTATGGAGAGAGAGTAACAACAAGGCGAATAAAACTGGTGTTCTGAATACAGTATACTCCGTCAACGGAGACAAATACACAGGAGAATGGCAAAACGATCTTAAACACGGTAAGTATCTTCCAAGAAATTGGCAAGAATGTGATTAACGTAGTAATGAAGAAATGTACCAGCTCTAATCGTAATCGTAATCTCGAGACTTCTACAGCGTCCAAAAAAGCTACGTCGCGGGGACCAGCTTATTCATCTGGCGCTTAGTCAAATCAAAATCGATAGGCAGGAGGGTGTCGAATCAGTTCCAGGTCAAGATCCAAAGGAGTCAAGTCAGGCAGGCAGGTAGACGGCTAAGGTGGTTGGTGTTTAGGGTTTAAACGGCGAGGGAGGCAGAGAGAGGAGGAGGAATCGGGATAGGATTTGTGAAAGAGCAGTGTTTTCAGTTTTGAGTGAAAGACCTGTGGAGATATAGCAAGTGGTGAGGTTTTGGTGAGTTCATAGGATGGATCTGAAATTTCTCGCAGTACTGGTGCGAGTTTGTTCCAAAGGGGTGGGACAGCTATGGCTATGGAGCGATTCGCAAATTTTAGTGATGAGGTGATGGAAGGGCATAGAAGTGTTAGGGCAGAAGAGGAGCGTGTTGAGCGGAGTGGTTGGACCGTGAACAGCTGTCGGAGATAGGAAGGCTAGGAGGATTGGAGTGTATTGTAGGTGAGTGATATGACTTTACATTCTATTCGTTCGGGTATTTCAAGCCATTGGAGAGAAATGAGGACAGGAGTGGTGTGGTGGTGTTTGGGGGTTTTAGTCACAGCACGGGCAAGGGCTTTTTGAATGGCTTGGAGGCGGTTTATTTGGGTGGTGTCTATGTTTAGAAAGAGTGCATTGCAGTAATCTAATTTTGTGTGGACTATAGAAGTAGCTATTGTGGATGCAGTTTTGCAGTTTAGCATTGGGCGAATTCTGCGAAGGTCACGGATGTGCATGAAGCAAGAGCGGGAGAGATGGGTGAAATGATCGGAGAAGCTAAGGTGCTGGTCGAAAACCATGCCTAAGTTGCGGACAGGAGAGTTTGCAGTGAATGTGTTGGTGGATGTAGAGTCGAGGTTGAGGGTGATGGATGGATCTGGGATATGATCGGAGAAGCTAAGGTGTTGGTCGAAAACCACGCCTAAGTTGCGGACAGAAGAGTTTGCAGTGAATGTGTTGGTGGATGTAGAGTCGAGGTTGAGGGTGATGGATGGATGATCTGGGATTTTCTTAAGTTGATCATGCAGGCTTATGAGAATAAATTCAGTTTTTCCCGGGTTTAGGCACAAGAGATTTGATGACATCCAGGAGAAGATTTTGGAAACCACATAGAGAAGATGATCTATGGAATGGGAGAAGCTGTTTGGAGAGAAAGATATGAATAACAGTGTGTCTCATCAGCGTAAAGGTGATGATCAACTGAGGATGCTTTGATGCGTGAGCTGATTGGAGTAGTGTAAAGGATGAACAGAAGGGGCTCAAGAACAGAACCTTGTGGAACACCACAGGTGAGAGGGCATGACTGGGATGAGGTTTCTGATATTTTAACAGAGAACGAGCAGGAAGAGAGATATGACTGGATCCAGAGGAGAGCAGTGTCAGTAAAACCAAACCAGGTTGACAGTCTTTGGAGTAGGATGTTGTGGTCAATGGTATCAAAGGCTGCAGAAATATCAAGAAGCAGAGACAAGAGACCTGTTAATGAGAGATGGCAGAAACAAGTTTATTGTAGAGGGAAGTGAGTAGGATTTCAGTAGAGTGGCATTTGGTAAAACCAGACTGGTGTGGATTGAGAAGTGAGTTGGAAATCAGGTACTCATTGATTCAAGATAGGACTCTGCATTCAGTTAGCTTAGAGATGAATGACAGGTATATTTACAGTTTAAGATTGGGTTATGTATTAGCAGACATTCAGGAAACTGTTCAGCTAGTTTTAGAGGCACCAGCAGTTGAGGCCTTTGCAATAGCTACACATACCATAGCAGCTATACAAACTGGATTAGAAAACTGAACATTCTAGCCTTATACAAACAAGATTTTAAACAAAATCTTATCATGCATCGCTTTAGCCAAACGTCTTACCTTATCAAACTTTGCCATTATAATGCCTTTTTTTGTAAGCTGAGTCTACTCAACCCATACCTTACCTTAGCTTACCCTGTTGCCTTTCTTTGAGGCTCCAGTTTACTTCACCCTGACCTTAAATTACACTACTAACAAGACATTGGCTTCTATATGCTATGATTACCTTGCATTATAGGCATTATTGCATCAATACCTTTTCACTGCATTTATTTGCATTATCTTGCACTTTACAGTTGTTTAATAATAATAATAATAATAATAATAATAATAATAATAATATTATCACGGCGCTTGGAAAGAGCATGAGCACCATTTCCGGTGATGCACGAGAAACCTCATACCTCTTCCAACGCCTGACGCTAACAATCCAACGCTTCAATGCAGTAGCTTTCCGCAGCACTTTCCCTCTCTCGAATCCTGAGGAATAGAGGCCGTTCCAGATGATTTGCATATTTTAATTAATATTTAAGTCCCCAAGGGATCATATGTACCTTGGGGCATAAAAAAAAATATAATAATAATAATAATAATAATGACAATAATAATAGGCCCCTGTTTAATAATAATAATAATAGTAATAATAATAGTAATAATAATAACAATAACAATAATAATAATAATGATACTACTGCTTAACACATCTATCAGTGACCTCATTTAACAGAATTCTAATTAACCGTACCATACCTTATGTGTATTCACTCAAATGATGTGGTTGATTTAGGAAAGGGAACATATGAGTGGAAAAAAACTGGATGTCTTTATGATGGTGATTGGAAAGATGACATGCGGAACGGGTTCGGGACTTACAGCATTCCCAGCGCGGATGGGACCTACCAGAAGCAGTACGCAGGAGGATGGAAGAATGACAAGAAACACGTAAGATGATGTATTATTTTCGTCCCAAGGAAATCAGTTTAAACGGTTTGATTGATTGTAGATGGATTTTTAAAATTATTATTATTTTTTACCCAAGATATCATTGATCCCTCAGGATTTGGAAAAAATTATTTAGGAGCAGGGTAATGTCTGGATGGTCAGGCCTCGTCTTCAGGGTTTGAAGGAAAGGTACCGTATTATTGTTATTTTATTATTATTATTATCACTTCTTTTATTACAACAAATTTATTTCTTCATAAATACAGCAAACTAGTATTGATGGAAGAAAGTAATCTCCCTATTGTCTCTCTATCAAGCACTGTGTGACCATAGTGCTGATGGAAGAAAGTGATCTCCCTATTATCTCTCAATCAGGCACTGTCTGGTTGATAGAAGAAAGTAATCTCCTTATTATCTCCCAATCAAGCTCTGTGTGGCCATAGTGCTTATGGATTCTTTATTATCTCCCGATATTTAAGAAAGACTGTAGAAGCCAAGGAGGATGATAAGAGCTAGGCGATCTCGATTTATGGGGCCCAGAGTTTCAAGGGTTAAAAGCAGTATGGCAAAATGACAGTGCATTATTACTAAGATTTGCTTACATCTGCAGGAGTTGTACATTGATGCATTTTTCTGTAAAATTCCCTAATTATTATTAATGATACTGTATCATTTACATTGCTAATATTATTACATATATCGTAGTTACTCTTATTTACTCTTGTATCCACATCTTAGTAATATAATATTAATAATGGTTATAATTAGGGCTGTACCGAATAGCTGATCATCACTATTCGGCCAAATACGAATAATTGGACCAACTATTCGGCCAAATACGAATACAAATAGTGTACAAAATAAGTCTACTGACAACATTCAAAAATATGTTAACTGTACACAAAGAATGAGACTACTGACACTGCAATACAGCGGTCCAGGCAGTAGGCAACGCCTGGCTGCAACCCCAGCATATATTATGTTAATGAGAGAGGAGAGAGTTACTTCAGTCCACTCGCTATAGCAGCCGCACATGTAGAAACAGATGTCGCGTGACCACTATTCGTATTCGGTCCGACCGCTACTATTCGGCCGAACACCGAATAGCTATTTGGCCCACTATTCGGCCCCGAAGCCAATACGAAGCGAATGTTCGGTACAACCCTAGTTATAATTTGTGGAATAACCAATCATTAATTAACAATAATGAAAATGAATCTCAATAACAAGATCAATAAGAATAATTATTATAACAACAAAAGTGTAACTATCAACAGTAATAATAGGAACAGTAATAATATAACTGTAGCTTTGCTATAATTAGTAAGCTGTGATTTAAATAGGTTTAAGAAAAGGTGCTATAGAAGGCCCAGTCTTGTTAGGTAACACCAAGTGAAATAACATTTGATTTAAATTTTGTGCAACTGTACCTTTTTCTTTTCTTTTAAGGGCTATGGAACAAATTTCTACGAAGATGGGTCATACTACGAGGGCGAGTGGTACTGCGGGAAAAGAAATGGTTGGGGTCGGATGTACTACAAGGACTGCTCTGTCTATGAGGGAGAATGGTATGATGGACAGCGAAGTGGACAGGGAATGCTTAAACTCGGTAAGACAGCTTAAGCTCAGTAAGAGTGCTTAAGCTTGTTAAGACTGCTGTAAGTTAGATAATCTAAGTTGGGTAACACAACTTATGCTCAGGAAGACAGCTTATGCTCATCAAGGCAGCCTAAGCACAGTAATAAGGCTTATGCTCAGTAAGGCAGGTTGAATTCACTTAGACTGCTCAAGCTTGGTAAGACAGTGCCTTCAAGGACTATCAGCTTTACGTTTATTCGCATTATAACAGAAATTCTTCAGTGCACAAGTTGTTGACTTGTAGAGTAATATTTCTTGCACTACATCCACTCTGTACACACAGCTGGCAGCCAGTTTCTACCAGTGGTATGATGCAGATTCACTGTGGGCCCGTTGAACATGGCTGTCTAAGATATTGACCCTTGGTACTTCCTCGGTGGACCAAGAGTGTTGACTTGGTTTTCAGAGTGGGGCCAAGACACTTGCAGATCCATGGATCCAGATCCATGAATCAAACTGATAAAAACCTTTGGAATTCAGTCCCAGGCCTTCTGTCATTTCTTTTACGTCATACAATTTGCTTACACATCATAGCTTGGTTTCTGGTTTCCCTGACCTCTCAAATGACGAATTTTGACTGCAGCTTCGTTTGACTGGTTCCTTGCGCATTACGAAAACAAGCAATAGGAGACATTTGCAAACAAATGTTAGCAACCTAATTAAAACGTCTTAGAAAAAATGCTCCTTATCTACTATCAATCAGTGGAATGAAGGCAGATCAGCATAAATTACATTACAGTTTTATTTTAAGTTAGATGTTATATTTACCTTGCCTTACCCTAGTTTACCCTTCTCTTTCTTTCTTTCTTTCTTTACCAAATGTAACCTTAATTGACCTTACCTTATTTTAAATTTCCTTAACTAATTTTACTTTGCCTTACATTACCTTCTTTACTTTACTTATCTTACCTTAATTTAACTTTATTTAATTTTTCCTACCTTGCTTGTTCTTACTACCTTCATTTTGTTACCTTAGTTTACCCTGTCTTACCATACCATCCTTACTTGAGCTTATCTTACCCTGACCTTGCCACTCCTTACTTTAAACTTCCCTTAATACCTGACCTGACCCAATAACCTTACCTTGCATGTTTCAGCCAATGAGAACCGGTATGAGGGGTCATGGAAGAGCGACAAGAAGAACGGATCTGGTAAATTCTACTACCTGGACAAGGGTCAGATCTATGATGGTGTCTGGGTGGACGATGCTGCCCGTTGTGGAGATATAACGGACATGGATCGCGAAGAGGCTCCTGATGCTACCATGTACCCCTTACCACCTGTAAGTTTCTACTGTGAAACCCTTACTTCAGTAAGCTGCAACTATAAAACCCTTACCACAATTTAGTTACTACTTTAAAACCCTTACCTTGATAAGAGACTTCTATCAAACCCTAACTACCATTGAAATTCTACCATTAAACCTTACCACCAGTGGTTAAATTGCTCATCCAGGAGTGGCATGTTTCCAATCACTGGCATTAACTTGTCCAAAATATTGGGGGAGGCATTTGTTTATTCATTCTACACTTGTTGCACGGGGTGTACAGTCCATCTCAATTATTGGGGGGCACATGCCCCGGCTGCCCCCCCCAGAGTCTACGCTTATGTCTCCAATTCTAGCATCGACAGGTAAGTGTATCTGGTAAATCTATAACCGGTACTTACTATTTACTGTTTAAATATACTTAAATGCATGAAATGCAAAGTGTGTCATTTATTATCAAATTATGCTGTTAAAAGTTGTCACTTGATAACAAAATGCTCTGTTGTCACAAAGCAGTTAAATGACTGGTCTTCCCTTTAAGTGGTGGCTTTGATAGGTCAGGTGACTGGTCTCAAATCAGAGGTGCCGGATCTCAGATCAGACAGAGTCTGGTTGAATTTAACCACCGCTTACCACCAGTGTGTTACTAGTTACAAACCCTTACCTCCATAAGATACTACCAGCAGATCTATAGAACCTGATCCTTGTACAGCTCTGTTCTGTTTTGAAAGTGCTTGTCTCGCCTGACTGTTATATGCATTGTCTCGTCTCGGAGTTCAACGATGGAGTGAGGTGGTCACTTACGATTTGAACAGTACATGACGGAAGCCGGCTGTTGATGGTAGATCTGAGCATAGTTTTGTATTATGTCAAACAGTTCTTCACAGGAAAGATCTGCCATTGCAGGGAGCTGATAAAGATGAATGTCATTGTGTTGAGCAGGGTCAGATGGGTAACTTCCCAGTCCAGTGATTTCCAACCTTGAACTTTGACCTCCGTGATGAACTGCCAGAAGGAAGTGGAGTTATGGAGTGCTGCAGTCAGTAGGCCATGATTGGAGGTCGATGGAGGCTCAGCTATGACTGTGACCAGGTTGCAGTCAATTTGCATGATGACCAAATTTGAACAACGGCAATGTGTATGCACAGGGCCACAGGCACAGTGACGTGCTGGTTTAAACCTACACTGGTGATGAGTTGCCTGAGAGCTGTTTGGCCCAAGGACATCCCAGATCCTCGACACGGATGGTGATGTTCCCTGTCACAAATCAGCTGGCTATTATAGGTGACCCAAATTTCCATGAGGACTGCAAACTCCTGGGTAAATGCATTAAGACGGTGGGTGAGGTCTGGGTCAGAATATGGCAGCAAATGATAATAGAACCATGTGGCACTATAGCAGTTCTTGAATTTTTAAAAACTCTTGACACATGCAAGATCAGTAATTCCGAATCTTGGGTGCAAGACCAATGTCAGCGAACAACTTTTCCTGGGTCTTTACATGTAGTCCACTCAGCAGGCTTGAACTAGCTACGGCCCAGTCTTGGAGTTTTGCGGTTGTGAGCCCTTCCAGTTGGAACTGCTTGCCTCAGAGGCTCAGACTCTTAGGATTGACCTCCTCACTATCCCTTCTGCCCAGTTCTGCAAGTGCCCTGAAAAGCCTTTCTTTTCATTTGTGAAGACACTGACCCAGGTCGGGAGCTCCTCTGACTTTGAGTGGCGCTGTATAAGTTCTTGATTACAATTTCACTTACAATTACATTAGATTACAGACACAGGACGCTACCGACTATACCAGTGTGCCGCTGCTTACCGATGTACTTATTTATTTAGTCTGTTATTTATTAATTTTTTGTGTGGTTGTGTGTTTCTGTAGACGGGTCTTGCTGATCCAGAGGACGTTTTAAATGAGGCTAAACAGAAATTCCTCCCAGACGACAACTGAATTGCATTGTTCTCCAAAGAAGTCATTGTTTAGCAGCATCAGCATCATCCATCATTATCGGCATCACCATCATCACCTTCATCGTTTTCATCTTTCACATGATGAAGACTATAGTGAACATTCACAGCTAATAAGGCTTCACAAATTGTATGTTGGAAATGACAATGTAGCCTTGTGGCAATGAAACAGAAGTGTCTAGCTGTAGGCCACACTGAAAGACGGTTTTCACATCATGTTAGATGTCGTCTTTTGTGGACTGTGCTTTTGGAGATCTTTAAAGACTTCAATACATTTACTGTAAGACAGTTTCTTACTGGTCAGGCTTTTAAATTAATATTTATGTAAATAAAATGAATGAAGATAATATATATTTGTGTATGATGTACATTATTCATACTGTATATATATATATTATATATATATCTATATCTATATATATATCTGTGTGTGTGTGTGTGTGTGTGTTTGTGTGTGTGTGTGTGTTTGTGTGTGTGTGTGTGCGTGTGTGTGTGTAGCAAAGTATGTATGCATGTATACTTTCCTTTGGTGTGCATGTAATTGTTGCTTATGTTGTGTTGGACGGTTGGGTAAATTGCCTGGAGTGCCAGAGTGTACTCACCAACAGCTGGACAGCTGGAATGAAAACGTTTGGTCGAGATATGCGTCAGATGCAGCAAAGTGTAAAATATCTCTGTCTGTCTGTCTGTCTGTCTGTCTCTGTCTGTCTCTCTATCTGTCTCTCTGTCTGTCTCTCTCTCTGTATCTCTCTCTGTCTGTGTCTCTGTCTCCCTCTCTTTCTCCCTCTCCGTCTCTCTCTCTCTCTCTCTTCTCTCTTTGTGTCTGTTTCTGTATGTGTCTCTCTCCCTCTCCCTCCCTCTCTCTCTCTCCTCTCTCTGTGTCTGTTTCTGTATGTGTCTCTGTCTATATCTGTCTATCTCTCTTGCTGCCTCTCCCTACATTGTTCTAAACCGTGTGATCTGCACACACTACATTTAGGTAATGTATGCGTGCAGTAGTGCTGCACGATTGTCTAGTGGTGAAGTCGCTAACACCATACCCAAGACTGGCTGTATCAGCTAGCTTAAGGGATTGCTTCTATGTATGTATGTATGTGTCTGTGTGTATGTACATGTATGTTGGCCCAGTTAGCTACTTTGGTTACAGCGTATGCTGCTTCCATGCACCCCTGTGTGCAAGAGAGCATGCTGATTGCGGTTCGCCTCCCGAAGGTACCTTTTTTTCAGAGATTAAAATCTCGGGCTAGCACGGTCCGTACACGGGGACCTTAAAGGGCGTGGCGCGCATTCAAAGAGGCAGCGGTAGGCCCCTAGTGAAGGATATCACACAATCAATTCACTGGAAAAAATACCATTTTCAAGGTCACACGGTCGTTATAAAAAATGAGTACATTAAACATTATAATAATAGTTAGTTAGTTAATTTTAGTTAGTACATAGTTACAACTGGCCCCAATGGCACTCCGCCTGGTCCTTATGGGGTCATCGATTAATTATCTCAAAAAGTTTAGGCAGTGTTTGATCTCCTTCACCTAGTCAACAACTGTCAAACATTCAAGGACCCCCTAACAAAATTATGTCAAAGAAAATTACCCCACCCGCAGAAAATTTCTATGACTCTAACAAATGCAAGAAACTGAAATTGGCGAAAAAACTAAATGTTGTTATTCAGATTTGAATTTTATACTTAATTGCTACAGTACATGTGGAATCACTGTCTGTCACAGGTAGGGAGAGGCGTTTGTATATAGGCCTACTAGATACATTAGGAGGCAGATTTTGAAAATATTGCGAGCTTGTATGGGAAGTCAATATAGCTCGCGAAGGGCCGGGGTGACGCGATCACAGGGAGTAAGGTTTTAGCCACCCGTTGCCAGAATTGGTAGAATGCGGGCCTGCTGTGAGTTTAGTTAACACGGGTGTATGTGAAGGAAGAAAAAGCTAAAAGGGTTGAGGGTACCCGGTATCAGTGATGGGCAATAGTTAACTAAAAAGTTGCTAACTATTAGTTTAACTACAAAATTTTAGTTAAGGAAGAAGTTTAACTAAAAAAAAATAGTTTAGTTAAAACCATAGTTTAACTAAAAAATTTTAGTTGCTAACTAAAAAGTTTAACTAAAAAAATCAGCAATATGCAACTATTTTTCCACAGTGAACATTGAACACTGTCAGCAAAAAAACATTTTAACACTGCATGGTTTTAGCATTTAGGGCCTACAGCCTGTGTTTTCAAATTCATACACTACTTACAGTGCACATGTAACTGTATGCCAGAACAGTTACTGTACACATTGCATAGTTTGAAGGTGAAATTGTCATTGACGCTTTGCATTATTACAGTTCATTTAACGTCTTTTATTGCAAAAATGTTTGTCGTAAATAGTTGGAAAATAGTTGGAAAAAGTTTAACTACTTTTTTTAGTTTAGTTAACTAATTTCCAAAATCAGTTGCCAACTTTAGTTTAACTACTTTTTTTAGTTTGAAAATAGTTTTAGTTTAACTAAAAAAAAATAGTTTAGTGCCCATCACTGCCCGGTATTGACAATGATCTGCTGTTGAGTGAAAATGACACACAGACTGTTGTTTGGAATAAAGTCTGTAATTTTCATCAATTCTAAGATCGTTGATAGTAAGAACAATATCTCCTTTCTCTGTTTGTTTCACGCTCTTATGAATAATACACGCAAAACAGATACCATTATGTTCAAGAGTCTTATAGGCTAGATAGGCCTACATTACCTTGATTACAAATACATGCGTAGGCCTACATACATACGTCGGTGCGTACATGCATGCATAAACAAATACCGGTACCCATTGTCTTTTAATGAAGTAAAGCCAGACATTGTAAGTCTTGCTTAATTGAATGTGGACATTGACTTTCCAACGATAGGTCTCATCTTTAGTCCTTCTAACTAAAGAGGCATCGGCCCATCTGATAGGAAGATAAATGACTCTACACTGGCTTTCTCCCGTATTCTCAATATCCTCCATTAGTTCCTGCTCTGCCGAGCCTATATATAGCTTCCCTCCGTTACCTGGATCTGCATTCATCCTTCCATTGTCTTAATTCTCTGTTCTTGCATCACTCTTCTCCGTTGTTCCTTCCCCTGAAAGTTTCAAGCTCGTCGTACGTCACATCCATCCGCTTAGGTGTCTGCGTCTGCTAGGTGTCCCTGCGTACGCATCCATCCATGCATATACATGTAGCGTGTGCTGTTAGAACTATACGTGTTACGTATTATACGCAATAATAGGCAACAGGTGGCACTAATCTTAGACTGATGAGCTCTCTTCAGTGAACTAGCATCATTTCCAGCATGCTCGCCATAATGATGGATGATTGCTTTGTTAAATGAAGTTCATGCTCCCCTGCAATCTTGGATTATAGTACATTATAGTAAATTCTAACGTATGCATACAAGTGTATACATCGGGGTCGATATGGGAACATATTGCGCTATACACGATCGGTTACATTACGCCTGATTGTCATCGTTGAGTATTCCGAGCTTATGTCCGATCCACTTGCACTTGTCCTTGACCTCTTCCTGCATCAGGTTGAAGCACATGGCCAGCAGCGACAGACCGAAGGCCAGCCACAACGCACACAGCACGAGCTTCTCGTGAGACGCCCACTTCTTCATGTCCGTTCCAGGTACGATGTCCCCGAACCCGATAGTACTGAGGGTGATGAAGCAGAAGTACGATCCGGTCAGGTAGTCCCAGCCCTCCCAGATCGTGAACAGGGCCGAACCGGCGACGATGTAGCCACCGATGACAACGAGGCAGATGGATATGGGAACCGTGACCTTCTCGTCCGACTTCTCTTCCGCCTCATAGTCGAACGGATCGTCCATGAAGCGCATGGAGAAGGCGTTGGGATACTTCCCCGCTGCTTCCGTTCCTCGATACGGTCCGATGACGGAGGACAGAGGACGCGACAGATCGGGTTCGGAGCGGGAGAGGGTAAACGGTGCTGCCTTGAGTGAGTCCTCGTCTCCGTGTGTCCGACCGTCTGAGTCCTCGTCGTCTGACCTGTCCGTTGAAAACGTATAACTCGGCGCTGTCACGAAGGATTCGTCAGAACCTCGTTTCTCTTCGATGAGGTTTCGACTTGACCGCGGCTGGATCGACTCGGCCGAATGCGCTCGCTTGGGACCGAGGTTGAGTCTCCATCGATTGTCCGTTCGTTTGTGCGTCGTCCTACTTCGCTGGAGCAGCCCCTGCGGTTTCCGTTTCGATGGAAGATTGAAGCTCATGGAATGCTGGACCGGATGTCGCTTCGTTTCCGGTTGGTCGGCGGTGCTCGTCGGGCCAGACTTATTGCGATGTCTCCACGGTTTCCAGCTCTGGAAAGCGCGTCTCTTAGCCACAACCGGTGGATTCTCGACCTCGTCGGCTGGTCCTCTTCCGGTGACCCTTGCGGGAGGGCCACTTTTCGACTCGTTCAACTTTGTGGAGTTAAGTCTGTGAAGTTCCTTTGACTCTCCACCTTTTTGGACTCGTGAACCTCGTAATCCGCCTCCTATAGCTCCTCCTCCTCTTCGCAATCCTCCTCCTCTTCCTCTTCCTCGTGCTCCTCCTCCTCCGGTTTCCTGTCCACGTCCCGTCTTTCGCGGATTGTGGTTTGCGTGCAGCTGCGAATCGGAGTGATAGAAAGGCTTCTTTTGTAGCGCATTGTTTTTTCTCTGGAATTCCACATTTCCCGCGCGTGTTTCTATCAGACGATCCGTTTCCCGTGCGCATGCGCCATTTTCTGACCTTTTCACCGACGACCTTTGACCTCCAGCACGACCTCTGTCGATCGAAGTTTCGCTCTCGTCGTGAAGTATCGCCGTTTCTCGCGCCAATCCCGCACCGTACACGTCATTGTCGTCGTCATCATCGATTATAGCCGTTTCCAGGATGTCGGAACTGGAAACGTCGCCACCGGAAGAGTGGAAACGCCTGTCGTGGCTGTTCAAATCCTCCCTCGAGGTCCTGCTGTCGACGGACATCGAAGTCAGGGGACCCCTATCGGTCCCTGGAGACTCTGGCGGATCGGGGTACTGTCTCTCGGGAGATTCCAACCCCAGCGTCTCCGTCGATGGGGTTCTATCGTGGTCGGACGAAAAGACGGGGTTTCTGTACGTCTGATTCTGTTTACCCCGAAGACACGGGTCGTCGACCGACGGCAGGAATGGAAACGGAAGCGGACCCTGGACGCCGAGGATGTAGTTCAGCTGTGCCGCCATCTCCCTTCGACGTCGAAGACGCAGTCGTTCACGTTTTCTCTTGCGGTTGCACTGCTGACAGCAGAGAACGTCACAACAGATGCGCTTGTAGAAGAGTCGGAAGCAGTCGGCCATGAAGTTTCCGATGTTCGACAGGTAGAGAAAGGTGAGAGGAATTCCGATCAAAGCGTAGACGATCGTCAGCATTCGACCTAGATCCGTCTTCGGAGCCACGTGACCGTAACCTACAGAGAAAATAGGTCAGGTCGGTTCATCATGCGACACTGGGTAGTAACGTATGATATTCGGAAAATGTGGCCAGAGTTATCGTTTAGATTGGTTGGGAAGGCCTTTGACAGGTCCGAAACAGCGGTATGAAATGTTTAAACTCATGCATAATTCATACATACTCAGGCAATATTTGAGTTTTAGTCCAGTCGTATATTTGGTATATTTATGGATGCAATCATTCATTCATTCGGGAATTTAATAGAGCGCACCCTCAAGAAACCTAGTCAAACGCGCTCTCAGCCCAGAAACGGCAATAGAGATTAGACCTGAGCTGCTTGTAAAAGGCAGACCCAGGGGCAGCAGTCGAATCTCTAATGGAAGACCATTTCAAATGGAGTGCCCAACAATTGAGAAATCCCGACGTTTCCTAATTGTGGAACGAACCCGGGGGACTAAAAAGGACTCGCCGACTCACGGAATCAGGAATCGGACGACAGAGCTCCTCACACAGATAGGCCGGGACACAGCCAAGAATACAGCGTCAAACCAGAACAGATAAACTGCGCGACATGTTTAGTCCTATTGTATATTTATGTATTTATATTAATGTATGCATGCATTCCTACATGTGCACAAGCCTATGCAATAAGCCATATAGGCATGCATGCATACAAAAAATATACATAAATAATTACATATAAGAAAATATACATACATTACTTATATACATGCAGACGTGGAGCTACAATGCATACATATATGCATACCCTGAGAAATTTGTAGCTTTACTCGTATTACATTGGTTTATGCATACACAAACACGCATACATACACATAAGCAATTAAGCATACATATATATACATAAATACATACATATATTCATATATATACATACATATATATTTATATATCCGTATTCAAATATATATTCATATATACATATATATATACATATATATGCATCGGTTATATTACATGAGATCATCGCAGTGGGGGGGGGGGCTGTGAGTAGTTACCTATCGTCGTAATGACGGTGACGGCGTAGAGCAGGGCCCCAGCGAACGACCACTGAAGCGGTGACTCTTCGTCGGTTGCGTCTTTTCCGTCCCATCCCTGGTCCTTGACGGCCTTCCGTACTTCCTCCTGGAACTCGGACAGGATGCGACGCACGTTGGCTGTGAAGTTGCCCTTGACGTCGTCGGCCTTGAGTTCGTTGACCTTGATCTCGTCGGACCTCAGCTCGTTGGCCTTGACCTCGACGACCAGCCGCCAGATGTCGTCGATCTTATCGTCCTTGAACTCGGTGATGCGTATCTTGACCTCTCGCTCGGCCGGCGCCTCCAGTTCGCGAAACAGAAATCCGCCCATGATGGAATAGGCGACGACCATCGTTGCAAGACCGATGTGCGAGAAGAGGAAGGCGGCGAACTTCTTGCAACAGTTGACGACCTTCTGCCTCCTCCTTCGCCTCCTCTGTCTCCTCTGCTCTTCCTCCTCATCCTCTTCTGGGCCGCCGCCCTCCGTCACCGCCATGCCTCCGTCCTCCAGGTCCTTGTCTCGCCTCCAGAACCCGGAGATCTGCTCCGAGTACTGGTTGATGGTTCGGCCTTCGAGGGCCAGCTGGATCTGCCGCGAATGATCGGAAAGAAGTCTGGGCATTCGCGTCTGTCCAGCTGACATCTATGATCCTATTTGACCTCTGACCTAAGCGTAAGACCTTATTCGTATACTAAAGGCTCTCACGCTACTTAAACACTCTGCGGAGGTCATCAACTTCATCGCGAACGCTACGTCAAGTATGAAGGGTTGACCAGATATACCGTAGGGAAGAAATCTTTTTCTTGGCATCGCATATCACAAGCAACTCAGCAGACGATGATGAACAGAGGTCTTTGGGCGCGAATCCAGCTGGTAAGATTAGCAGATACATGTATAGATCAGTATGGACACTTAAGATTTAATCTCTTACAACTTCTTTGTCTACTCATAACTGTCACTTTCTTACCGATCACTTTCGTGTCTGAACTTCATGTTCTTCGTGTCATCTTTTATTCTCTTGTCGTGTTTTATCTGTTGTTCTGTCACTACCTCCTGATCCTCGAATTGTCGGCATCGCTGCGTTGTCCTCGAACATCAATAGACAATCAAGAACGCTCGAGGATATTTTAGAACAGTTTAAGCGAGTTTTGAGTCTCTGACACTGTGCTCAACGACCGGATAATTGTCACTCACCGAAGAACGTGGAGAGAAGAAAATGCGAAACTAATCCATCAAATTCAAGCTTAGAATCCTGCTAGTCATATATTTCTATAGCGCCATCATCCGAATCCCGAATAGTTGGTTCGTCGTCACTCAACGTCACCGGAGTTTTTCACCAAATCATCTGTTACAGAAGATACGACAGTTAAGCTGTAGGTTCTTATCGTGTTGTACTGAAAGCTCCACAACAATATGGTCAAAACTCCACACATGCAATGGCGTGTATATAGAACAGGACGTGTCCTTCTCGGTGCAATATTTATGCATTTTCTTTGGTCAGTCATTTAAGTACACATAATTCATAATTAAGTACACACAATTCGCTTCTAATCGGTCTTCCTAAGGTCCGTCTCATGCCTCTGCAGTCAGTCCTAAATGCAGCTGCGAGATTAATTGCCCGTCTGCCACGCTATACTCACGCATTTCATCCTTCATGTTTGAGAAACTGCACTGGCTTCCTCTCTCTGCACGTATTAAGTTCAAAATCCTTATGCTGGTGTCAAAGACACAGCGGGGTCTAGCCCCCAAATATTTAATTGATGTAATTCACCGGCCTCTTTCTGTCTCTTCGCATCGTCCACTTCGCTCCTCAAACAGATTTGATCTCTCAGTTCCTCATACTAGAACAGCTATGGCTCAGTCCCGATCTTTTGCCTCAATTGGTCCCTCTCTCTGGAATACACTGTCTCCTTCTACTCGCTCTCAAATTTTAATAAGTAACCCCTCATCTTCTTTTGCTTTCCTCAAGACTTATTTCTTTTCTCTTGGCCTTGCGCACTGGGAGCGCCTCTGAACGGTTCACCCTACTAGAGGCGCTTTATAAATGTTTAAATACAATATACAATACATAAGACCAGAAGAAGAACAAGAAGAAGAAGAAGCTGTGATTATAAATTTATATAGCGTCCCTTGCAACACTGATCAGAGACGCGCTAAATACCAACCTGTTAAAAATTAGTGAGCAAATTCTACAACTGGACAAAGTAATCCGCAGAAATTACACAGATTTGCAAACCGATGTGACCGATGATACGCGCATACTTGCACCTTTTACAAGCAATTGAAACCTGTTCTCTTTCGCCAGGGATTGAAATTGGAGCGCCTATGACTAGGGATCTTGAAGAGGCGTTAAATGAGTGCTGTGAATGAAAGAACGAATGTAGGAGTACAGCAGAGGCAGTGGCGGCGCCGCCTATGTTTGTTGTACGGCTTTTGCCATACCACTTTTTAAGGTTTTGCGGAAAAAACATAATTTAACCGTACATTTTTACCCAGACCCTCTAATTTGCCGTACCACTTTTCAAATCGTGGCGCCGCCACTGAGCAGAGGCCTAGTATTAGTGTTAGTAGTAGTGATGGTAGTAGTAGGCCTAGTGGTGGTAGTAGTGGGAGTAGTAGCAGTAGTAATGGGCGTGGAGTCTTAACAGTTATAGTAATAATTATCTAATATATACATTCATTCATTCATTCATTCATTCATTCATTCATTCATTCATTCATTCATTCATTCATAACGAACATTTATATAGCGCCTCTTAAAGGAGAACTACTCAGAGGTGCTCCCGACTCCAACACAGCTGAATAGAGCGGTCATAAGGCGAGAAAAAAAATGAATGTGGAAGAAAAGGTTTTGGGGAGCAAGCGGAGCGATAAGGGAAGGCTATTCCAGGTTAGAGGACCCACTACCGAGAAAGCGCGATGCTGCGTGGTAGAGGTACGGGCAAAATGAACAGAGAGCAAGCCCTGTGCAGACGAGCGAAGGGATCGAGAGCCCCACGTGCTGAGAACGCGGCGGCAGCGCTCGCGGAGATAGAGCGGAACAAGGTCAAACAAGCATATAGCAAGCATAGGCTATATACAGTGCTTTTTCTTAAAAAAAGGTTCCGGAACTGAACAATTATGGAATCGCTAAATCAAGGGCGAAGCCCGAAAAAACCGGGGGTCAGGTTTGCCCTCCCCAAGAACATTTTTTAACAGCTAAAAAAGGTGCCGGACGCCGCTCCGGAGCGCTCCGGGAGAAAACGCAATGCATATATATATATATATATATACATGTATATATATTTAGAAGAAGAAGAAGAGCAGTACCTTAAGCTACCTCTGAGGCAGCCATGGGTGTGAAGTCTTAGCGACTTCATTTGCTTAGCCTCGGCATATAAAAGTGTGGCGTGAATGTATCATCGAAGCCAAACTTATCAGAGAGGAAGATTACTAAGGGAAAGATGGTCAGTATTTTGTGCCACAACAGAGAAACAGTAGCTAATGGGAGATTGAGTTCCTTGTTATACTTAACCCCATTGTCTAATGTACCAATAATTATATCAATTTCTAGTTAGTTTCCAAAAACTTTCTGCTATCAACAAGCAGTAGCTGAATCCTCGGTAATTCTATGTTGCCGTGTGCATCACTATCAGACAATTAAATGGACGTATGCGGCTACATGTGTCCGCTAGAAAATGCTAGTGGATACCTGTGCACATGTATCTACTTCCGAGACACATTTGTCAAATCCTCAGTTCAGTGTACTGAAGATAGAGAGACGGTGGAATGCCACAAATTTATTTCACCTATGCTGCCATCGTATTTAGGCTTTCGACTGTATGGTGCCATCAAATCTACTCAACCAGGGTACCTCAAATGTGTAGACCCCCTAAACTGGCGTAACGAATTCAAGATTTAAATTTGGGTTTCGCGATGCCATTTGGGGAATGCCCCGGGCTATTTACGCGAGCCCCATGCAGGTCTGACTGGTCTTGGAAATTGTTGGGGAGAATTAGTTGTTCCCTTTGCACGCGACTTGATAATGTAGCCTATCGATGCGTTTTTTCAGTGGTTGGTCTATCCACCACCTGGAATGGTCTCCCTTTTGACCTGCGTCTTGTTTTAGTTAGGGATTCTGCAAGCACTTTGCGCAGACACTTGAAAACTGTTCTTTTCTGCCGAGGTTGGGCCGGGAGCACGTCTGAGTAGTTATCTGGAGAGGCGTTATATAAATACTCTTAACGAATGAACAAATGAAATTTATACAGCGTGGTACAAATAGACTTTCAACTTTTGCTAGCTGTAAGTTGCTTCTAATGCTTCATGAAATGATTTAGACTTTTAGACTATATGAAAAGCTGCTAAGTAAAAGACACTTAGCTACTGGCCGCTAAATATTGTTTTCTGGATTTCATCATGCAAGATTAGCGATAATTATGCTACGTAATACGTATAGGCCTAATCTGTGTGGGAATTGTAGAAAAAGACAGGGGTTGAACATTTTATCCGTATTTTGCAAACTGATGTCAATGAAATTTGAAAGCAGCTGATTTCAACACTAGCAGTTTTGCAAGTCAGGCTCGAATCAAAATCAATTTCTTTGTTGAGAAAATTCAAAATGCATAGGGGCCTACATGATACACCATAGAAATTTCTTCTCTTTGTCAGTGACTCAGAGTCAAATAATAGTAAATTACACTAGCACAACTGAGGGGGTTGAAAACGACCCCCTGGGGTGTGCAATGAAGACAACTGTGGGAGATCATAAGAAAGATTAGGGGTTGAACTCCCAACCCCCAACAATTCCTACCCTGGGCCTAACAGCCGAATTCTTTTTACCGGACATCGGTTCACGAAGGTCAAACTACAGATCTACCTAATTTCCTACGGAAACAATCGTCTAAATTTGCTCTGGATTTAAAAGTGTAACGATAAATTTATACCACAATTCGCTAACGGTTGCGTTTGCCTACCTTTCTCCAAGTATCATTTTCTAGACTTTATATCTTAAGCTCAGCGTTGAACAACCGCAGTGTTCTAACAGTTTTCTTCAATTCATGATGGAGAAACTTTTACTTATCATTCTCTTAACTCTATTTTAGAAACTCTCTCCTCGAAGATAAATAAATAACCACAGTTTACTGAAAGTATTGATTCAGTTCATGATTACAAACACTTTTACTTACCGTCCTTCAACTATTATTTGCCAGACATCATCCTGTTGGTCCATAAGTTCATTAAATATATTTCTTTTATCTTAATTCACGCTTACACATACACGCGTTCTCGTCGTCCTCCAAGCATTATTTCCAACACCATCCCGCTGTTTAAACGATAGAAAACGGTCTCAGTATTCCAGCCGTTTTCCTGCGCACTGTGGCTGCAGAACCAGTCCAATTTGGCTTTCAGGGTCATTGAATCTGAAGCCGATTACCGAGCGAGAGACGGAGTTGCAGGTGCTGTCCGGGAAAGCGAGCGCTCCAAGCGAAAGGTGTTTTTCGAGGAGGAGGAGAAGGAGGAGGCAGACCGATGATCGCCGGCTGTCGAAGCTCACCTCACATGACTCAACCCACGTCGACCGACCCACGTCGACCGACCGACCGCCTTCGCTGTAGGCGTGCCTTGCTTCTTTCTACCCTTGCAACTAACGTCTCCTAACGCCAGACACTATGTATGAGAGGCTGAACATGTAAGTGCGTGTCTGTGTTGTGGTCCGCAGAGAGGGAGCAGATAAGTAGAGGAGGAGGAGGAAGAGGAAGAGGAGGAGGAATTGGTGGAGAAAAGGAGGCTGGAGGTGAAGTCGAAGACGAAGAAGAACAGGAAAACGAGGAGGAGGAAGATGATGAAGAAGAAGAAACAAAAAGAAGAACAAGAACAAGGAGCAAGAAGACAAAGAAACAGATTAAGAATAAGGAAACGGCTACATATATATGCACAGGTTACATAGGCCTACATGCTACATACATACAAATATACATACCAACAGACAAACATACATACATGCATTTACATATTAGACATACATAGAAGTTCAACACGCTGCCCACTATATCTTCGCCCATCCCTCCAACATCTATATTTTTGTTTAAATACAGAATCACAGTGACTACTCTGGTTCTGATAGACAGAAGCTTCCGCCTCTATTCTATGACTCGGTGAAGGCGCTATATAAATGTTCAGTTACATACTTGCATACACAGGCTGCATATACATACAAGTTACATACATATATACATTCATGTAAGCATGGACATTGCAGCCAGAAGTGCATAGACATCGCAGCTGGGGACGCCAGAAGAAGAGATGGATGGGCATGGTTCAGCATGACCTCAGGCTTCTCGGTTTGAAAAAAGAAGAGACCGGAGATCGAGCGGGATGGAGACAGAGGATCCGAGTGGCTGACCCCTCCCCAGCGAGGGACTAATCCCAGCCTGAAGGCAAAGAAGAAGAAGAAGATACATTCATGTAAGCATTCATACATACATACGTATACATACATACATACATGCAGACAAACATACATACATTTATTCATGCATGCACAATGGCTTCTATCCCCCCTAAGCAACCGGGCTCAAACTCTCTCCTTCCCCCCTCTTTCACAGAACCCCCTGTAAGCTGGAAGCAATCCCCCTTACTGTAAAGCCCTTCCATACCTCGCCTCCCCTTCTTCCCCTACTCCTGCCCACCCCATCCTTCACACTTTATCCCCCCTCTCCCTTTACCACTCTACGTACTATTCCTACCTTCCCCTTCCTTCCCCTTGAAGCGGAGGGGTCCTGCCCGAAATTTTTTTCGATTTCTACATTGCCGTAGATGAGTTTTAGCGCATTTTTGGAGAAAAATATTGGTTTTGGAAACCTATACATTTTAGTTCAACTTAACTGTTGAATTAATTTCTTATGGCTCTCAGTGCACTGTAAAAATGTTATGGGACAGACTGCAGTATATATGGGACAAAATTTCCAAAATATGGGACATGGGACGCATGTTAAAATACTGGGCATTATGGACACTGCTTTGCAAATATATGGAGATTTTAAAGACTGCATTATGAATGGTGTACAATGCAGTGGCAACAGGCTCCATCCCTGCCTACTGTAGTGTTACCCAGCCGACAATTATTTTTGCTGGAATATTTCAAGACCTGATAATCCCATTTTCACTATACACGACAATAATTGTAGCACTGACCAACTAGTTTTTCTTAATCAACAGGATTATGAACGCATTTATCAATTTTTAAAGCTTTTTTGCATCCTACATCAACAGAAAAATAGCGGAACATAGGTCCTAATGGTCAATAGCTAAAGAAAAACAAGTAGGCCTAATAATGATACACAATAACACTGCTTAGACACTGTAAACTAAGCATAGGCGTAATTTGTGGGAGGTACGAGGGGTACCCGGCCGTACCCCCACTTTTTGGACTGGAGGACCGTACCCCACTATTTAAATAATGCCAATCAATATTTTTTTATTACTGCAATTCAAAGATGGCTTGTTTTTACTGACACAAAAATTAATGAGAATACTTACAGGTATTATGTCCGAAATGGTCTCCATGCGAAAAGCTAAAGTGGAGAAGAAATTGGTACCCCCACTTATTAGACCAAAGTGTATATGCCCCTGAACCTAAGCAAATATTACATGGCCCATAATACTGATACAAATAATAACGACAATCTCTAACACTGCTTAGATACTGTAACCTAAGCAAACATTGCATGGCTAATAATGGTAATACATAAAATTACGATGTTGAAAAATGCCGTTCGAAGGTGTTCAGTTCTTGGATGTTGCAGGACAAAGCATTTTGCTGGCCTGAGTCAGTACTGTCAGTGGAACAGAAACATCCATTTCACTGGAGGGGGAACTTTCCCTCTGGCACAAATTGGAAGCAGTCTGCTTCCTCCCCCCCCCACGTGGTAGGCGCTGCACAGAACTGTGAGCAAAGACTCTGTAAGACTGTAACTTGTAGGGAGTGTGATAAAAATTGAAAAGAAATATTTCTCCCCTGTTTTTCACTGGGCTCAACTTGCGCCCACCTTGAATAGGGATAGAAGCCCCTGTGCATGCATGCTTACATACATACATACTTATATACATACATACAGTCATACATACTGTACATACGCACATGCATAGTACATACGTACATACATTAGGGCGATCAAGTTTACCATGTAAAAAAATTTCAAATATCAAATTGGGTCATAGTGGCCCTTGCTTCTATATGCCAGAGCTTACAGGCCAAAAATACAACGGATTCGATAATATTTAGACGTGGCTCAAAGCTGACACCTTTACTGACATTATGAAAAATACTAAAGTGTCGAAAAAGTTACCGTTTTTCCCGTTTTTTCCGTTTTATTTAATTTTTAAAATTTTACCATTTTCATTTAAGTTGATTTTTAGTTGTTTTCACTTCATGTTATGTCTTCACGTCCTTTTACTGTATGATGTGTTTAATATTTAAAAAATTGCAATTAAATTTTATAAATTGAAATTTAAGTAATATCATAGCCTGAAAGTGGACAGAATTGCAATCCTTGTTTCTGGAGCTGGAGATGAAAAGCTTCTTGGAGTTCCCAAGATTACTTGGGAAGAGGAAAAGAGGAAGCTAATGCTTGACTTCAGATGTTGGATGATTGGTGTCTGAAGCAGAAGATGTATGGGCTTGCATATGATGCAACAGCCTCAAACACTGGCTTGCAGATTGGTGCCTGTACAATTGTCGAACAGACTCTCAACTCAGGAGCTCGTTTGGATTGGATGTCGCCACCTTGTGTTCGAAGTTATGCTCTCCAGTATTTTTCCTCCCACAACCCTCGGAACTACCAGTGGACCAGGTGTAGGATTATTCAAACGATTTCAAAAAGAATGGCCAAAGTTTGACAAAACCAAGTATGACGCTGCTGACGAAACGCTCTTCAGTTGGTCCGCGATGGATCTCCGTAATGAGTTGGTTACATGCTACAAGACGGTGTGAAAACCAGCATCAACGTGAAGATTATGACGAGCTGATGAAGTTCTGTCTCATCTTCCCTAATGCCGTGGGTGTTCGAGAGAAAAAGTGTGATTTCGAGCTCCTGGTTAATGCACCATGTGAGGTAGATGGCCAGAGGCATTGATTCTCTCAAATCATTCTTTTCAAAAACTCAAATGTAAACACCTGGGAGAGAATAGCTTAACAGATGTCAGCTTTTTTGTCTCTCTCATCTATAGAAGATTTTGGCATGAAGCCTGCTTGGCAGAGAGAGCTCCATACAATGACCTGAAACTGTTGAACTTGCTGGAAGTTTATACCTGCAACAATGTTGTGAAAAATGCAGACATAGCAGTTTTCAAGGACACCTCATATTTTCCCCAGCATTTGATTGGCCTGGCCTTTTTTGCCCCCCGTTGATGTTAATACAAAGGTCGCCATGGTTAAGAATCTCAAACGTGCTGAAAAGAAGATACCATCAAAGAGGATTGAAAGCAAAACATTCAACTCGGGAAATCCACTGGAATCATATGTTACAAGCCGAACATCTCGGCTCTTCGACCTACTAATTGACAGTGGGGCAGAAAAGGCCAAGGCTTATCTCTCAACACCACCAGACTTTTTGCAGTTGGATCCAATTTATCTCCAATTGACAGAAAAAGCCAGGCAGATGAAAGTAGTAAATGATTGTGCAGAGAGAGGTATTGCTTTAATCCAGACATTTAACTGTTCTAGATCAAAGACGAGAATGAAACACGATACCTTCTTCAAGTTGTCAGCGCTGATCGGAAAGCTATTCCAGAGTCATCAAAGTCGCTCTTGAAGAATATCTCAAAATCTTAAAGTTGTTCTTATTAACTAGAAACTTACTGAACTGTAAACACTAAACAGTGACTTTTCTTTTTGTTTTTATTCTAAAAGTTTTTGGTCAAAACGTTGAATATACTAAATCCGAGGATCTTTCCTAGTAGCAGCATTTATCACTCAAAATTGAGCCACCCTAATTAATTCTTCTAAAGGCACAAAAATTGGTCCAAATATTCCCTAAACTGAATAGAACATCCAAATTAATTTTCTACCTTTATATTTTTGGACTGCCCTAACATACATGCATGCATACACGCATACATGCACACACATATATGCATATATACATATATATGCATAAATAAATAAATTCGTGCATATATATACATACATACATTCATACATGCATTCATACATGCATTCATACATAGATATATACATACATGTATACATACATACATACGTACATACATACATACGTATGTATACACTCGTACATACATACATACATACATGTATACATAAGTCAATACATGCATACATACATAAGCAAGTTGAATTGCCGAACTTCTACGTGCTCAAAGTACTATACGTACATACTCATAAATATGTGGGCGTTTCAGTCACCCAAACGTTGCGGTGTGGGTGCGAAAGAGAATTAGCAAGGATGATCATCACCTCTGGTGCTTTTGTAAAAGTCGAGCAGAACGCTGAAAAACTCTCCTATCTGGCATCTATATGCGATCGGCACTCTAGTCCTTTTTTAGGCCAGGTTCGGCTACACTCAAGCAGACGCGCATACATACCTATACACGTACACATAGCAGGCGTACAAGCCTCTGTTTCTCGGTCTGTCTGTTTGCCTGTCTGTCTGTCTCTGTCTGTTTGTTTCCGCCCCGCTGCTGTTGCTCTGTTCCTCTTTTGTTTGACCTCTCTATCGCTCGATCTGTCTCTCTGTCACTGTCCGTCTCTGTTGTTGTCTCTGCCTTTGTCTGCGTCTCCCTCTTGTTGAGTCTCCTTTCTTCCTTCACTCTCAGAGAAAATCTCTGAATATCTGTTTCAAATTCGTTTAATTTCTTTGTTTATGTTCTTTAGTAAATGTCCTCTTTTCACATTCCGTATAGATGCCTGTCTGTCTGTCTGTCTGTCTGTCAGTGTGTCTGTCTGTGCCTGTGTCTGTCCGTCAGTCTATCTGTCGTTGTGTGAATGACCGCTGTTCTACCCCATCTGTTTTTCTCTATCTAGCCTTTGTATCTGTCTCTCTCTGTTTGTCTGTCTCGTTCTCTGTCTCTCTGTCCTTTTTCTCTAACGGCGTGTCCTTGTCTGTATCTCTGTCTGTCTTTCCATCTGTGCGTCCTGGCTGATGAACTTAATGAAACTCTCTCTGTGCCTCTCTCTGCCTCTGTATTTGTCTCTCGCGTATATTGATGTCCGTTTCTCTGTCTGTCTCTCTCCCGATGACTGCTTCTGCATCTCTGTCTGTCTTTTTCGTCCGTCTGTCTGTCTGTCTGTCTGTCTGTCTGTCTGTCTCTTTCTCTCTGTTAGACTTTCCTGTAGCTTTGCATCTGTTTGTCTGCTTGAATTATATGTACGTACGTACATAAGTGTGTACCTACGCATGTATGTATGTATGTGTATGTATGTATATATGTATGTATGTATGTTTGTTTGTATGTATGTATGTATGTATGTATGTATGTATGTATGTATGTGCGCATTTATGTGTATGTATACATGTATGTATTATTTATGTATGTAGGTATGTACGTATTTATGTATGTAGGTATGTATTTATGTATTTTGCAGTGCTTTTTTTCAGCCGGAACGGCGTTCCGGCACCTTTTTTCAGCTACTAAGAAATAATTTATTTATTTTAATAATAAAAACAATAATTTTGTTATTTTAATTTAATTTCAGTGTTTTGAACTGTTTTCAGTGTTAACTGAGACCCCTCCGAACCCCAATTTCGTTTTTCTCAGAATCTTAGCCCTCCTATAATTGTTCCGTTCCGGAACCTATTATTCCGTTCCGGAACCTTTTTTTCTAGAAAAAAGCACTGTATTTATGTATGTATATATGTATGTATGTAATGTATGTATGCTTGTATGTATGTATGTTTGAGTCTTTCAGCCTGCTTCTCGTACCCTGAGAGCTGATCGCGGTTCCTGTTCATGCCTCACGGCAGCCTCCTCCATCTCTTGCATTAACGCTCGAAGACCAACTTCTGACGCAGAAGATTATGCCTGACGAATATGATGCAGGAACCGCAGAGGCCTCCAACTCCCCTTCTCCTTCTCCTCCTCCCTTTCCTCCTGCTCCTCTTCATCCTTCACCATCTTTCCTCCTACTCCTTTTCTTTCTCCTCCTCTTCTCTGCCTTTCCTTCTCTCCACACTCCTCCCTCTTCCTCCTCCTTCTCTTTATTCTTCCTTTTTCTTTTTTTCTCCTTCTCATTTTCCTACTCTCTGCACTTGACCCTCTTCCTCTTCTTCCTTCCTTTCTACTCCTACTGTTCCTCCTCTTCGACTTCTCTTCCTCATTCTATTTCTCTTCTTCCATTTATCCTCTTCCTCCTCCCTTCATTCCCCTTCCTCCTCCTCTCTGTTCTAGTAGAGTTATAATTAGGAAAAAAGGATGAGCACACTTAATTCTTCTTTCCTTGATCCTTTACTACCTGTTCCTGTTCATCTTCTGATTACGACTCATTCTCCACTTCTATATCTTCGTTTCCCTTCTCCATTTCGTCTTTCTTCAATTCGATTCTTGATTCTGCTCCATTAAGTCACCTTCCTTTCCCCTCCTACATTCCTAGTTTTCCTATTTTGCTCCTCCCTCTTTCCTCTTTCCTTTCTATCTCTCTTCCATGTATTCTCGCCAGTCTTCTTTCCAGTTCTTACCCTCTCCTTACTCTTCTCCTCTTTCCCTGTCTCTCTTGGTAGTTATCTTGGCTTAACGACGCCGTATCATAGCAAATATGATTAGCGTCGCTCTCCTCCTTTACTCAGGTTTGCACTGGCACTGCCAGAGTACAGGCAGTGGTGGAGCTTTCCCTTTTCGTTCTCTTATTCTACACACTCCATTTCTAATCCTACTTTGTGTCCGCACCCTCGTTTTCCTCTCCCTCTATCGCTCCTTCTTCCTTTGTCTCTTTCTACTCTTCTCTCCAGTTTTCTCTCCTCCTTCCGTCTTCTTGTTCTAATCTTCCTCCTCTTCCTATATCATAATCCACTCTACTTATTCTCGCAGATCTAACTTGTCTTTCTACTATCTTCTTCTCTTCTTCTCCTCCGCTTCCTCCTCCTCGTCCTCCTCGAACTCTTCCTTCTCCTCCTCCTCCTCCTCCTCCTCCTCGTCCTCCTCCTGCTCAAGACTCCTTCTCCCCAGATATGACTGCAACGCAAGAGATGAATTTAATCCAAACCATTAGCCTAGCCAGCCGACGTAACCCCGGCATCACTCTGACCAGCACCAGATGCCGTACCTCCACCGGTACCAACCAGCCAGCTGACTCTGCAGCAACTGCCGCAGCAGCTGTGGCATCGCTATACAACAGGTGTTATTTTTAATGTTGGATCACGTGCAAAATCGAACCGGATGACGTCAGACCTAGCACCGATGGGAAGACTCCCTGCTGGCAGGGAAGCCAGTGCATTACCTCATCACGGCCAGTCTGGGACGATAAGCAACGCAGCTTTACCGTAATTCAACCATTTACGCACGAATTTGTTTTTTCCACGAAATGCTGTAGGACACTTGATTAAATGAATTCCAGTTAAACTACAGAGCTTCTGTTGATTAACAGCTCAAACAGTCAAATATTTATCCAGTGTTGTACACACTGTTGTACAATTTAGAATACATGCATACATATGTATGTATCAGCACAGTTTAAGAACCCCAAAGTACCCCACAAAAGTACTTCACAAAAGTACTTCACAAAAGTACTTCACAAAAGTACTTCACAAAAGTACCTCACAAAAGTACCTCACAAAAGTACTTCACAAAAGTACCTCACAAAAGTACTTAGTAAAAGTACTTCACAAAAGTACCTCACAAAAGTACTTCACAAAAGTACTTCACAAAAGTACCTCAAAAAAGTACTTCACAAAAGTACCTCACAAAAGTACTTCACAAAAGTACCTCACAAAAGTACCTCACAAAAGCGCATCATTAACCACTCATTTATACATACATCATATAATATATATAATATATATGATATATAATATAATAATCTCTTTTATAAATTCAAACTGACAAGCACGCACCAAGATTACATTGAAACATGACAGTACAATCAAGATCTTAATGAAACTCACAGTTTGGCAGCCATGCAAGGCGACGCCCTAGAGGGGTTACGGTAATCGAACCGCAATCTAATGCTCTCCCGGCCATGAGTGTTACCATTCATTCATCTATCCCCTCCCCATGCATACATACGTACAGACATGTATACATGTTTGCATACAATGCTACATACATGTAATGTTGTGTAATATTGTACAATTCCAATAGACCGAATCTTCCAAAGTTCAACCTGCTCCAAAATTCCGGGAAGACTCCAGTGTTATACTTGCTCATAAGCTCGAAATTGGACGTCAAAGTTCAACCTACATGTATGTATACGCCTAAATTCCACAAAGACTTCAAAGTGCTGCCAGGTTATTTATTCTACGAAGACCTGCACATTTTACCACATAAATAATTAAAAATGCTCCAAAGTTCTACAAAGGTATACATCTAAACAAAGACATGTAAGTTCAACCATTCAAAACTCTACAATCTCTAAAGTACTGCTATCGATTAAGTTCTACCTGCTTAAAAATCATAGAGACTCCAAGTCTACCAGCTTAAAAATTCAAAGACTGAAAACTCCTACCGACTAAAATTCTAAGAAGACTCCCAGGTTCTATCAGCTAAACGTTAATAACATACCACAGTTTTTCCTCTTCCAGGACTTCCAGGAATATTCCCAGGATATTCCTATCCTTAGAAGAGGAGGAGCAATTGGTGGAGATGGAAGCTAAAGATAAAGTCGAAGACGAAGAAGAACAGGAAGCGAGGAGGAAGAAGATGACGAAGAAGAAACAGGAAGAAGAACAAGAACAGATAGCAAGAAAACAAAGAAGCAGAATAAGAACAAGGAAGCGACTACATACTGTACGTAGATGCACAGGTTGTATAGGCCTACATACATTAGCTTGGCTGCTCACCTATTCCTGGAAAGATGTAAGGGATCAAACAAGTTTCCGGTGAGGTTGAGATCTTTTGGTGAAAGGTGGAGGACCGGTAAAAATCACTCACTGCTTCACATCAATTCATCTCACCTGCGGTGCTATTAGAACTATGTCTTCTTTGGTGGCGGAATTGAAGTTGCTGAGTGACGAGACATTTAGAGGCCTTTGCATAGTGTTTGCCCAACAGCTGTTCGTATAATTAAAACGTAGGCGATTGCCACCGCTCGAGTCGGCTTCCGTTGCGAATAATTGCGTTTGCATGGTTCATCGAGTACTCATATAGCTCAGCGAGTACTCAGTGGGTAGAGCTGTCAGTGTTATTTATCTGCGTGTGTATCTCCTGACTGTCTGCACCTATGTATGCATGTATGTTTGTTTCTCAGTTTCTGTACTTCGCTTCTTAAACTTCCTCTCTCTGCGCGTGTCTCTTTTCTGCTTCGCTTTCGCAACGCCTCCATGTATAATCTAATCTGATCTAATCTGATCTAATCTAATCTAATCTGCTGGCTTATATAGCGCCATTAACATAATCCACACGTGTCGTAGTTCGCTTCAAGTGAAACCGTGGAGAGGTCTAGCAGGAATCTTATCGTTGAAGAAAATCCGAAGTCAAGCTGCGGTGGATGAGCAAGATTTCAGAAGATACTGTAGTCTTACGTCTAGCTCTGAATGACATCAGATATAAACCGTGCAACGCATGCACTGAACTGGGCAGGGAACTCTTAAAGCTTTCGACTAGCGATAGAGAATGAATGTCTGGGAATCAACAGGTGTCCTGGTGCGATGCACAAGAAACCACTTGATGCATCTTCCGGTTTCTCTAAGTTCGTGCCTAAAAACGTTTTACATACACTTGAAAAAAGTAAGTAAGTACGTTTTATGCATTTATTAAGTGCCAAAATATAATAATCAAGCACCAGTCGATGGCGCTGAATAATTGCAAGTGAAGAACTTATCTCAAGGTCCTTATAAAAAGCTGTTGAAATATTCCAATTCCACATAACAAACCTTTGCAAATTTTGTTTCTACCATAACAGGGCAATACGTCACATATTATAAGGTCTGTTCTTACCAAAAACATGTCACAGCCGGCTCTCTTGTCTGCTCTCGTCGTGATTAAGCCAACTCTGTGTTTGCAGAGGTATCAGATCTTCAAGTCAACAGGCTTCAACGCATCCAAAATTCTCTGGCTCGCTTGGTTCTGCGTGCATCTTCTCGTTCAAACTTTTAAACTCCGATCGGTCAGCAGCATTTGCTTCCTGTTGAACTCCGATTAAATTTAAACTGGCCTGTCTGACCTATGAAACCCTCACAACGTGCACTCCTACCTACCGCCAAGTACTACTTTCTCCGTACATCCCGCTCCGCAGTCTGCGATCTTCGGGCATGGTTTTTTCTTAAGCCTATAGATGCAGCACTGTCATGGACTCTCGTGCATTCAGTATTGCTGCCCCGAGGAATGGAATCGACTACCAATGTTTATCCGTTGCTCAAACACCTCTTTTTCTTTTAAGAAACGCCTCAAAACTCATTGTTTCTCACTGGCCTTCAAACATTATCTCAGGGCATATTCTAATGAAAATTTAACACTGCACAATGTCATGGCAAGCGCTGGAGCGCATAAAAATCATAAATAATTATGAATTACAATTCTTTTCGTAGACAAACAACGGTGAACAGCCTTTTATCACTGCACATTTTGTGTATCATTGCACGTTAAAACAATTCCTGGATTATCTAACCGCGTTTCACCTGGCGGTTGAATAACCGCGTCTCAGGTTCGCATATCTGTTTAACTGCTTCAGAAATTTTGATAAATATAATAATGATATGTATGTATGTGTATATATGAGTGCATGCCATTGTATGTGTTTTGACGCTCGTGAATAAGCTGGTGCTTTGTGCTTGGCTTTAGAGTAGCGCTTTAGAAGTTTGAAGTTTACGGTAATACGATTTCAATTCAATTTAATTTATAAGCTTTGTTGATCACCAAATACAAGTTCGTGTTACAATTTGTTGAAGTAGTTCATGGTGTCAACGGGTAAACCCAAAAAAAACAACATTGTTCCACTGGAAGGGTCGCCCCTTTCTCATTTCTATTTCCATACACACTGTACTACACAGTAACACTAACCATCAATACAATGTATCGAAACCAGTAAAAAAATGTTCCAGGGTTCAGAAATGTACCAGGTGATGATTGCGCAGTTTGGATATTTATGTAAACCCCTTTTCAGGAGGTCTCAAAGGCGTTGTTGCTCTCACGTCTCTGTTAGTTTCTGTTTGTCTGTCTCAATGCTTCTCTCTCCCCTGGTCCAACGTACACCTTCGAAACTGGAAAAATCCGCTCCCCTCCAGCTTTCCAGGCAATCTTTACACTCTCACCTTTTCTATCGCCTTCCCTCCATCTGCCGATATCCGTTCCTTCCAAGAAGTAACTGAATCTTACCCAAACGTTTGTATCTCTTTTTGTCCTAGCTCTCCTCTGTTCTTCTCTGTCTCTGCCTCTTTCGATATCTTTATCTCCCCTATATCTCTGTTCTATATCTTGATCGTGATCTATCTCTGTTTTTATCTCTGTCTGTCTCACTACGTTTCTGTATGTCTCTATTTATCTATGTCACTTTCTAGTCGCTCTTTTTTCTTTGGTCCCTCTGTGTCTTTTTCTCTCTGCCTTCTCCGTAATATATAGATATATCGCTCGCTCTCTTTCTCTCTCTGTCTCTTTGTCTCACTGTGTCTCACTCTCTCTCTTTGTCTCTCAGTCTCTGTCTGTCTCTCTGCCTCTCTCTCTAGCTCTGTCTCATTTCCTCTGTGTCTGTCTGCCTGCCTGCCTGTCTGCCAGTCTGTCTGTCTGTCTGTCTACTTGCCTGCCTGTCTGCCTGCCTGCCTGTCTGTCTGCCGGTCTGTCTGTCTGTCTTCTCGTCTGGTGTTGACTTCATTGGTTGCGCTGATCGGTCGATCGAAATCTTCACTCATCGTCGCCAGGAACGATGGCGTTCTCTTGGGCGCTGACATCCAATCGGCTGACATCCGACACCCGCAGCGTCTGCGGCAGCAGGCGATTTGTTGATAGAGGCCCGTGTAAATTATTATTCTCCTACGTACAAGTGCAGCCGATGGGTACACTTGGCCATGAACACCTATAACTTGGCCCATCTTGCCCTTTCCTTCCCTCCCCCTACCTTCCCTCCACTGTTCTACTGTTCTCCCCTACCCTGCCTTTGACTATCTTCCTCTGGCATCGCTTCCCATGCCCTACCCTCCCCTACCTGCCTCTGCCCATCTCTGCCATCGCACGTTGTGCCCCGTTGGGTGATGGGCTCTGGACTACAATGCCATTCGGCTCTTGACGCCGAATTTTTCAACAAACATAAGAGATCATAACAGTCGTAGAAGTCATGTCTGGTAAGAGCAGAGACGTTGTACTATAGGCAGTGCACAGTGAGTAATCTAGACGTCTTTGGGGGGGGAAAGTTCCCCCCCCAGGATTGATGTTTCCCCCCAGAGGCGAGGAATATTACAATGTACAGACCATCAGGGGAGGAAAAATCCCCCCCCCAGGATCGATGTGGATACATGGTTTCCCCCCCCCCAGAGAGATGGATTCCTAAAAAAAAAGGTCATCAACTTTTTTGACAGAGGAAAAAAGTAAATAATTGGGTGAAGGACTAAAAAAAAAAAAAAAAAAAGTCATCAACTTTTTTCGAAGATGAAAAATGGAAAAATTTGAGAAGATGGAAGACAAAATTTTGTGTCAATTGTTTGCTCCCCCCAGAAACCTGGTTTCCCCTCCCAGACGAGGGGGACTAGATTAAACACTGGGCAGTGCAAGACCTAGAGCGACTGACACAAAGGTCTATTCGATAGTGCGATTGTTCTAACAGATTGCGGGTTCGAGTCTTCTGAGTAGACTCCGTGTAACGACTCTGAACAAGTTATGGCATACGATTGGCAGTCTCAATTAATACTCAATAAACGGCGTAGATTGGTATCGTTGTAAGCTGGAAAGTAAATGGTAAGCCCTGCGATGTAGTTTCCCAATGTCCAGGACCTACATGTTCACTGTCGTCCTAAGAGCCGAAGAGTGAGGAATGAGCTACCTGCCACATTTTCATGCCCATTAGGTGGAACCCATATGGACTCAATACGGGTCCCATATGAGAATTTTAGTCTTATATGGGCTCAATTTGGGCATGCTCCCAGATAGTACACTTGACTTCCAAACGCTGTAATAAGACATTGGAGTGTTATTTTTACTTTACTTTACGAGTTAGTTCTCCTCCCCAGACTGGTTAAGGTTGACGATTAAAGTAATACAATTCATGGTGAACTTGGAAACTTAAAATAATAAATTGATCATACACTAGACTTGGAAAGTAGGAACAGATGAAAAGTCTTGGATATTCAATTTAAAAGTTGTTAAAATCTTTCTAAAGACTTAAATACACCAGGAAGTCAAATTGCATAAAATAATTTGAAAAACTGTGCAAAGACAACATATGGCTGGGTACTCGCAGGCAACTCGGTAAGATTGATCTCGCTAGCCTTGCTACTGAATTCCCTAATGTCGTCTTCTCCACTTCTGTTCGTGACCTTGGTGTCACCTTGGACTCTGAACTCACCCTCTCCCAGCATATTTCGCAGCTGAGCCGGGGTTGTTATTTCCAGTTACGTCAGCTCCGTGTGGTCTCCCGCTCTCTCTCTCCCAAGCACGCAGCTACTCTCGTTCATGCTTTCATTACCTGTCGACTTGATTACTGCTGTTCTCTCTATATTGGTCTCCCTCACACTCGACTGCATTGCCTTGAACGCATTCTACGCTCTGCTGCGCGCCTCGTTGGGCGCATCCCTCAATCAATCAATCAATCAATCAATCAATCAAAAAGCTTTATTGCAACCGAAGACAAGGTAACGTACATGACAATTGGTTACATAACAGTTGTCAACAGATCGCAAAAGGAGCGCCCAAAGGGACCGTGGTCCCGCTAAAAGGGTCTCCTATACAGTTGGAGTAACAACTTAAAATATAACTGACTCGTTCGCACCATCCCTAGGCCGTTCGATGTGATTAGACCGTTTAAAGTTCGAGTGACCATGCATTGGGATGGGGCTATAAGAAAAATAAACGGGTAGGGTAAACAATCTTAACTAATCTTAACTAATTATTAACTAGATCCCTAACTCTCTCGGAGTCATACCGGCAGACTAAGTGGGGGCCCTCCCGCTGCGCGCGCACCCAGCCGCAGAAGGGGAAAGGGAGGTCATGAAAAGCGATTCTTTTATTTTTTACATCGAGTGAGGGTTAGCTTTCGAGCAGAAATTCCCTGAGCTTCCTTCTAAATAAGTAGTAGGGTGTGGATATTCGGATTTCTTGGGGAATAGTATTCCACGTACTAGGTCCAGATGATTTAATACTAAATTCTCGAAGATTTGTTCGCGCCCTATCGGGACGGTAGGAGTCCGCGCTCCTTGTACTGTGTGAGTGGATCTGCGATCCTAAAGTAAAGTAACCAGTGAAGAGCGGGGGAAGTAATTTATGTTCGTACTGGTAGAAGAATTGTGCTGTTTGAAATATTCGAATTTGCTCTATCTTTAATAAGTTGAACTCTTTAAAGATTGGGCTAAGTTTGGTCACGTGTCTGACTACATGCGTGACGTCCTCCACTGGCTTCCTTTTTCGCAACGCATTGTATACCGGGTTGCTTCTATTGTCTGGCAGTGTCAGCTTGGCCGCGCTCCTTTCTATCTACGTGAGCTTTGTTTTCCAGCGTCCGCACTTCTTGGTCGCCGTTCACTCCGTTCCACCGCCCGCGGAGACTTACATGTTCCTTTCGCTCGCACTGCAACCATGCAACAGCGAGCATTCTCCGTTGCCGGTCCCACTATCTGGAATGGCCTTCCTGTTGGACTGCGGTCTCTCCCTCGAGACTCATCCACCTCTTTCTTCTCTGCTCTTAAGGCTGTTCTCTTTCGTCGAGGTTGGCCTGGGAGCGCCTCTGAATAGTTGCCTTGAAGAGCGCGCTATATAAATGTCTAATTGATTGATTGATTGACAACAAATAAATGTCAATGACCAACAGAGGTCACGAGAAACGTTAGCGATGTAGACATTTTGACGGCATGATTGATATTGGGACATTTGACTTTAATCGAGGAAGCACGATTTTTTCGCGTCGTCATCATTGCAGTTAGAATTACAAGTACATTACATTTAAATTTACATTAAAGTTATAATTACAATTACATTACAGTTGTAATTGCAATTACATTGTTGAAGAGGCGCTATATAAATCTGTGGTTGCATTACAGTTCTAATTTTATTTACATTGCAGTTACAGTTATGTTTGCCATTATAACTACACGTACATTACAGTATCAATTACGGTTACGTTATAATTATAATCATATTTACTGTTACGATTACACCTCACATGCATATACCAGACAATATTTCACTCTATCAGTGGACACTTTAACTCATGTAGCTCCCACGAGGCCGTGTTGGACTTAAGTTGCTCATTCAGAGGTCTTGAATCTCTAAGTTTTTCATTGCAAATCTGAAACCTAAGTCTATCCGATGCTCGCAATTCGGATAAAACATTTAAGTCGTGAAACACGATTTCATATCGTCGATCATTGTAGCAAAAAACATTAACTGGTTTTTGTCTATATCTGCTATTTTAGATCTTTGCCCAATGGGGATACCATTAAATGAGCCACCAGACAAACGGCCTCCGAGGCGCTGATTTCTCTTTAAGTGGCGGCTCTCAAATTGTTGTTTCTAAGTGGCTTAGACCCAATTTGCCCCAAGAAGCTCTAGAGGATCAGTTTGGCTTCAGACCAACTGGCAGTTGTACCAGTGCACTCACCTTCTTTCTACATCACGTCACCCAGATGCTAGAAAGTAACTCTTATGTGCGTTGTTTGTTAGTCGACTTCTCTAAAGCTTTTGATGTTGTTGACCATTCAGTTCTAATACCTAAAGTCATGGCTTTAAACATGCTGCCTGAAATTTCAAATTGGGTCATTGACTTCCTAAGTGGTCGATCTCAAGTCCTCAAATATGGCAATGTACTTTCTGATTCTACTTCCATTAATCGCAGTATTATCCAAGGGTCTGGTCTTGGTCCCACCCTCTACATTGTAATGGAGAGCGATCTTAAACCCGTCTCTCTGTCCAACATCCTTTTCAAATTTGCAGATGATACTAACCTTCTCACCCCCCAAAATTCTCCTGTTAGCTTGGAATCTGAATTTGATAATATTAAGGATTGGGCCTCCAGGAACAGAATGACACTTAATTTTTCCAAGACTAAAGAAATTGTATTTCATAGACCGAATCCAAGACACTTATCTCTTCCGGATCCTATCAGCAATGTTGAAAGAGTAAAAATTGTCAAATTGCTGGGTGTTCTTTTTCGAGAAGACTTAAAATTTGATGACCATGTTTCATTTATTTTGAAGATATGCAGCCAACGCCTATACCCCCTAAAAGTCCTCCGATCTCAAGGAATGCCTCCCAGCAAACTAAAGAACATTTTTCAAGCCCTTGTAGTCTCCCGACTAACGTATGCCATACCATCTTGGGGGGGATTCCTGTCGGCTGAGCTGGGTGGAAAAATTGAATCTTTTTGCGCAGGGCTGGGCGCAGTAACCTCTTTAGTGGTGATGGTTTAACTTTAGAGAAGTTTTGTGAAAAAATTGAATTGAAGTTCTTCAAAAGCATCCAGTCACCCCAACACTGTCTTCACCAATTACTGCCTGCAGAGCACCTTCATAAATTCAACTTAAGAAAAAGGGGACATGCTTTTGAATTACCGCACTTTAATACATTGCTACATAAGAAATCCTTCATCATTCGCTCACTGTACAAGTATAAAAACTGGGTTAATGCTGGTTCTAGTACCTGTTCTGATATCTAAACTGGCTCTTTTTGTAGACCATAGTAATGCTTATGTTCCTTAGAATGTAAGGCTTAGATCATAACTTTAGTTATAGATAGGCCTATGTATGTAAATAAGACACTATCGTTTATTGTTTATAATACTGTATAATGTATATGTATGTAAATAAGACATTATATAGAATTGCTTGTGTTTAAACTGTCTTACAGTATTACTGATATTGTGATCCTTTTGTATGTATTGTTGTAAAGTATGAGCGTTTGTCTTATACTAATAAAAGATTACTTACTTACTTACTTACTTCATAGTTCATGTGGCGGATCTCAAATCAGAGTAGCCGGAACTTAGATTAGGCGGGATCCGGGTGAATTTGACTACTTGTTGTAAGGTGTTCTTGGTGGCTTTGGAATTCGCCGTCCAGTTCCTTCTTGTCTAAATTCAAGCTTTGTCTTCTCTTCCATGTTTGGTTTCAACCTAGTGAATTATGGATTTGGACTGGATTGCTCTAATCGATTTCGATTCGACTTCTGTTTTACTAGAAGCGGCCATCATTTGATGCCTTGTGCAGATCAGTGTTTTAACTTCGGATAGTTGATGGGGTTCCACTCCCCTAGCTCTTCTTCTAACCAATTCAGCTATGTTACTGAAAAGGCGTTGAGGATCAGGTCTTGACCCCCTCCCCGAGGCATGATGTTTCGTGTGCAACATATTAACAACACATCATTTGATCTACGTTCGCGTCTGTGGTATTCTGTAAAATTCTCGACCCCCAGCTCTTTTTGATAATAAATATTACATTAGATTAGATTAGATTAGATTAGATTAGATTGGTCACATTAGTCTTCGCATGATCGGGCGTTGACCCGCTAATAGAATGCGCGATGCGGCGATATCGGCTCTGCATATCATGTGACCTCGTTCCAAAGGAGAGGATTCTAAACAAAGCTACTTTCCTGGCAGCTTATCGAAAATAACACGAGGCATTATTCTGTAAGCATCTTTAGCGTCAGCGTCTGCGGCAGCAACATCGACTTCAGCAGCCAGAAGCACTTCGCTGTAGCAGTAAAGCCAATAGATCGATCTTATCAGCGGCCTAATGGAGAGATGAAGGCTGCCACAACACAGCGCCTCGGTTGCGTTTTTATTATTAGCAGCAAGGCTAAAAATAAAATTCTATCAGAAACCATAAATTCTGTCATAAAGATTAACATCGCAACCATCATCATCATCATCATCATCATCATCATCATCATCATCATCATCATCATCATCATCATCATCATCATCATCATCATCATCATCATCATCATCATCATCATCATCATCATCATCATCATCATCATCATCATCATCATCATCATCATCATCATCATCATCATCATCATCATCATCATCATCATCATCATCATCATCATCATCATCATCTTATTCACCATATCATCATTCTCATTGTAATCATCGTTATCATCAGCATCCAAATCATCATCGTTATCATCATCATCATCTTAGTCACCATATCGTCATCACCCTCGTTCTCATTGTTATCATCAACATCCAAATCATCATCATTATCTTCATCATCATCATCATCATCTTCATCATCATCATCATCATCATCATCATCATCATCATCATCATCATCATCATCATCATCATCATCATCATCACTGCCGCCGCACCCATATTTATAATCGACGTCATCACGCACACTATTCGTATACAGAGAGGGAAAGGCACCGCACTCGTTGACACGCCTCCCTCAGTAGGCACAACTCACAAACATGTTCTGAAAATAATAGGGTCATTCAACTAAGGCACACACTAACCACAGCAATCAAATGATAGCACACCTTTAACCTCATCCCACCTGTTCCGAAAAACAATATATATATGTGTGTGTGTGTGTGTGTGTGTGTGTGTGTGTGTGTGTGTGTGTGTGTGTGTGTGTGTGTGTGTGTGTGTGTGTGTGTGTGTGTGTGTGTGTGTGTGTGTGTGTGTGTGTGTGTGTGTGTGTGTGTGTGTGTGTGTGTGTGTGTGTGTGTGTGTGTGTGTGTGTGTGTGTGTGTATGTGTGTCTGTATGTATGAGCATAATGTATAATTGTTAATGCTAATGTACGCACGCTTTTGCGCATACACATGTATTATTTATTTATTTACCTGAAATATTGAAGCGTCATATGATAATTAATTTGTATCATGGTTGGACGGTGACCCAGCATAGGTTACATAAGCATAAGCTACATAGGCATGAGCTACATAAGCATGAGTTCCACAAGCATGAGTTACACAAGCATGAGTTACAAAGCATAATTTACAAAGCATAAGTTGCGTAGGCATAAGTCACGTAAGCATAAGTTACATAAGCATATGCTTGATAGGCATGAGTTACGCATGTATAAGTAACGTAGGCATAAGTTACGTAAGCATAAGTTACGTAAGCATAAGTTACGTAAACATATGTTGCGTAAGCATAAATTACGTAAGCATAAGTTTCGTAAGCATAAGTCACGTAAGCATAAGTTACATAAGCATATGCTTGATAGGCATGAGTTACGTATGCATAAGTAACATAAGCATAAGTTACGTAAGCATAAGTTACGTAAGCATAAGTTGCGTAAGCATAAGTTACGTAAGCATAAGTTACGTAAGCATAAGTTACGTAGGGATAAGTTACGTAAGCATAAGTTACGTAAGCATAAGTTACGTAAGCATAAGTTACATAAGCGAAACACGAGACAGCAAAACGAAGCCCGTCTGAGCAGCTCTTCTGCCTCCTCTCTCTGCAATCCCTGGCAACCGGACTTTGGATCTCCTTTTGACCATCCTCTGGAGTCTGGACAACCCTTCTGACTCGATGCAGCGCTCGTAGATAAGCTGGTGGCCTGCGCTTAGCTTTCAAGCGGCGCTTTAGAAGTCTATAGTTTAACATTACGACTACAGTTACGACATACAGACATACAGACAGGCACAAAGACAAGCTGATAGAGACAAAGACAGACAGGGGCAAAGACAAACAGAGACTAAGACAGACAGAAAGACACAGACAGACACACAGAGACGGACAGGCAAAGACAAATACAGACAGACATAGATAGAGACAGATAGACAGAAACATAGACAGACAGACAAACAGAGGCAAAGACAAACAGAGACAAAGACAGAAAGACATAGACATACAGAGACAAAGACAGACAGACAAACAGAGATAGACATACAGAAGCATAGACAGACAGAGACAAAACAGACAGACCGAAACAAAGACAGATAGACAAGACAGACAGATACATAGACAGACAGAGACAATGACAGACAGAGACAATGACAGACAGACAAAGACAAAGACAGACAGACAGACAGACTGAGACACAGACAGATAGACAATCAGAGACAGACGGACAGAGGTAGAGATGCCAATAGCGTTCTCTACACCCGCCTACACCTCACTCGTTGCTCGGCCAAGGTATAATCTTGGCAGGCCAGAACCGATAAGCGTAGAATAACAGCGCTAAATAAAAATGCTGACATATAGCTATTTACATAATTATATAAGTATATCCGCAAATATAGAAATGTATATACACGTTCGCATACATGTTTACATGCATGCTTTTATATATTGTAGAGAGATGGGCGGATGTATGGATGGATGGATGGATGGATGGATGGATGGATGGATGGATGGATGGATGGATGGATGGATGGATGGATGGATGGATGGATGGATGGATGGATGGATGGATGGATGGATGGATGCATGGATGCATGGATGCATGGATGCATG
>OY744611.1:22122417-22127417 GCA_963556255.1 Allolobophora icterica | reverse complement strand
GCCTATATACAGGGTGGCGCAGAAAAAGTGTGGCCGCCTAGTATAATATCAAGTAATAAATTTCTGTGTAAGTTTTTCTTCTAAGAAACACAAGTAAATTGTTGCCAACTGATAATTTATACAAAATAAGAAATCAAATTCAATGTGTCCTCCTCGGTTCTCAACAGTTTTTTCTAAACGTCTGCGCTACTGGTAAATGCTTCTGTTTATAAACCGCTGAGAGAGTTTTTGGCACTCTTCAACAATGGCCAGTTTCAATTGATCTATTGTTTCAAATTTACGACGAAGGTAGACTCTTTGTTGAAGAGTACTCCAAATAGCATAATCTACAGGGTTTAGGTCCGGGCTATTTGGGGGCCACAAGTCTGGTTCGACGAAGGTGACATTCTCCCGAAGAAGGAAGTTGATCGTGTTTCTTGCCGTGTGCGAAGGAGCTCCGTCCTGTTGCAGTGTCCAGCTTTGATGATTACATCTCGCTCGAATGTCCGGAAGCAATCCTTGTCTTAAGACGTGATCACAATAATACTCACTGTTCACTTTCGCTCCAGGTTCAACAAAGACCACACTGGTTTTTCCCACCCGAGACACACCGACCAAAACTATGATGCCACGACTGATATGTTCACGTTCACGCACGAGTCTCGTTGCTTGAACTTGTTTTTTTCTTTCTTGCATCAGAATAAACACGAAACAGGGACGTCACACGTTGAGTTAGTGAGTAAGGATATTTTTTCAGTTTATAAAACCGCCCAAAACATAATTTGATATAGGGCCTATATTGCACAAGATTTCATGAGACGGTTCCACTTTTTCTGCGCCACCCTGTATATGGTTTCTTTATAAAACCTTATGACGACAGGTTAGAGGTAACAACCAATCCAAAATTGTTTGATACGTAGATTAATCGTCTTCGCGACTTCTTAGATTTATAATCTAGTTATTAGTCCTGAACACTGAAGACCTTCCTTTATAACTGAAATAGTTAATTCGTCACGAGACTGGAGACACGTCGTTCTATTTCTTATTCAGCAGTAATTACCAATTTAAGCAGAATTTTAATTCAAAGTTTACGGACAGCTTTTGACGCTGTCAGGTACCACAAGACGCTTTGATTGGCAGAAGGACGAATGATTGAGATGCGAAATAGAAAGGTCGACTTGAGGTGATGGGCAACTGACATGAGGAATTTCATCATTCCAAAGCTGTTTACTCTGCGTGATGAGACACCTGCCATAGACCGTCGAGGAGGCACGCGCAGCCCTCAGCCCGCCAGGAGAAGGGAAGCACTGCAGGCTGGACCTCTGTTAGCGCTACAGCTGACCTCTCTCGCCCGCGGACGCCCAGGCACCTGCCGCAGGCGTCTATACCACGGGCGTCTGGCATTTCCTTGCTTTAAGGCATTTCTTCGGCAGGTGATTTGGCAGGAAAACATAAACAAATCCATGAAGACATCTAAACTCACATAAGCAAACATCAACGCACGTATAAACACATCTGAACACAAACCATTAAATACATAGGAATGTTTGAGCACATAAAGACACATACAAGCAAACATATGAGCAAAAAGACAAACAGAAAACGCACATATAAACACATCCGCTGTAAACACCGATACATACAAACAAACACGTTTGCAAACGTCAGACATGAGAATAAACAGAGACGATTACACTGACAGGAGCATCTTAGCACATTAATAAACACTGGGGCATAGACGGACAGTTCCTGAACACATACATCAACGGGTTAAGTGTATATACTCAAACATACACAGATAGAGGCGCACACACACACACACTAAACAGACATCTTAGACTCACAGACAGACATTCAGTAGACATAACAACACACCCACACCTACTTAAACAACCATTTAGACCGATGCACGCATACCCCGAAAAGACGTCTAAACTCATTCACACACACACACACACACACACACACACACACACACACACACACACACACACACACACACACACACACACACACACACACACACACACACACACACACACAAATACCAGACATGTAACAGACACTCATGCACACCTACTTAACCAGCCATTTAGACTCACACACCAACAGACATTCACGAGACATCTAAACTCACCTAAACCTACTTAAACTGACACTCACAGTCACGCAAATATCCACATTAACGCGAAAACAGTACATCTAAACTCGTGCACACCTATTTAAGCAGTCATCCAGACTTCTGCACACATACATAGACACAAACAGAAACAAATAAATAACAACATACAGACATGTGTACCCGTGCATTATCACCAGGAGCATCATAAATAACCATAGCAACGCAGAGACTGCACGCAGGCAATTCCTTCTAACTTGTATCTGAATGATAATTTATATGTGTTTGTGTGCGTGTACCTGTGTGTAAGGTTTGGGTTTGTGCTGCGCATATGTATGTTTGTGAGTATGTATATAAGTGTGAGTTTGTATGCTGATGTGTATGCGAGCATGTCTGGTAGTCTGCTAATGCTTCCTCTACGTACATGTATGACAGACTGTGTACAAAGCAGGAATGATACGCTTGTGTTTATTGTTTAATATCTTTGCATATACACGTTTACGTATGTCGGCTGTATGAATGCATGTATACATTACCTTTGTACTTAAAAGACGACGTATAAATACTCAGAAGCGTGTTGTGTGTGCGTATATATGTATATATATGTCTATGTATCTGTTTATGTATATGTGTCTGTGCTTGTTTGTCCTACTACGTGTTAGTGAATGTAAGAAATTTGTCTGTGTTGCATATCACTCACCTACAACACACTCCAATTCTCCCAGGCCTCCTATCTCCGCCAGCTGTTCACTGTCCAACCACTCCGCTCCGCTCTTCTGCCCTAGCACTTCTCCTCCCTTCCGTCGCCTCATCACTACAATTTGCGAATCATTCCATAGCCATAGCTGTCCCACCTCTTTGGAAAAAACTCCCACCAGTAGGCCTACTGCGAAAAATATCAGATCCCTCCTACGAACTCACCAAAACCTCACCTCTCGCCAGTGGCTTCTATCCCCCCTAAACAACCGGGCTCAATCCCTTTCCTTCCCCCTCTTTCACAGAACACCCTATAAGCTGGAAGCAATCCCGACTCACTATAAAGCCCTTCCATACCTCGCCTTCTCTTTCTCCCCTACCCCTCCCACCCCATCCCTCGCCCATTTTCACTCTCCTTTTACCATTCCTGTACCATTCCTGCCCTCCCCTTCCCTCCTCTTCCCTCCCCTTGAAGCGGAGGGGTCCGAGGTCCTCCCCGAAACATTTTGGATTTCTACATTGCCGTAGGTGAGTTTTAGCGCATTTTTGGAGAAAGAAAACTGGTTTTGGAAAACTATACATTTTAGTTCAACTGAACTGTTGAATTAATTTCTCTAGGGCTTCCAGTGCAATGTAAAAATGTTATGGAACAGACTGCAATATACATGGGACAAAATTTCCAAAATATGGGACGCATGTTAAAATACTGGGCAATATGGGACACTGCTTAGCAAATATATGGGGATTTAAAGACTGCATTATGAATGGTGTAATGCAGTGGCAGGCTCCATCCCTGCCTATTGCAGTGTTACCCAGCCGACTGGGTATATATTATCAAGACTGATAATCCCATTTTCACTGCACTACACGACAATAATTGTAGCATTGACCAACTAGTTTTTCTTTATCAACAGGATCATGAACGCTTTTTTCAATTTTTAAGCTTTCTTGGCATCCTACATCAACAGAAAAATAGCGGAACATAATGGTCAATAGATAAAGAAAAACAAGTAGGATAATGATACATATTATAAGACTGCTTAGACACGGTAAACTAAGCATAGGCGTAATTTTGGGAGGTAATCTAAAATGTTCAGTCCTTGGATGTTGTAGGACAAAGCATTTTGCTGGCCTGAGTCAGTACTGTCAGTGGAACAGAAACATCCATTTCACTGGAGGGGAACTTTTCCTCTGGCACAAATTGGAAGCAGTCTGCTTCTTCCCCCCCCCCTCCCTACGTAGTAGGCCCTGCACAGAACTGTGAGCAAAGACTCTGTAAGAGTGTAAGACTGTAACTTGTATAGGGAGTGTGATAAAAATTTAAAAGAAATACTTTCCCCCCTGTTTTTCACTGGGCTCAACTTGCGCCCACCCTGAATAGGGATAGAAGCCCCTGCCTCTCGCTAACTCTCCACAGGTCTTCCAGTCAAAACTGAAACACTGCTCTTTCACAAATCCTCTCCTGATTCATCCTCTTCCCCGTATCTCTCTCGCCGTTTCAACCCCAAATAGCACCCTCCTTAGCCGTCTGACTATCTGCTTGATTGCCCTTTTGGATCTTGACCTGGAACCGATTTCACCCACCCACCCTCCACTACCGATTGTGGTTTGATTGAGCGTCTGTCAATAAGCCGGTTCCCGCGACTTCGCTTTTGTGGGCTCTGCAGAAATTCCGAGATTACGATTACGATTACGCATGCATGACGAATTCCCAGGGCAATCGACCGAACAGGGCCGATGGTAATTGTGTCAGGTCACCATTGACGTACAAGATCTTTCCACTCACGACGTATGATCTCCAAGAAAAATCAGGTCAACAGATTTTAGGCCACCTAGCGAACGACAGAACAAACTATTTTGGCCATTGGTTTGCATCCTTGGAAACGCACCCCGCTATAATAGCATTTGGAAAAGTGACGAAAAATTATGGAGAAGCTGGGAAATAAAACAGAAAATAGAGGCCATTATGATTGTAATCGTAAACACCAAATTTCTAATGCGCCACTCAAAAGCTAAGCGCAAGGCTTATTCACGAGCACTGCGTCAAGTCAGAGGGGTTTTCTAAAGGGTAATCAAAAGGAGATCCAAGTCCGGTTTCCATTATGTCCAGATCAAGAGAAGAGGCAGAGCAGCTGCTAAGGCGGGTGTCCTTAGGTCGAGAAGAATTGGAAGCAGGAGGATAAGATGAGTGAGGGTAGGAATTTTT